>JAOTOM010004496.1:185000-317629 GCA_034440615.1 Ashinkailepas kermadecensis | reverse complement strand
CCATCTGCTAAGGAATCCCATACGGACGATCCCATTTCATCCTTGAACCCTGGTTCCTTGAATCAATTTCCAGTCACGATGACGCAAAATCTACTGAAGAACTTTGGCTGGTAATGTAATTCCATTGCGCACACTGAATTCAACGGCATGAAATTGTGTTTGCTGTCTCGCGAGCAGTAACTCACGTAATGGCGTATATTTGAACACTGAACAAAGGCCTACGATTCCCCGTCTGTTTGACTTGCACAGACATGCGTCGTCGCTGTAGAGGCGCACGCAGCTGCTACAAACGTAATCGACAGCTTATCGAGTTCTGATCTATAGCAGGTCGTGTGCCTTATCTCAGGGGTATTGGCTCCTCGCCAATTACTACGTTATTGGCAACGTTTCATCAGCGCAGCAGGAAAAAATTCCGGTCTGCACCAAACTAGATGTGACCGGAATGCTGCTGCTGTTCATGTCGCGGGGAGGAAGAGGCTGGAGATGTGGGTGGTTCGATGACACATGTCTGCTACCCATGTGTGGTGTTCTTGACCGAACGTTCGTCGCGGGAATCTAGTAACGCCGATATTGAGAGGAAATTTAATGACATCAATATAAAAAATAGACCGAAGAGAAGAGAAAATACTTGTGCGCACGAAGGAAAAGCTGTCACAGCTGTCCTCTGCTCTGGCGCTGAAATCTTCAAAATCTCGCTATCGAAGTTATTATACTCTCAGATTTCCCATTCAATACGCTACGCTCTATAGTCTGCATGCAAGGCCAAGTCGGTCATTACCCTAGCTCGTGCTAGGCACGGTTGCACGACGCACGGAGGCACACGGCGCACGACAAGCACATCCGACTACCTTAGCGCAGCGAGCTTCGGTGAACTATGCTACACGTACAAAGCGACATGGAATCCGTGATCCGTCAAGTATTGTCCCAGCAGCTGGGTAAATAAATTTGGACACAAAGTGGGTAATATCATCATAGCATTCGGTTGAACTACATTCCGTTGATGTGCTGATTAATACACACCATAAATATCCGCTTGGTTGGTTGTTCGTTTTCACAACACAACGACCACTTTGGTCAGTGTCGCCAACGCCTCACACCGGCTGATCGCTGGCGAAAAGCAACGACAGGTGGTACTCGAACCCATCAACTTCCAGTCGGGAGACGAACACTCTACTCCCGTACCACTCATCCCCCTGATTACTACCAAATATCTGGCACATTTCTAATAACCTTGCAATGTCAAACATACTACTTCCCAAGCAGTGGCGTCGCCACGAAATTCTTCCAGGGGGGCAATGTTGATAGGGGGCCTCCTGCTCCCCGAAAGGGGGCCTGCACTGTGTTAGGGCCTCCTATTGCTTTTTAGGCTCTTAGTATGGTTCCCGAATGGGGAACATGATTTCATATTGATGTCTTGTTTGTTCTTGGCATGGTGCATCATTTACGCAAAACGCAATAGGAAGAATAATTTTGTATCGCTGAGAACTGAGCCATACCAAGGTATAAATAAGCAAATGTGGATAAATACGTCAGTGCCAAAACAAACCATTATCTGTATGCTTTATCGACGAGAAGAATCTTCCCGCTGGCCTCTAGATTGCAGCGAGCTGGTGGGGCTGGTGCTGAGCATATCTTAAATATATCTCCCATTGATCAACCCACTTCTATGTCCACCAAGTTTAACTGAATATAGCTAGGTTCATCACTACTGTTGGTCATTCCCACCAGCTTGATCTCATAAACAAGCTTAAACGATCATTTCTCAGTCCTAGGACGACAATTTCGCGAAGGTGACAACGAGAAGTGGATTGAATTGGTTTTCTGATCGTCATCTTAGGGATTTATTTATTTGTATAACATTTGGTGCTGGCTGCAAGGCACTTGGCACAGAAGCTAAAATAATAAATACTCCTGCGAATAAATTCACGGCAAGAACAGGCATTGAACAACAATGCATCAATGGAAATGCAACAATGTAACAATGACAATGCATAAATAATGCAAAACATTCAAATTCCACGCCGTCACGCCCGTGATTTTCGCTGTGCTGTACCGTTTTCTAAATTATGTCGTTGAGAAGGTATTGAAGCTGGGAAGCTCTAATCACGCAGGCTGTAATCACAGAAGACAAGTTTGTAGGAAGAAGATACATGTAAAAACATCATTCCTCCCATTTAATATGGGGCATCGGTGTTGTTTTGTATGCTTGTGAGGGGGAATTTGCCCCCTCAATGTTGGCTTTGCTCCATGGGCGTGTGTTTCTGAAAATTATTGGGGGACCAGTGACGTACCTATATTTGCGTCAAGGGGAGGGGGTGAACCTACTCAATAAAAAGTTTTCAGATTTCGACCGCTCTTTTGTCAAAGGGGACCTTTTTAAACAAAATAATTAGTGACCAACTGAATTATCCTGTGGAGGGGCCTAATCTACCACTATCGTTTCTGATTCGTCGGATTTCAACCTTAGCTCCCCCACCCTGTTCGAATGTATTCTTTTGGTATCCCTTGATAAGTCACGTCGCACTGCTGAAATTACACCTACACAAATCACTTTAAAATGTAAAATTTCCCAATTTCGGACATTCCAGTTCATAGTGCCTGGTCGCCACGACGCCAACGTTAGTGCACCTGCACACCTATCTCGCGCATTCGGCGCATTCGCCACACTTCGTGCGATGCTACGGATTCTGCTGGGCCTCCTACGTTTTGCTAATTGCTGCCACATGATAGACTTGCGCCATATCTGACGTCATGAAATGCTTGGTATGGGCGTTCGCTGCGAAAATTCGATTAATTAAATTCGATCATTAGTTCCATACTTCCCATATTTTATGGTGAAGAAATCCGGATACCCGCTGAGTTTTGATGCACCTCATATCTTTGATTAAACATGCTTCCAGGTTGGCTACCGAACCGAGGCCATGCCTGAGTGTACTTCTTTGGACCCGTTTCGTATTTCTTCATCTACGGTTGTGTCCGTGGGCTCCAATCCATTTTTGTTAGAGGCCCAACGCATTTTCGAAATCCTGCTCGTTTTAGGGTTTTGTTGCTTTTTTGTGCACCGATGATTTTCTTAGTTGTCGGGGCGCTTTCAAAGATCTCGATGTGTTTACTTAGTGCCCTGTATTTTTGTTCGTTTTGGGACCATGTTGCTTTTTGCGGCCCCAGCCTCTTTTCAGGCCCTTGTGCGGTCGCATGGCCCCCGTGTGCCTTGAGAGCAGCCGGTGTTTTTTTGTGTGTTTTTTTTAGAGTTCCCGGTATATTTATTTAGGGCTGCAACGCATGTTTTAGGGCCCTGTCGCTTTTTGCGAGACTGCGAATTGGAGGGCCAGTTGCATTTTCTGTCCCCGTTGTGCTCTTAGAGTCCCGCTGTGTTTATTTGGGGCTTCTCACGCACATTTGTGGGGCCCCAGTACGATTTTGGGGCTTCGGTGCGATTTTTGCTGGGTCCTAGCACGACTTATCGCGCCCAGGCGCGTCGTTCCGGGGACGCAACGCCAGTTATCTGGGCTCAACGCGATTTTGTGGATCTCTTCTGAATTTTCTTTAAATTCCGAATCCCGGCCTGATTTTTCGATGTGATATTTTTGGGTTCCGGTACGATTCTTCGGTCTCCAGGTGCGATTTTTTTCGGTGCCATGACACGTTTTTTCCAGTGCCCAACGTGTTTTTGGGGGACTTTGACCCGATTTTTTGGGGCGCAGAGTGACATTCCGGTTGATAATTGATTTTGGGGCAGCTCCAACCTTTGGAGTCCAGGCGCGACCCTTTTGGTCCCCAGTGAGATTTTCAAGGGGTGCGACCCGACTTTTTTAGTCCAATGTAATCTTTTGTGTCCCGACGTCATTTGCTTGGATCCCTAGCGCGAGTTTTAACGACCTCGACACTTTGTGGGGGTCCAATACGTTTTGGATGCTTTTGGTGTCATTGTTGGGGCCCCAGAGTGATCATCCATGTCCGGATTGTTTTTCGTTGCCCCGGCTTCATTTGTGTCCTAATGATATTGTTGGGGAACGGTACGACCTATCGTGCCCCTAGCGTGATTTTCATGGTCCGGGTGTGACTTTTTGGTACCCCTAGGCTCAGCGTGATTTTCAGGGGCCCCGGCCGGATCTTTTTGGGCCCATATCGTGATTTTCAAGTACCCCGGCACGACTCCTACCATTTCAGGGGCTTCTTGCAAATTATAGGCCTCCTCTCGCGTCTTAGGGGTCTCGTCTCATTTCCTGGAGCTTCTTTACCGGTTTTGGATGTCTCCTCGTGCGTCCTACCCTCCTCCATATTCACTGGTCCTCCTCTCCCGTTTTGGAAGGCCTCCTCCCATATCCTGGGGCCCCTTTAACATGGCATGGGGCTTCCTCTCATGTTCCAGGGGCATCCTCTGCCAAATTAGGGGCCTCCTGCCACGCCTCGTGGGCCTCCTCCTTTGTCCTCGAAAAGCTTACCCGTCTTGGGGGATCTTCAATTTTGGAAACCTCGCCTCCTTCCATACCTGCTACCTACCACTCCCATCTTAAGGGCCTTCTCTCATTTCCTGGGAATTCTTCCGGTCGTCGGGGCCTCATTCGGCCCTGTAGACCTCCTACTCCGTCTTGAGGAACTCCTGTCGAGTCGGGCAGGGGCCTCCTTTTCTCTTCTAGAGGCTTTCATTTTCAAATTAGGGGCCTTCTCTCACGTCTTCGGGGCCTCCTGTTCTGCGCTTTGATTCTATCTTTGCCCATTTTATGGGTGGCCTCTTATCTCCTGGTGGACTCCTCTTCTCTCTCAGGTGCCTCCTCTTCCAAATTACAAGCAACCTTTCCTATCTCAGTTACCTTGTCATTTCCTAGGGACCTTCTTGCCCGTCTTGAAGCCTTCTTTCTCGCCTGGGAGCCATCCCTCTTATCTAATGGACCTTCTCTCCTATTTTAGGGGCTTCCTCGTTCATCACAGTGTCTCATTTTCAATATTATATCTTCCTCTTCCGAATTAGGTGCTTCCTGACACGTTTCTGGATCATCGTTTTGTATCTTGGTGGAACCTTACCCGTTTTGGGGACTGCTTTTGCGTCTCCGAAACCGCATCTCATATCATTTTAAGGGTGGCCTCTTATCTCCTGGTGGACTCCTTCTCTCTCAGGTGCCTCCTCTTCCAAATTACAAGCAACCTTTCCTATCTCAGTTACCTTGTAATTTCCTGTGGACCTTCTTACCCGTCTTGAAGCCTTCTTTCTCGCCTGGGAGCCATCCCTCTTATCTAATGGACCTTCTCTCCTATTTTAGGGGCTTCCTCGTTCATCATAGGGTTTCATTTTCAATCTTATATCGTCCTCTTCCGAATTAGGTGCTTCCTGACACGTTTCTGGATCATCGTTTTCTATCTTGGTGGAACCTTACTCGTTTTGGGGACTGCTTTTGCGTCTCCGAAACCGCATCTCATATCCACTGGCTTTCTCTTCCGTCTTAGGGTCTCCTCTCATTTTCTGAGGTCTCCCTTCCCGTATTGGGGCCTCCTTTGCAATCATGGGGCCTCCTTTGCAATCCTGAGGGCCTCCCTTGCAATCCTGGGGGCCTCCTTTGCAATCCTGGGGGCCTCCTTTGCAATCCTGGGGGCCTCCTTTGCAATCCTGGGGGCCTTCTTTGCAATCCTGGGGGCCTCCTTTGCAATCCTGGGGACCTCCTTTGCAATCCTGGGGGCCTCCTTTGCAATCCTGGGGGCCTCCTTTGCAATCCTGGGAGCCTCCTTTGCAATCCTGGAGTCCTCCTTTGCAATCCTGGGGGTCTCCTTTGCAATCTTGGGGCCTCCTTTGCAATCCTGGGGGCCTCCATTGCAATCCTGAGGGTTTCCTTTCCAATCCTGGAGTCCTACTTTACAATCCTGGGGCCTCCTTTGCAATCCTGGGGGCCTCCTTTGCAATCCTGGGGGCTTCCTTTGTAATCCTGGAGGCCTCCTTTGCAATCCTGGGGGCCTCCTTTGCAATGTTGGGGGCCTCCTTTGCATTCCTGGGGGCCTCCGTGCCAATTGTTGGCACTCTCTTGATTTCTGGGGCCTCCTATCCTCTCCTAGGTGACTACTTCAAATTAGGGGCCTCCTCTCACGTCTTGGAGGCCTCCTCTCATGTCTCGCCGGCCTCCTTGCTCACTTTTTTTTCCTGTGCATTTCCGGATAGGGGCCTCCTAAAATTTCATGGGGGGGGCAGTCTCACGGCAGGGGGGGCGACTGCACCCTCTGCCCCCCCCCCCCGGTGGCGACGCCCCTGTTCCCAAGGAGCTTAAATATAGTTCCAGCGCGTTAACCGTCCATGGTCCATTTATTTCTCCGATCTCAAGAATTCCTTCCGCCAATGGCGTAGGATGGCTAAAAGCAGCTTCCCTGGAGTTTTGTCCAGAATGCCTCGTTATGCCCACAATGTTTTAAGATATGGGACGTAATCTCGTTGAAATCAGAACAGCACTCATATAAAAGTTCCGAAACCAAAATGCATCACTTCAAGCATTACCCCTCAAGCATTCCCGTGCCAACAAATTAGCCAGCTGACTGGGACCATTGCCAGCCGCGCTCACCGGGACGGAGGGTGGAGGTGCCAATTCAAGGACGTCACCGCAAAATGGAGCTGATTTCTCAGGTCACGGTTGAAGGCTGATGAATATGCCAATTAAGAGCCTATTAATGGACATCGCGAGTGATCTGACTCGACCGTATGGTGGGCAGGGTCCGAAATACCGTGTCTCGAATGGGTAGTAGGGCAGTGCCGATTCAGAATCGTTTCCGGAATTGCGTGACAAGTAGGGTGCAATCCATGTTCACGAGCGATTCCGGGGTTCCCTCGAAGAGGCGGTGGTGCGAAAATATACACACGAACACTCGCGGACCACCACATCACCTACTATCCCATAGAATGTATAACAGAAAATCATAAATTAATAACCTTCGTACGTGTACGTTATACATTAATAACTAGGTGCGTGGTACAGCATGTCTATATTGCGAATTATTTGACATATTGAATATCTACGATAACATATGATTTTGATTATAAGCCTACCTCTTTCTTTCCATGCTTAGCCTGGAGTTAATACTGATAGATACCCCACCACTCCTGAAGTGCTAGAATCAAAGTCTGGTTCCCTAACGCTTCCATATTAATAACAAACTACATACAGCCAAGTATTTATTCTTAATCTTTGAATACCGCAGGATACCTGTGATCAAGTAATGTCACTCTCTCCGCTCGACATTGAATGCTCTGTATAGTTAAAGCAAATATGAATTCCAAAAAATATTTCTAGCTTTCGACGTCATTCCTAATGCTTGTTCAAGCGAATCGGCTTGGAATGTGAGAGGGAATAGCCTGGATCTCCTTAGATCCGGTGGAATATATAGCGAATGAGAGTGAGTGATGATGACATTAGAAGCGCGCCGGACCATAAAAGGCATATGCGCCCCCTGTAAAGTTTGAGTATGTTTGGAAAGCAAAGGAAAAGTAAGTGCATATTGATGTTCAGGGAAGCATTGAGCAAAGTGTGTTTGTGTGCGCGCGTCATTGTGCTGAAGGCGGGGAAGAGAGGAAACGGTCTTCGAAGTGTTCAAGGGACCCTGGTGAAGGTTAGTTTATATTAGCCCTCCGCAAGCTAATTTCTTGGTGGAAAGGGTACTGGGGTAAATTAGTTTCCAATAAGAACTAACTAACCAAATATATATATATATATATATATATATATATATATATATATATATGTATATATATATATATATATATATATATATATATATGCATATATGTATATTGTTGGATGCTTGCAGGACGTCTTCATGTATGCACGATTTGTTCAATACTAGGGACATATTTTGCTATCAAAACCATTTTACTCGTCTTTTCAATGGTGTATGCAGTTTGTCTGTGCTCGCTCGTTGGCTTGCTGACAAAGCCACCTATGCTACTCATACATATGCGTGCTACATTCCTTGTTGTTGATAAAGAGGCTGGTAGTTATCTCGTTCTTGTGGTAGATCACTAGGTTCAGCTTGCAACTGGTGGCGTCGCAGGTAACGTGCTCGATGCCCATTGTTCTCGATACACGTTCCTTTCTTTTATCCGTCGCCGGGCCCGGGGGATGTGGGGTCTCTCAAGAGCCCTCTCTCTCTATCTCTCTGGTCTTTTTTCCTGGGTAGCAGCTGAATGAGTAGATGCAAAGACACGAAGTGTTCAGTACCTTCATATGCATCTGTTTCGCACATCTCGTACAAGCTTCAGGCCAAGGTCATCAAAGGTCAGCAATCTAGGACGGGTCAAGGAGAGCAATGCCGCCAAATTGTCAGAGTGCCACCATTCGTAGTCGTTGCAGCATATCAACACCAAATTCAGATCAAGCTATTCTTTCATCAAAAGGAACAAATTGATATTTCTAACGTTTAATTCGGGTCAAGATTATCCAAGATCGAATCAATTTCAGCGTGTTTTGCTCTGTTTAAGCGGGGAAATTTGAATCCAAGGGTAATTTCTCATTCCGAAAACAATCCAGAGTATGGAATGAGCATTCCGATTTAAAACATGTGGCAAAGAGCAATGACACAAGGTCAGGTCAATGAGCACGTGCATTCTACACAATGCCATCTTATACAGTGTCGCTGTTCCTCGTGAAGCTATATCTGAATCCGGCTTCAGCGCCGCGTAAGTCGTGCGACATGACATTGGATGGCTAGCCAATGACCTGAAATCCCCCGACCTCGTGTGATCTGACCATATTTGACCTGATTTGACCTGTGTGTGGAACTGCTTTCCGAGTAGCGCAAATTTAGGCGAAGGCTGAAGTGATCGCTTCATCAAACCGCGCAATGTCCCATCAAGCCTAAATTTAGATCACTAGGTCAAAAGCTGGAAGGTTTGCAAAGATGTTTCAGTATCACATCAGTTCCTTTTGGAAGAAACGTGCTTACTTCAAAAGTGATGTACAGGGAATATTAAAGCTTGAACGTAATTGACCTGAAAGCACGGTGTGACCTGACCTGGCTTTGAGATTGTCGAATATCAAGAGAATGCACACAATTTGTTTGAATGGTTCTGTTGAAAGGACCCAATACATTTATATTCATATTTTCAAGACCATTCTCAAATATAGTGTTGTCTCTGGTTCGAATAATTGTGACTTTTGATAATCTCAACATGGTGAGAAATGTAGAAATAAGCCGTGGTATGAGCTCTAAGCTATATTGGTTTGCAAATGAAATTTTCCCCGTGTCTCTAACATTCATAGTTTGGAAGCTGGTTCTGAAGTCTGATTCTGGCCCAGCCTGGCCTAACCTATCTTGACTTTTTACTCTGATCAGCATAAATACATTCATCCATGGCAATTATTGAAAACAATGCCGCAAGAAGACACGGTCTTCCTTTTTGTTTCAACCATTTCCAGGGTTTTAAGTCTAGGTCGGCATGTTGACCTAATATGACCTCCGTCGGCTTCATTGTCGGTCGAAGTGCAAATGTTCGGTATACTTCGGGATCTCCGTGACCGAACCTTCTGACGTTGTTTTGCGTTTTATCCTAGCTTACGCAGATCGGCAGTTAGGGGGCGTGCGTTTTTCAAGACCCCCTACCCCTACCCCGGGTCAGGCTTCGCCTACCCCGGGTCTGGCGAAGGCTGATTTTCAGGTCGGCCGGTGATGGTGATCTGATTATTGTAGTACACTGCAAGTGTATTTGAATCGCCGCGTTGATGGCATGCACGTTTATCCAGGATTGTTTGGATTCCCTTGTCGAACTATTAGTACGTCCATTGTTGACGAGCAAATACTCGTCTAAGCCCTTCCAGTTCCAGATGTACGCTATTCTAGGAGGAGCATCGGTTCATAGTTCGTGATGTGACTACTCGAATCACGCTTGCCGTGTATTTGGCTGGGCATTTACGTGATATTCAAACCACAGCCCTTCACTGGTCACATTTCAATAGTGTCATTCAGCCTGCGTTAAATAAAACTGATCGAAGAGGAAACACTTATAGGTAATGAAACTGGCACCAAATTAACCATTGTCGTCGGAAAGCAAATAACATTACAGAAAGTGGAATTGAAATTACTGTACACTAGTCTGCAGAAGTACAACCATACAAAGCATACCAAACTGTGTTTTCAAAAGCACGTGTAGGATGCAATGGTCGCATTCTACTCCGGAGTATCAACCCATTCTGTTCGGTACGATTATCGGGTAGAACAATAAACTGGAAAACATATTTATATCGAGGTTCAATTAAGATTTGAGTGCGTTTATTTTTAGCAGAGCCCACCGAATTAGATCGGTTGATGGTGGTTGACCGAAGCCTTGGAGCAGCATAGAGTCATGCTGTAATTTTGGGTTATGTCATCGCCACTTTTTTACTACAGCTCACATGAACTTTCAATTGCATGCTATGATCCTCTACCAATCAAGTGATGTCTGATCATCTTTCCCGAGTCGCACTATTCCAGAACTGAATATCTACGAATGCTTTTTCAGTCCAAAATCAACATCGCCGAAATGCGTCCCTAAATCGTGAAGTGGTGTGGCGATATTGGATGTTCAGCAGCCTGCGTCTGGCGGTCGCGGCGTATTATTGCATACGGGCCGGCCGGCGGTGGCTGCGGTGCTCAGTGTGATTGGTGGCAGGCCGATTGGACGCCGGCCGTTATGGTGATGACATCGGCGCTCTGCCCACCGACGCCGCCGACACGCCAATCCAATCAGCTGCCGTTTGTAGCCGTGCAGCGGCACAGACGGACGCGGCCGCCGCGAAAACAAGCGTGCAAATTGCGCGCGCTCGGCCCGGGTGGAACGGCGCCCGAGTTCTGTTTCAGCACTGTCAGCCGCGCTTCGCGAGCGTAGTCGAGCGCAAGGACGTGCACCTCATACAATGTCATGATGGGCACAACAACCGCGCTTCACAGGCGGAGTCGAACGCAAGGACGTCATACCCCGTACCTTGGTATGATGGGCGTAGCAGCCGCGCTTCACAAGCGGAGTCGAGCGCAAGGGCGGAAATTGGGAAAAACGTCATACCCCGTACCTTGGTATGATGGGCGTAGCAGCCGCGCTTCACAAGCGGAGTCGAGCGCAAGGACGTGTGCCTCATGCCATGTCATGATAGGCATGACACCAGGCAGATGCCTTCTTGGGCATATGTTAGCTTTGCGATGTTTCGCCACCTAATGCACAACTGTAGTACTTCAGCTATTGGAGGGAAGTAGTTTGTATGATAGCGTAGCTAGTGTTTTAAACAGGCTCGGTAACGAATCCCATTTTGTCCCATGTTATCCTACCTCAGCGGAATTCACAGTTAATCATCATGCACAGCGCTGATATTGCTCCGGCAAATACTTCTTTGTGCAACAACTCACTTGATGAAGTGCCAGAACTCGACCGCATTATCTGGCATACAATGATGCAGAATTAGACGATTTTAGTCTCTTGCCGGCGCGAAATTGTGCGATTCAGAATACTTTAAGCGAATATGTTAGATATTAGCTCTTGCAGAATAACGAACATGTCCGTGCTGATTTCATTGTCGTAGGAATACGTCACTGTAGCAGATAGTTGCCGGCACTACTCCCTTGTACACTGCAACTGATTATTATCAGCAGTACGACAATCACATTTGGTCCACAGTGAAACTGTTTATACCCACCTGTTAGTCATGCTTTGTTGGGCAAAGAAGCAAAAATCCTCACCGTTATTGATCCACCTCCAGCACCAGCATCGCAAAACACACGGCGAAACAAATATCACAATGGCGGACGCGCGATGGCCGCTCTTCGAAAGAAAGTAGGTAATTGTTGATGACTGTTGAGCCGGGAAGTAGGTAACTGAAGAAACTGAACCGAACAAGGTAGGTAACCGAAGTGATTTTCCATGTTTAAAAAAAAAAAAAGTATTGTCCCCAAGCACTGTAGATCTTGTATAGCACACTTTGTATCGTGTTAGTGTTTCCGTACAGTCATTTCTGTATAACACGACCAAAATGCAAAATGCATGTTAGGCTAACCCGAACTTTCGTTATAAATTACCCATTCCTGGGTCAAAATTTATAGGTGTGTGCAACGTGAATTAAAAATATTATTGGCACCCAATAAGTTTCTGTTTCAGAATGTTTGGATGTCTCCTGTACGGTGGGCTGCTTGCACCCTCGGTCAAACAATGTGTTGCAATCAGCGATTATCACGGCCAATGCTGTTATCAACATTAATTGGAACACTAGAAACACTACCAGGTTAAATGAGGTTCATTGCTGTTGGCTGACCAATGACGTAGGAAAGCAAGGATTGAAGGTGTAAACTACTCTACCCTCCACCCAGTAGTGTTTCAGCCCTCACCTGCACCGCCGATTTTGTCATCCCAGAACACATCTGAGAGGGACGGGGTCAAGCTCTCGTCGATCTGCCTCTAACTGAGTTAGAATCACGATGAAAAGCATCGTATTGCTTGGTAGGAAATGTGTCTAATTTCACCAAAATTAAGCTTGTCAGATTAATAAGTGATCTTCCACGTCAGGTTAAAAAAATACTTACGAAAAATCAACATTTTAGCTTATGTTCTTATTTCACTTGAACTACCAAAAGGAGCGTCCCAAATAAGCATCAGAGGGTAGACTGGAATGTATTTACTAACCTGCTGGTGCCGCAGATAGCCATCTGGTATGATGTTTCTAACCTGCTGGTTCCACGAATAGCCATCTGGTATGGTGTTTCTAACCTGTTGGTGCCGCGGGTAGCTACCTGGTATGATGTTTCTAACCTGCTGGTGTCACGGATAGCCAGCTGGTATGCATAGTTACCCCTTCATGTGAGCTTGCTTAGTTTTTCTAGAATACCTTCATTACACCGGACAGTCTCCGAGTTATATGGAGAACAATGTATGTCAGTACTGCATATCGTCTCCACTACCTCGGGCAGTCTCCGAGTTATATGGAGAGCAATGTATGTCAGTGCTGCATGTCGTCTCCATTACCTCGGACAATCTCCGAGTTATATGGAGAGCAATGTATGTCGGTGCTGCATGTCGTCTCCATTACCTCGGACAATCTCCGAGTTATATGGAGAGCAATGTATGTCGGTGCTGCATGTCGTCTCCATTACCTCAGACAATCTCCGAGTTATATGGAAAGCAATGTATGCCAGTGCTGCATGTCGTCTCCATCCAATGCGACTTCTGGCTGCTATACCAAATACCGAGACGGCATTCGGCCCATGAGTTGTGCGAACTTTCTCTGTCGTTAACTCTGTGGCGCTCTCTGTCATTCTATGGTGCCCATAGCCGTGCTAGCCGATCACCTTTTCTGATGGGCGATACACTTATGCTAGCAGTAATTGACTCTGTCCTCGAGTGTGCTGACCCCAGGTTGCTTTGGCACGAGCAGGGGTGGTGCCAGACCCTTGTGACAGGGGCCGCAGGTAGCGTGACCTGGGTTTCCTGCAACAGGTGGACTGAAAGTGCTCGCTGATGTCGGACCAGCATCGTTCTCTCGACCGCCCCGGGTCAATTACGTGGGGTCAGCCAACGTGACTGCCACGGCCGGCGAGACTGCTCAACTGCTCTGCAGCATTCACGACCTCGGAGACCGGGCGGTAGGTGACGACTGCTCTGCAGCATACACGACCTCGGAGACCGGGCGGTAGGTGACGACTGCTCTGCAGCATACACGACCTCGGAGACCGGGCGGTAGGTGACGACTGCTCTGCAGCATACACGACCTCGGAGACCGGGCGGTAGGTGACGACTGCTCTGCAGCATACACGATCTCGGAGACCGGTCAGTAGGTAACAACGCGCCGGCCAGATATCCTCAGTTATGGCCGGTCATGGCCGGTCATAGCCGGTCATAGTCAGTGATAGTCAGTGATGCCGTTGCCAGTCATAGCCGGTCATAGCCGGTCATAGTTAGTGACGGACATTCATAGCTGCAGCCACTCGTCTCTTGTTTTAACCAAGCAATGATTTGTGTTGCTTTTTCACTGAGGTACACAAGGCCACACAATCTATGCGTCACATTCTTCATATAAATCGGACTAATAGATTGCACACTTGGCATGATCGATTCAAATTACACATCGAGACCCTGGATATGCCGCACCAAAAGCATTACCGGACCTGGATTTGTTTGCATCTCACTTTGATGTAGATTGAAGGCACGTGTTTTGTGTGGCTTATCGTGACTGGGGGTATGATCGTCATGTTCCCTCGCTGTGATTGCAAGCTGCATGCAAATACAAATGGCCCTAGTGTGTATATCTGTGCATTATCATGTACGATGAAATGAAACGCTGAGAACCACTACCATTTCTTCCATTTATGTGATGGTATTGAATCAAATATTATTTTTATTAATTGAAAGTAAATTGATAAATTGATGTAACTTTGCTTTCTAAATATATACCATACTTTATTATAGAGCACATCTTTCAATTTCTCGTTCCAAGTTGAATAGGGTTCCGTCGAAGCCCGGCGGCCAGAGCAGAGCAGAATGGTGGACGTGACGGTGTTGGAATGTTCGCTTCAGGTGCCGTGGATTAAGGGTTACGTCGAGGCCCTGCGGCCAGAGCAGAGCAGAGTGGTGGACGTGACGGTGTGGGAATGTTCGCTGCTTCAGGTGTCGTGGATACGGCAGCGAGACCTTCATATACTGACGACGGACATGTTCACCTACACATCTGACGCGCGCTACCAGGTGTCACATACCGAGGGATCCTCCAACTGGACGCTGTTGGTCAAATGTGCCAAGGTGAATGACATCCGCAAACATAGCAGACATCACATTGTCTAGTGTTGCCTCAGTAGAGTAATCAGTTAATTGCTTAAAATCCAGACATAATTAGTTTTATTTACTCAACCCAAGAGCCTCGTGAAAACAGTTAGTCCATCTAATGGTGAAGCGATTAGACGGCTAATCACAGGAGATCTTGAGCTTAACCGTCATTACCAGAGAACTAGATGTTGTGTCCCCCTCCCCACTGGCGAATGCTTGCAACAACTCACAATCCTACAAAAATATCGACGCGTATTTTGCTTGCCTGTTTTTCTACAGATTACACATATGTTGGCGAATGATCAATTTCGAGGTAGCTGCAGGTCAAGTGTGAGTGACGTCATAGTGACGACCTCCGGTTTTTGGTCCGAAATTGGGGGCATGCATGCGGACATAATATGATTTCTAAGCACATAATGGATATATAAACAACTTACTAAAGCCAATTGATGGAGTACATAGCAACATGACACCGTTATCTATAACTTCGCCGCATGACATCACGTTGTCCAAATTGGCAGAATGTGGAAAATATGTTTTATCAAAATATGTCCCGAAACGAACTCTAAAACCAACGGAAAGCATATGATTGAGACTATTGCTGTGGGCATGCATGTGTTCAAGTCATACTTTTGAAAAATAACTGAGGTATTTATTTTCGAAGGCCACATACGGTCGTGACGCCTTGCATTTATATGCTGTACCTCATGTCGAACACAAATGTACAGTCGCTATGCTGTCATTCTTCACATGAACTATGAATATTTAGACACGTAGATTAGTTTCATGGCTTCCGACCACAAACCGTCACATCGCACCTCCCCCCCCCCACCTCTGTATAGATGCTGCCGCTGGTACAATGGATGTGACCAGTGGCAGCAGCGCGACTGATTCAGTGGAACTGTGTGCGGTCTGAGGGTGTGACTTCCGCCTGTGTGTTTGGCCTAACCATGTTATTCGCTTTATTGATGCATGTAATTTAACCGGATGAAGCCAACATGTGCATGGTGCGAAAAGAGGGGTTGGTGTGCGCGATCTCGTATTAGCTTGGTATTTTCCAACGTGTCTGCTCACGTACCAGTGCGATTGATCCTGATGATGATGAAGTAGTGGTCACATTTCATGTTCCCGCAACAGCTCCCTTAGTCAATAGGAATAAAGTTCTGAATTATGACAGCTTTGATGGATTGCCCCGATCAGGACACAGCGTCCATTGGGATATATTGGATTACGGAGATGTATAGAGCGCTGTACCATTGTTATATCACATCGTGTAAGCAGCGTTTATAGACTACATTCCTTGTGTAACACCAATAAAAAGGTTTCCCCGTGGACCAGCCGAGGAAAGATGGGCATTGCGCGCCATGCAAGCCTCATTTGCGAGGATGAAACGTCACCCTGGCGATAATACCGTTAGAGCCGAATATTCAGCTAAACGAGCTGAGTTTAAACATATCGTGACTGCCAGCTACAAAAATATTTTGAAAGCTTCGTTGCAAATTGCACGGTGAACACAAAACGTTTCTGGTCATTTGTTGAGTGATTTAAGCTGACTTGGCCATCTCTGTGCCTGAGTCTGGTAGTATAGTCTTGCAGCAGGTGATGAGTGGAAGAGTGGAAGAATGAGTGCAAATGCACATTTGCATCAACATCTTCATCACCCAAGTGGCATCCGCCTTCCCGACATTCTCGTGGATCATGTAATGCGTATGCACACTTTAGCTGCCTTGTGTTGCAGCTGTGAGACACTGCGCAGCCTACCGGCAGGCCAGGCATTCGGCGCATACGGTCTCAGTGCAAGTCGTTTAAAGGAATGCGCTGGAGAACTGGCTGTATCACATACTCAGGTTTCATGGGCAGTGACACAGCCAGAATTTTCCTAAGGGGGAGGGAGGCCGCCCCCCGCCGCAAAAAAGTGACGAAATAGAGAGCAATTATAAGCAATAGTACACTTAGCTTCTTAATTTGGACATTTCGGTCAGTCACACCTGGTCCGACCATACCTGGACTTCAACAGTACAGTACAGCTGTAGCCATAACAGTATAGTACAGCCGTAGCTATAACAGTATAGTGCAGCAGTAGCCATAGCAGTATAGTGCAACCGTAGCCATAGCAGTATAGTACAGCCTTAGCCATAACAGTATAGTACAGCTGTAGCCATAGCAGTATACTACAGCTGTAGCCATCATAGTATAGTGCAGCCGTAGCTATAGCAGTATAGTGCAACCGTAGCCATAACAGTATAGTACAGCCGTAACCATAACAGTATAGTGCAGCCGTAGCCATAGCAGTATAGTGCAACCGTATCCATAACAGTATAGTATAGCAGTAGCCATAACAGCATAGTACAGCTGTAGCCACCACAGTATAGTACAGCCGTAGCCATAGCAGTATAGTGCAACCGTAGCCATAACAGTATAGTACAGCCGTAGCCATCACAGTCAGATTAGAGCGTGTGCAACACAAGTTCTTGGTGGGAGGCTTGCAACACGGGCCAAACACCACTATCTCTAGATTACCAGGAGCTAATAAGAGTTTATGGACTACAACCACTGCGTGCGTGAGGTGTGCCATCGGACAGTCTGCCTGTATACAAGGTGTTTCGCGGGGAACAATGGACACGCCAAACATGCTGGAGCACTTCGCTCTGAATGTACCGCATTGTACTCCAAGGAGAAGCCCTATCTCTTTGCCTCACGTTCCTTTAGGAAGGGTGAATACTTTTGTCAACAATCGTTTTATGCGAGCAGCCTGCACACGTGATGCCTTGGTTGCATTTTCTCCTCAAACCGATATGCTGAATGATGACTGTAGCGTTGTGAAGCGACTGGTCACGACTTCCGCTGTATCCTTGTGCCTGACCGTCATATAGTGCTAAAATGTTCATCGCATCGACCATGTATTTTTTAAGTGTTAAACATGTTTGTAAACATCGTATATTCCATTGTGTAATTATGCAGTAACTTTTAAAACTAGTGATCCTCGAGCGTCATGTTCACATGACTTGACATAGTCTTTAACTGGGCTGATGCCTGTTGTTGATATAATCTCAATAAACAATAAACTGACTGCATTATGGCAACTGGGCAATGTTTAACCAGCGTCCAAAAATTGAGGAATTCATTTATTGAAGACGTCATGTTTTTGTCTCCTAGCATTTCAGTATTCTAAACGAGAGAAGTGATTTCTAGATGTAATACCCCATTATTGCTGCATTCGACATTGACGTACGATCTCACATTTAGCCGGAAACAACAGGCAAACAAAGCTATGCAGGTTGTATGGCTAAACACTACCATTGGGAATTTGAACCACCCAAGTCATGCAAGTAGCTTCCGAGATAGTCCATGAATTGATTCCATTTGACCTTGACCTTTGACCACGTAAGCAATATCATGGTTATGTGCTATGTTCGCACCATCAGTACTACAGTTTCACGTTTGAATCAGCGTAATCGGTCAAGTACGATGATTACCTAACCACAGCGTCTCCTAGATTGACTGGACGCTTTCGGTGTTTCATCTTCATACTGCTATTTTACTGCGTTTGTTTGCGCTCATTTTTGTGTATTGCTATACTTTTGACTGTAATCTGACTCAAACGACATATTAATCCATTTTATGGATTGTCACTGCTATCATTACAACTGCAAATACAAAGGCGGTTTCTGAGATATCGTATCCTGTGATGTAAATACATTAGATGTTGACACTTGGCTCCAAAAACACAGTCGCTGTTTATCTGTTAGTGTCGCACGACCAAGCGCTACCACTTGGCGTTCGAGCTGCACAAATCGGACGAGCGATATCTGAGATGCGTTACCCTGTACGCTCGACAACATTTGACCGTGATCTGTGCATTGAAGTGACATTTTATGCTTCTTGTGCCACATATTTGACGTGTGTGTGCTGCTTTGCCAGCATTAGACTGAACTGGTGTGGAAAGTGGGGTCGATAGAATGGGAGTGAGGGACCTTGACCTGGGACGTCATGCTTGACGTGAAGCAGAAGAAGAATTACACGAGGGAGATCGCACTGTCTTGCGTTACCTTTTGCGGTTCAATTTGTTTTTGATCGGCGTGGCCGTTCCTGAGATAGTCTATGGGGATGGGGGGGGGGGCAGAAAATGTCCCTCTACTAAATGTGTGCTGCCAGAGGTTACTTTCCGGCTCCGGGTAACATTCGCTTTCTGGGAGCATTTTGAAACATTCCTACCCCAATGATGGAGCGCGGGATAGTGGTGTGGTGGGTGGTGAGGAGGTGCCGCGCATTTCCACAACTTTTGGAGGACGAGGTATCCCAAGGCTAGTCAGGTCAGGGTCACGATTAGCTATGAAGAGATGCGTTGATTGTGATAATTTGGAACGGAGTTTAGTGTAACCTTGAGAGACAAACCAGCATGTTGGAATTGCTGGGCCTAATGCCATATCTGCGACGCAGTACTCTCTCGCGTTTCCTCTTATCTACCCAACTCTTTGTTTGGTATGATTGACATTTGACCGTGCTGCAACCTCATGTCCCAGTAGCGCTACTAGGAGAAAGGCAGATGGAGGACGGCTTGCACCACCTTTCAGGCTACCCAAGGCCAGTCGAGGAAACCTTCAGATTTAAGGGAAAACGTCTAGAGTGACTCTCGAACTGAATGTTGAAGTATGCTGATGGTGAAAGCTGACCTCTATAGGCGTAGGAATGTGGGTTGGGTGACACACTGAGAAAACTGTGAGAAGCGTATATATTATTTGAAAATAGTAGACCTCATTTTCCCTATTCAAATCAGACCACACAAAACGAGCACTCTGTTCGCGATATGCTGAGAACACCATTCTCAGAAGAGAATGCCAGTGCGTTGAGACTTACAAATGTACTCATGTGAAACCACTTTTAAAACTCGGGAAGGAGAATATCTGTTGGTCTCAAGTGAAACCAGTCAGACTGAGAATAGTAATTGCCCTCAATTTAAACAGCTATGCTCAATTGAGACCAGTTCCAAGTGTCACTCTGACTCTTCGTGGGTCGCAAATGTACTCGTGTAAAACCACTACTTCAAAGTCTCAACAAGCAGACTTTTGTTTTCGCTGAAGCCAGTTGAACTGATAATAGCTATTGGGTTCAACATTCGAAGCTGTTATTCAAGTGAGACTAGCTTCAGGTTTCATATGAACAATACACGCCTCAACTGAGTGGTTATTGGTATAAATGTCTCTCGCTGTTCTCATATGAAGCTTTTTCAGGTCTAAATGCACACTTTATTTTGGTATCGCAGCTAAAACAGGACAGATGAAGAGGTGCCTTTTCCAGTGTCACATGACATACTTTAATGTACAGCTCTAGAGTGCCGCACACTTATCGCCGGCGTCATCTGCCACACATCCCGCTCATCGCTGCCTCAGAGGATGATGTCCTGGCGATGACCAGCGAAGTCATTGAAGAGGAGCTGTGAGCACAACAACATTCTGTTTATTTGTCCATTTGCATTCCAAAAATGTACCATAGAAACAGGCATGCCTTTGCATCAAATATCATCGTCGTTTCCATCTTCGCTACGTCACTCGCAGACAACAATCCTGGACTTCGACAAATGCCTGGGCATACTGTGACCTGCCAAGGCGTAAAGGAGACACCGGGAGCTCAAAGGATTTATGCCGAGAGCAAGCCCAGGTAGAACGCAAATTCTTTGCCAGTTGTTTTCCACATCGCGCTCTGGGTCTCCTTTACCCCCAAACAGATATGTTGGAACAGCCCATGAGATACGGAGGAGAAACCTGCCACAGGTATGTTCTCTGCCACCTCCAAACCGTCTTCAACCGTGACGGCACTGACGGAGAGTGCCAATCGGCAGCTGGAGATAGTTTAGTGAGTATGTGAGATTCATGTGAAACAGTGAGGATCCCAGCTAAGGTGCTGGTCGAGAAAGACACCTAACACTTTAACGGTGGGACGTAGTTTCACAGTGATTGCAGTCCGAAGTGTGCAGATGATTATGGAAAAGAATGGTGAGTTGAATCCCTTGACATTATAGTCCTTTAAATAATTGTCTACACCTGACAACTATGCTTCCTTGCATTATAGATCTGGTCAACTGCAGGGCGGGAATTTCGAAAGCTCAAAATGTCACGCCTTTAGCGGCTCCTAATAACTTGTGCAACGACAGTTACAGTGAAACCTTGTGAATTTGTGCAATCATGTTTTGTTGCGCCCAAATGTATTAAACACCATTTTAATTGCGTACAAAAGTGTTCGACAAACAGCACAGGCGATTTTCCGTGTGTTCCCCGAACTGAACAGCGATGTTCGGAATACAGCACGTGTATCTGCACCTGTTAAAACAAATGAAGTGTATGCTGAATTCCGAACACGAACTGAAGCATTTTAAGCCCGCAAGGTTGCACTTAGCAAGGCTGGATCCAATAATTAGCATTGGGGAAGGGGCGCAGTAGAAAAATGTACCACTTTGGGTTAGAAAGATCAGTAAACTTCAGTGTACCCCTCCCCCACATAGCGATCTTTTTCCGCCGAAGGCACCCCTCCGAGGAAATGCGCCCCTTTCCACAATAATAATTACTGCATCCGCCCTTGCCAAGTGAAACATTGCGGGCTTAAAATACTGAAGTCCGTGTTCGGAATTCAACACACATTTCACTTGTTTTAACAGGGGCAGATGCCCGTGCCGAATTCCGAACACCGCTGTTCGGTTCGGAAAACACACGGAAAATCGCCTGTGTTGCTTCCCGAACATGTTTATACCCAAATGAAGACGGTGTTTAATACATTTGAGCTCAATAAACATGATTGCACAAAATCACAAGGCTTCACTCTATCTGTCGTTGCACAAGTTATTAGGGGCCGCTAAAGGCGTAACATTTTGAGCTTTCGAAATTGCCGCCCTAACAGTTAACCAGATATATGATGCAAGGAAGTATGGGAAACAACTGGAGACAATTTTTAAGGAATATCATGTCATGCAATTAGACTTACCATTCTTCTCCATAATTATCTGCACACATCGAACTGCAGTCACTGTGAAGCTATAACTGGGTAACCCCGGACAGATTGCACAGCAATGGCGGCCGGACGCCGTTCGAAGAAAATGCGCGATGAGTCCTATCTATTCTCATGGTAGCCGTAACTTGATTACACTTGAGACCTGCATTATTTCTCAGGATGTCTCGATATAATTACGCATGAATATTGAGAAACTTACTTGATCAATCACATAAATCCGCAAAATATGGGTTCTCACTGCCTTAAAACTGCACTCATTCAAGGCATTGAGTCCTTTCGTGAGCAACATAACGAACATGTTCTCGAACCGTTTTTTCAGTGCAGGTGACCATACCCAAATTTGCGTGCGCATGCCACTAATCCTGTGGGTGTACTGTGTATACTAAAACTCCGAGAGGCAGCCGTCTCTTAACCACCATCACGGCCATTTTGTGTTCGATGGCAATGCTGCTGTTTGCATCTCGGTTTTTCTTCTAAACTATGAACATTCAATTTCCCGCCGTTTTGCAGACTCATGATTCGGGCGTGTACGAGTGCCAGATCAACACAGTTCCAAAGCGATCAAAAACATTTTACCTACAAGTGGTCGGTAAGTTGATAACATTGTGTCAGGTACCTCGAGTTTCAAGCAAACATATCGCAGTGGATTGCCTCCAATGATGATTTGCAGTCAAAGGATATTCCACTACCGATAAGGCCTCTAAAATGAGCACACATAAAGGAGGAATTTGGAAGAAAATAATATGATTGTGAGTGTATGCACAACTGCAGGATTTACAGCTACGCCCGTGTTCCAGAGGCATTCGCAACTATTCAGGGAGCCCAGCAGGTGTACGTCAAGATACACTCGACGCTGCAGCTCACCTGCGTGGTAAATCGGCTCACGGCTACAGGTAAATTGGCTCACGACCAGTGGTAAACCAGCTCAAGACGAAAGGTAAACCAGCTGCTCACGATCAGAGGTAAATCAGCTCAGGATCAGAGGTAAAGCAGCTGCTCAAGACCAGAGGTAAATTAGCTCACGCCCAGATGTAAACCAGCTGCTCACGACCAGAGGTAAGTTAGCTCAGGATCAGAGGCAAAGCAGCTACTCACGACCGGAGGAAAATCAGCTCACGACCGGAAGTAAATCAGCTCAGGACCAAATGTAAACCAGCTCACGGCCGGAGGTAATCAGCTTCCGGTCAGAGATAAATCAGTTCACAACCAGAGATCAATCAATTCACAACCAGAGATAAATCAGCTTACGATCGGAGGTAAGTCAGCCTACGATAGGAGAGAAGCCAGCTCGCTGGGCGCTAAATGACCAATGCAGTCGATGCGCCCTAAAGCCCAAATAACTAAC
Source organism: Ashinkailepas kermadecensis (assembly GCA_034440615.1). NCBI lineage: Eukaryota > Metazoa > Arthropoda > Thecostraca > Neolepadidae > Ashinkailepas > Ashinkailepas kermadecensis. The sequence goes on along the minus strand of JAOTOM010004496.1, from coordinate 294,536 downwards.
TAACTAAGCCAGCTCACAACAAGGAGTACACCAACCTACGATCAGAACAAGCTGATGACGGTCAAAAATAGATGCTGTAGACCTGGTTGCAACACTGTATGGTTCTTCTAGCGCCTGTGGAGTATATAAATTTCTTATAAAGGCACGCAGATGGTCTCGTGACAGGAAATGGATGTTGCCTATCCCAGGATGGTTCAGGCACGCAAGGCTCGAAGCAGCCATTCGAAGAGAATGTGTTATCCATTCCGAACTGTGAGCTAGTGCTTGCGAACGGCACTACAGCTCTGGTGTTGTCACTTTACGTAAGACAACAGCATAATCATGCGATCGGAAACAAGGTGAACTGGAAAGTGCATGCTTCTAAATTATGTTTTGCAGTCATTATCTGGCCCATTCCGGCAGGATGCAAATCCCCATTCTAGTTCATTTAGGTCAAACGAGGTCAAGTGGCGAAGAAACGAAGCGCTAAGCGTAGCTTGCCTTCACTGTGTGAAACGTCCCCGATCTCCGACGCTGCCTACTCTTATGGATGGAGTTCGAGGCACCGTGTGGGACACTCACCCACACACTCACACACTGCACTAGACTGTCCTTGTGTGGGACACTAGTCCACCCAACTGGCCTAATTGGAGCCCCCTGAATCAGCGTCCCGAAATATGGGTCCGGTCTCTGGAGTGGTAGTTTCTACCTAACGTGGTTTCTTATTACCTCTTGAACTACTTCCCTTCGGTTGCTGGGTACCATTTCTGATCATTTCAGTAATATTATACTATTAGTTTAATATACTACTATAGTATAACATAATAGTAATACAAACGTTTCTTATCAATTTCAGTACTTTTATACTAGTAATATAACATACTATCATTGTATAATACCATAATAGTAAAATAATCATTTCTTACCCATTTTATTTTTAGATATCGATATGAAACGAAAACAGTTCCAGAGCACTACTCACTACTCTTTACTGTGTGGGAATCCCTCACGGATACGAGGCGGACCTCACCCCGTGAAACTCCACCTGAGGTGTGTCGCAACGTCCTCGTTGCGTGACAACTGTCGTCACTACCTGACGCTCCTCATGCTATGTAGGGCTGCCCTTCATGTATGACTCTTCTCGGCTGTGTGGGATTTTCATTGGCTGTGAAATCTCACCAGATGTGTAAAAGTTTTCTTGGTTGTGAAACGCTCAACCACGTGGAACTCCGATCGACGGAGATGGGCGTCGGCTGGCTGTGAAACAGCTACATCAGCTGTGTGGTGTTTTCCTGGGTTGTAAAGGATTCTCTATCCACTCGGGACCTACCATGACTGTGAATATCTGCCCTGAGGCGCGTAGCCCCGACCAGCAGCGTGAGGCCGCCGTCGGCATTGGCAGTGACCTGACCCCTGTTCTGGGCAGCTGAGCTCCACTGGCTACACAACGGCACACAGCTGAGCGCCGACCGGTGGGTGACGGAGACATCTACCGAGTACGTCACGTCACGACTGGCCATCCACGGCGCGCGCGGCCACGACTCGGGGGCCTACACGTGCGCACCGGCCGCCGCCACACACGCCGCAGTCCAGGTGCACGTCATCAACGGTGAGCGACGTTACGGGCGTGCTGTGTCGTGCCACTGTTGTGCTGTGTACCGTGCCACTAGTGTGCTGTGTACCGTACCACCGGTTGGTTGTGTCGTACTACTGGTGTCCTGTGTACCGTGTCACTGTTGTGCTGTGTACCGTGCCAATGGCGTGTTGTGTCGTGCCACTGTTGTGCCGTATACCGTGCCATTGGTGTGCTGTGTACCGTGCCACTGCACTGGTGTGCTGTGTCGTTCCACTGCTGTGCCATGTACCGTGTCACTGGTGTGTTATACCGTACCGCTGGTGTGTTGTGTCGTGCCACTGGTGTGTTGTGTGCCGTATCACTGTTGTGCTGTGTACCATGCCACTGTTGTGCCGTATACCGTGCCACTGGTGTGCTGTGTACCGTGCCCCTGGTGTGTTGTGTCGTGCCACTGGTGTGTTGTGTGCCGTATCACTGGTGTGCTGTGTACCGTGACACTGTTGTGCTGTGTACCGTACCGCTGGTGGGTTGTGTCGTGCCACTGGTGTGCTGTGTACCGTGCTACTGTTGTGCTGTGTACCGTGCTACTGTTGTGCTGTGCATTGCACCACTGTTGTACTGTGCTTTGTGCCACTGGTGCTCTGCGTCGTGGCACTGTAGTGTTGTGCATAGTATCACTCGTGTGCTGTGTCGTGACACTGTTGTGTTATGTCGTAGCGCTGTTGTGCTGTGCAGCCTACAACTGATGTGCTGTGTACCGTGCCACTGTTGTGTTGTGTACCGTGACACTGGTGTGCTGTGTACCGTGCCACTAGTGTGCTGTGTACCGTGCCACTGGTGTGTTGTGCCGTGCCACTGATGTGCTGTGTACCGTGCCACTAGTGTGCTGTGTACCGTGCCACTACTGTGCTGTGTACCGTGCCACTGTTGTGCTATGTACCGTGCCACTGCTGTGTTGTGTACCGTGCTACTGGTTTGCTGTGTACAACTGTTTTAATATGGTTATTGACAACATTGTTTAACATTGTTAATAATAGGTCAGACCATTTTTGAAACATTGCTGACAATTATATACAAGCTAAGGTGCACTAGTTTTGTTTTTCAATAAATTCAAATAAAAGGAATGCCTAAATATAAAAGATTCTTACAGTGTGTGCCTGGAGCAACAATGCAATCATCACTTATGGCTTGCGCGCATGGTGGAGGGAGAATGCAATATGAAAGTTGCCTTTTTTACAGATTGGAGTGATAACTATGCACTATGTACAGTAGCTATGCAAACCTGCATTTCGCATGATATAGACGGGAAAGGCCGCAAAATGCATGATATAGACGGGAAAGGCCGCAAAATGCATGATATAGACGGGAAAGGCCGCAAAATGCATGATATAGACGGGAAAGGCCAAAATGCATGATATAGACGGGAAAGGCCGCAAAATGCATGATATAGACGGGAAAGGCCGCAAAATGCATGATATAGACGGGAAAGGCCGCAAAATGCATGATATAGACGGGAAAGGCCGCAAAATGCATGATATAGACGGGAAAGGCCGCAAAATGCATGATATAGACGGGAAAGGCCGCAAAATCATGATATAGACGGGAAAGGCCGCAAAATGCATGATATAGACGGGAAAGGCCGCAAAATGCATGATATAGACGGGAAAGGCCGCAAAATGCAATGATATAGACGGGAAAGGCCGCAAAATGCATGATATAGACGGGAAAGGCCGCAAAATGCATGATATAGACGGGAAAGGCCGCAAAATGCATGATATAGACGGGAAAGGCCGCAAAATGCATGATATAGACGGGAAAGGCCGCAAAATGCATGATATAGACGGGAAAGGCCGCAAAATGCATGATATAGACGGGAAAGGCCGCAAAATGCATGATATAGACGGGAAAGGCCGCAAAATGCATGATATAGACGGGAAAGGCCGCAAAATGCATGATATAGACGGGAAAGGCCGCAAAATGCATGATATAGACGGGAAAGGCCGCAAAATGCATGATATAGACGGGAAAGGCCGCAAAATGCATGATATAGACGGGAAAGGCCAAAGGCCGCAAAATGCATGATATAGACGGGAAAGGCCGCAAAATGCATGATATAGACGGGAAAGGCCGCAAAATACATGATAGCCATGCATTCAAATCACCAAAAGACGTTTTCTAACCATTTTTCATTAATATCCAATGGCCATAATTGCTTTGCATAAATGAAATCGACAGCCTTTGGTATTGCGAACATCTTGGGAAAATTATGCTGCCTTTCGAGAACACAGAAAACGTCAAAGTCCATGTCATGACCATTGACATCCTTTGATGAAGTAAAAAGATATTTTCTATGTCACTGCTTCTCAGCTGTTAGGTCAGTAGCCAAGTGACTGCATTGATGTAGCCCTAGCCCCAAAGTCGGCATTGAGGTAACCTCAGACGGCATTGGGTCAAGGGCGTCGCCACCGGGGGCAGGGGGCAGTCGCCCCCCCTGCCGTCAAACAGGGGGGGCGCCGCCCCCCCTGAAATTTGAGGAGGCCCCTATCCGGAAATGCACAGGACAAAAGTAAGCAATGAGGCCGACGAGACACGAGAGGAGGCCTCCAAGACGTGAGAGGAGGCCCCTAATTTGAAGAAGGAGTCACCTAGGAGAGGATAGGAGGCCCCAGAAATCACGAGAGTGTCAACAATTGGCACGGAGGCCCCCAGGAATGCAAAGGAGGCCCCCAGGATTGCAAAGGAGGCCTCCAGGATTACAAAGGAGGCCCACATTATTGAAAAGGAGGCCCCCAAGATTGCAAAGGAGGCCTCCAGGATTACAAAGGAGGCCCACAGGATTGCAAAGGAGGCCCCCCCAGGATTGCAAAGGAGGCCTCCATGATTACAAAGGAGGCCCCCATGATTGAAAAGGAGGCCCCCAAGATTGCAAAGGAGGCCCCCAGGATTGCAAAGGAGGCCTCCATGATTACAAAGGAGGCCCCCATGATTGAAAAGGAGGCCCCCAAGATTGCAAAGGAGGCCCCCAGGATTGCAAAGGAGGCCTCCATGATTACAAGGGAGGCTCCCTGGATTGAAAAGGAGGCCCCCAGGATTGCAAAGGAGGCCCCCAGGATTGCAAAGGAGGCCCCCAGGTTTGCAAGGAGGACTCCAGGATTGCAAAGAAGACCCCCAGGAATGCAAAGGAGGCCCTCACGATTGCAAAGGAGGCCTCCAGGATTGCAAAGGAGGCCCTCACGATTGCAAAGGAGGCCTCCAGGATTGCAAAGGAGGCCCCCAGGAATGCAAAGGAGGCCCCCAAGATTGCAAAGGAGGCCCCAGGATTGCAAAAGAGGCTCCCAGGATTGCAAAGGGGACCACCAGGATTTCAAAGGAGGCCCCCAGGATTGAAAAGGAGGCCCCCAGGTTTGCAAAGGAGGACTCAAGGATTGCAAACGAGGCCCCCAGGAATGCAAAGGAGGCCCCAGGATTGCAAAGGAGGCCTCAGGATTACAAAGGAGGCCCACAGGATTGCAAAGGAGGCCCCCAGGATTGCAAAGGAGGCCTCCATGATTACAAAGGGAGGCCCCCATGATTGACAAGGAGGCCCCCAATATTACAAAGGAGGCCCCCAGGATTGCAAGGAGGCCTCCATGATTACAAGGGAGGCCCCCTGGATTGAAAAAGAGGCCCCCAGGATTGCAAAGGAGGCCCCCAGGATTGCAAAGGAGGCCCCCAGGTTTGCAAAGGAGGACTCCAGGATTGCAAAGAAGACCCCCAGGAATGCAAAGGAGGCCCTCACGATTGCAAAGGAGGCCTCCAGGATTGCAAAGGAGGCCCCCAGGATTGCAAGGAGGCCCCCAAGATTGCAAAGGAGGCCCCAGGATTGCAAAAGAGGCTCCCAGGATTGCCTGGAGCAACAATGCAATCATCACTTATGGCTTGCGCGCATGGTGGAGGGAGAATGCAATATGAAAGTTGCCTTTTACAGATTGGAGTGATAACTATGCACTATGTACAGTAGCTATGCACACCTGCATTTCGCATGATATAGACGGGAAAGGCCGCAAAATGCATGATATAGACGGGAAAGGCCGCAAAATGCATGATATAGACGGGAAAGGCCGCAAAATGCATGATATAGACGGGAAAGGCCGCAAAATGCATGATATAGACGGGAAAGGCCGCAAAATGCATGATATAGACGGGAAAGGCCGCAAAATGCATGATATAGACGGGAAAGGCCGCAAAATGCATGATATAGACGGGAAAGGCCGCAAAATGCATGATATAGACGGGAAAGGCCGCAAAATGCATGATATAGACGGGAAAGGCCGCAAAATGCATGATATAGACGGGAAAGGCCGCAAAATGCATGATATAGACGGGAAAGGCCGCAAAATGCATGATATAGACGGGAAAGGCCGCAAAATGCATGATATAGACGGGAAAGGCCGCAAAATGCATGATATAGACGGGAAAGGCCGCAAAATGCATGATATAGACGGGAAAGGCCGCAAAATGCATGATATAGACGGGAAAGGCCGCAAAATGCATGATATAGACGGGAAAGGCCGCAAAATGCATGATATAGACGGGAAAGGCCGCAAAATGCATGATATAGACGGGAAAGGCCGCAAAATGCATGATATAGACGGGAAAGGCCGCAAAATGCATGATATAGACGGGAAAGGCCGCAAAATGCATGATATAGACGGGAAAGGCCGCAAAATGCATGATATAGACGGGAAAGGCCGCAAAATGCATGATATAGACGGGAAAGGCCGCAAAATGCATGATATAGACGGGAAAGGCCGCAAAATGCATGATAGCCATGCATCCAAATCACCAAAAGACGTTTTCTAACCATTTTGCATTAACATCCAATGGCCATAATTGCTTTGCATAAATGAAATCGACAGCCTTTGGTATTGCGAACATCTTGGGAAAATTATGCTGCCTTTCGAGAACACAGAAAACGTCAAAGTCCATGCCATGGCCATTGGCGTTCTTTGATGAAGTAAACATATATTTGTATGTTACTGCTTCTCAGCTGTTAGATCAGTAGCCAAGTGACCGCATTGATGTAGCCCCAGCCAAAGTCGGCATTGAGGTAACCTCAGACGGCATTGGGTCAAGGGCGTCGCCACCGGGGGGGCAGGGGGGCAGTCGCCCCCCTGCCGTCAAACAGGGGGCGCCGCCCCTGAAATTTGAGGAGGCCCCTATCCGGAAATGCACAGGACAAAAGTAAGCAATGAGGCCGACGAGACACGAGAGGAGGCCTCCAAGACGTGAGAGGAGGCCCCCTAATTTGAAGAAGGAGTCACCTAGGAGAGGATAGGAGGCCCCAGAAATCACGAGAGTGTCAACAATTGGCACGGAGGCCCCCAGGAATGCAAAGGAGGCCCCCAGGATTGCAAAGGAGGCCTCCAGGATTACAAAGGAGGCCCACATTATTGAAAAGGAGGCCCCCAAGATTGCAAAGGAGGCCTCAGGATTACAAAGGAGGCCCACAGGATTGCAAAGGAGGCCCCCCCCAGGATTGCAAAGGAGGCCTCCATGATTACAAAGGAGGCCCCCATGATTGAAAAGGAGGCCCCAAGATTGCAAAGGAGGCCCCCAGGATTGCAAAGGAGGCCTCCATGATTACAAAGGAGGCCCCCATGATTGAAAAGGAGGCCCCCAAGATTGCAAAGGAGGCCCCCAGGATTGCAAAGGAGGCCTCCATGATTACAAGGGAGGCTCCCTGGATTGAAAAGGAGGCCCCCAGGATTGCAAAGGAGGCCCCCAGGATTGCAAAGGAGGCCCCCAGGTTTGCAAAGGAGGACTCCAGGATTGCAAAGAAGACCCCCAGGAATGCAAAGGAGGCCCTCACGATTGCAAAGGAGGCCTCCAGGATTGCAAAGGAGGCCCTCACGATTGCAAAGGAGGCCTCCAGGATTGCAAAGGAGGCCCCCAGGAATGCAAAGGAGGCCCCCAAGATTGCAAAGGAGGCCCCAGGATTGCAAAAGAGGCTCCCATGATTGCAAAGGGGACCACCAGGATTTCAAAGGAGGCCCCCAGGATTGAAAAGGAGGCCCCCCAGGTTTGCAAAGGAGGACTCAAGGATTGCAAACGAGGCCCCCAGGAATGCAAAGGAGGCCCCAGGATTGCAAAGGAGGCCTCCAGGATTACAAAGGGAGGCCCACAGGATTGCAAAGGAGGCCCCCAGGATTGCAAAGGAGGCCTCCATGATTACAAAGGAGGCCCCCATGATTGACAAGGAGGCCCCCAATATTACAAAGGAGGCCCCCAGGATTGCAAAGGAGGCCTCCATGATTACAAGGGAGGCCCCCTGGATTGAAAAAGAGGCCCCCAGGATTGCAAAGGAGGCCCCCAGGATTGCAAAGGAGGCCCCCAGGTTTGCAAAGGAGGACTCCAGGATTGCAAAGAAGACCCCCAGGAATGCAAAGGGAGGCCCTCACGATTGCAAAGGAGGCCTCCAGGATTGCAAAGGAGGCCCCCAGGATTGCAAAGGAGGCCCCCAAGATTGCAAAGGAGGCCCCAGGATTGCAAAAGAGGCTCCCAGGATTGCAAAGGAAACCACCAGGATTTCAAAGGAGGACTCCAGGATTGCAAAGGAGGCCCCCAGGATTGCAAAGGAGGCCCCAGGATTGCAAAGGAGGCCTCAGGATTACAAAGGAGGCCACCAGGATTACAAAGGAGGACTCCAGGATTGCAAAGGAGGCCCCCGGGAATGCAAAGGAGGCCCCCAGGATTGCAAAGGAGGCCCCAGGATTGCAAAGTAGGCCTCCAGGATTGCAAAGGAGGCCCCCAGGATTGCAAAGGAGGCCTCCAGGATTACAAAGGAGGCCCCCAGGATTGAAAAGGAGTCCCCAGGATTGCAAAGGAGGCTCCAGGATTGCAAAGAAGGCCACCCGGAATGCAAAGGATGCCCCAGGATTGCAAAGGAAGCCCCCATGATTACAAAGGAGGACTCCAGGATGGCAAAGGAGGCCCTCAGGATTGCAAAGGAGGACACCAGGATTGCAAAGGAGGCCTCAGGATTGCAAAGGAGGCCCCATGATTACAAAGGACTACAGGATTGCAAAGGAGGCACCAGGATTGCAAAGGAGGCCCCCAGGATTACAAAGGAGGACTCCAGGATTGCAAAAGGAGGCCCCAGGATTGCACAGGATACCCCTAGGATTGTAAAAGAGGACCTCAGGATTGCGAAGGAAGCCCACAGGATTGTAAAGGAGGCCCCCAGGATTGCAAAGGAGGCCCCAGGATTGCAAAGGAGACCCCATGATTGCAAAGGAGGCCCCCAGGATTGCAAAGGAGACCCTCAGGATTGCAAAGGAGGCCCCCAGGATTGCAAAGGAGGCCCCAATACGGGAAGGGAGACCTCAGAAAATGAGAGAAGGCCCTAAGACGGAAGAGAAACCAGTGGATATGAGATGAGTTTCGGAGCCGTAAAAGCAGTCCCCGAAACGGGTAAGGTTCCACCAAGATAGAAAAGGATAATCAAGAAAAGTGGCAGGAAGCACCTAATTCGGAAGAGGACGATATAAGATTGGAAAGATACCCTATGATGCACGAGGAAGCCCCTAAAATAGGAGAGAATGGCCATTAGATAACAGGGATGGCTCCCAGGCGAGAAAGAAGGCTTCAAGACGGGTAAGAAGGTCACCAGGAAATGACAAGGTAACTGAGATAGGAAAGGTTGCGTGTAATTTGGAAGAGGAGCCACCTAAGATAGAACAGGAGTCCACCAGGAGATAAGAGGCCAACCTTAAAATGGGAAAGATAGAATCAAAACGCGGAACAGGAGGCCCCGAAGACGTGAGAGGAGGCCCTTAATTTGAAAAAGAAAGCCTCAAAAAGAAAAAAGGAGGCCCCTGCCGGACTCGAGAGGAGTCCCTCGAGATGGAGTAGGAGGTCTCCAGGGCCGAATGAGGTCCCGACGATCGGAAGGAATTCCCAGGAAATGAGAGAAGGCCCTTAAAATGGGAGTGATAGGTAGCAGGTATGGAAGGAGGCGAGGTTTCCAAAATTGAAGATCCCTCAAGACGGGTAAGCTTTGCGAGGACAGAGGAGGCCCACGAGGCGTGGCAGGAGGCCCCTAATTTGGCAGAGGATGCCCCTGGAACATGAGAGGAAGTCCCATGCCATGTTAAAGGGGCCCCAGGATGTGGGAGGAGGTCCTCCAAAACGGGAGAGGAGGACCATTGAATATGGAGGAGGGTAGGACGGACGAGAAGACGTCCAAAACCGGTAAAGAAGCTCCAGGAAATGAGACGAGACCCCTAAGACGCGAGAGGAGGTCTATCATTTTCTAGAAGCATCTGAAATGGCAGGAGTCGTGCCGGGGTACTTGAAAATCACGACATGGGCCCAAAAAGATCCGGCCGGGGCCCCTGAAAATCTCGCTGAGCCTATGGGTACCAAAAATTCACGCCCGGATCAAGAAAAATCACGCTAGGGGCACGATAAGTCGTACCGTTCCCCAACAGTATCATTTGGACACAAATGAAGCCGGGGCAACGAAAAACAATCCGGACATAGATAATCACTCTTGGGCCCCAACAATGACACCAAAAGCATCCAAAACGTATTGGACACCCACAAAGTGTCGGGGTCGCTAAAACTCCCGCTAGGGATCCAAGCAAATAACGCCGGGACACGAAAGATTACATTGGACTAAAAACGTCGCGTCGCAGCCTTCGAAAATCTCACTGGGGACCAAAAAAGTCGCGCCTGGACCCCAAAGGTTGCTGTTCCCCCAAAAATCAATTATCAACCGGAATGTCACTCTGCGCCCAAAACAATCGGGTCAAAGTCCCCGCAAAACACGTTGGGCACTGGAAAAAAAAACGTGTCAGGGCACCGAAAACAATCGCACCTGGAGACCGAAGAATCGTATCAGGACCCAAAAATATCACATAAGGACCTATATAAAAAATAGAACTCCTTCGGTGGCCGCAGTGACATATCAAAGGGCCAAATGGCCCCTCCCTCCTAAGAGGGATATGCTCCCAAGAATCGAGCCGAGGCCCCCAAAAGTCGCGCTGGGACCACAAAAATTCGCGTCGGTCCACCAGAATTCGCGTAGGGGCTCAAAGTAAATACGTCGGGCCCCAGAAAACTCGCTCCGAGGCACGAAAATCTGCAACAGGAACCGCCAAGATCGCGTTGGGGTCACAGCTAAGTACAACGCGCCCCGCAAACTCGAACCGGTCCCACAAAATTTCGCGCTCGGACCCACAATTCGGTAGTACCAAAAATGTCGCGCTCGGGCCCATCGGTAGTACCAAAAATTTGGTCTGGGCATAAAAAATTAACGTCGGGCTGCCAACAATTGGCGTCTATGGCCCCACATAGGCACCGTGTGACCCCCAAAGTCCCATCGGTATCCGAAAAATAAAGCCGGAGCCCTCCAAAATCAGGAGGGATTGCAAAAAGTCCGGGTCAGGACAATGGTTCTGGAGCACCGAACATGTCATCAGATGCCTTGACAAATCGCTTACGGCATAGAAAAACATACCGGAGCTCGAAGAAAATCGAGGTGAGATACAAAAACATGGCACCAGGGACTCGAAAAATCAGGGCGGGATTCGGAAGTTAAAGAAAATTCAGAAGAGATCCACAAAAATCGCGTTGAGCCAAGATAACTGGCGTTGGGTCCCGGAACCACGCGCATGGGCGCGATAAGTCGCGCTGGGACCCAGACAAATCGCACCGAAACCTCAAAATCGTACTGGGGCCCCACAAATGTGCGTCAGAAGCCCCAAATAAACACAGCGGGACCCTAAGAGCACAACGGGGACCGAAAATGCGACTGGCCCTTCAAAACGCAGTCTCGTAAAAAGCGGCAGGGTCCGAAAACATGCGTTGTAGCCATAACTACATATATATACCGGGAACACTAAAAAAAAACAAAAAACAAAAACACCGGAAGCTCTCAAGGCACATAGGGGCCATATGACCGCACAAGGGCCTGAAAAGAGGCTGGGGCCGCAAAAAGCAACATGATCCCAAAACGAACAAAAATACCGGGCACTAAGTAAACACATCGAGATCTTTGAAAGCGCCCCGACAACTAAAAAAAAAATATTCGGTGCGCAAAAAAAGCAACAAAACCCTAAAACGAGCAGGGGTTTCGAAAATGCGTTGGACCTCTAACAAAAATGAATTGGAGCCTTAAGACACATCCGTAGACGAAGAAATACGAAACGGGTCCAAGAAGTACACTCAGGCAGGGCTTCGGTTCGGTAGCCAACCTGGAAGCATGTTTAATCAAAGATATGAGGTGCATCAAAGCTCAGCGGGTATCCGCATTTCTTTACCATAAAATATGGCAAGAAGGGAACTAATGATCGAATTTAATTAATCGAATTTTCGCAGCGAACGCCCATACGAAGCATTTTATCACGTCAGATATGGCGCAAGTCAATCATGTGGCAGCAATTAACAAAGCGTAGGAGGCCCAGCAGAATCCGTAGCATCGCACGAAGTGGGGCGAATGCGCCGAATGCGCAAGATGGGTGTGCATGTGCACTAACGTTGGCGTCGTGGCGAATCACGCAGTGCGAGGTGACTTGTCAAGGAATACCAAAAGAATACATTTGAACAGGTCGTGGGAGCTAGGGTTGAAATCCGACGAATCAGAAACGATAGTGGTAGATTAGGCCCCTCCACAGGATAATTCAGTTGATCACTAATTATTTTATTTAAAAAGTTCCCCTTTGACAAAATAGCGGTCGAAATCGGAAGACTATATTCAGTAGTTGGACCCCCTCCAAATACGTTTGCCCCCTCCCCTTCACGTAAATATGGGTGCGTCACTGGTCTCCCAATAATTTTCAGAACTTACGCCCATGGAGCAAAGCCAACATTGCGGGGGTAAATTCCCCCTCACAAGCATACAAAACAACACAGATGCCCCATATTAAATGGGAGGAATGATGTTTAAAATGTATTTTCTTCCTACAAAGTTGTCTTCTGTGATTACAGCCTGCATGATTAGAGCTTCCCAGCTTCAGTACCTTCTCAACGACATAATTTACAAAACGGTACAGCACAACGATAACCATGGGCGTGACGGCGTGGAATTCGAAGGTTTTGCATTATTTATGCATTGTCATTGTTACATTGTTGCATTGCCATTGATGCATGGTTGTTCAATGCTTGTTCTTGCCGTGAATTGATTCGCGGAGTATTTATTAGTTTAGCTTCTGTGCCAAGTGCCTTGCAGCCAGCACCAAATGTTATAAAAAAAGAAGTAATAAGTCCCTACGATGACGATCAGAAAACCAATTCAATCCACTTCTCGTTGTCACCTTCGTGAAATTGTTGTCCTGGGACTGAGAAATGATCGTTTAAGTTTGTTTATGAGATCAAGCTGGTGGGAATGACTAACAGTAGTGATGAACCTAGCTATATTCAGTTAAACTTGGTGAACAAAGAAGTGGGTTGATCAATGGGAGATATCTTTAAGATATGCTCAGCACGAGCCCCACCAGCTCGCTACAATCTAGAGGCCAGCGGGAAGATTCTTCTCGTCGATAAAGCATAAAGATATTGGTTTGTTTTGGCACGGACGTATTTATCTACATTTGCTTATTTATACCCTGGTATGGCTCGGTTCTTAGCGAAAAAAAGATTCTTGCTATTGCGCTTTGCGTAAATTATATACCATGCCAAGAACAAACAAGACATCAATATGAAATCATGTTCCCATTCGGGAACCATACTAAGAGCTTAAAAAGCAAGAGGAGGCCCTAACACAGTGGAGGCCCCTTTTCGGGGAGCAGGAGGCCCCCTATCAACATTGCCCCCCCTGGAAGAATTTCGTGGCGACGCCACTGCATTGGGTAACCTCAATATACCCAACGCCATCTATGGACACGATATGGCACTGCCGTGCTTGAGTCATTTCGGCTGCCTCTCGGAGATATCGCGCCTTATGAGTGGGTCGGTTGATACAGTCCTGCTAAGTCTACGCTAATAACTGTTGTGCTGGGCGAACGTGCAATTATCCTGTATTACCAGAGTTGATCTTCGGAACAGATACGGAGTCGCCGTGCTCGCCTTTGCAATATACAGAATGTGCTGTGTGCTTATGACCGGCGGTGTGTATTTATATCCCCCCGTGTATGTGTGTGGTAACGGGGCTGAAATTGTGTTGCAGGACAGCATCCTGCGGCCATGCAACACGGAGTGTCGGGAGGACAACAAGTTATCTCTCACTTGACTAACGTGTTCTTGTGCTTCGTGGTTGCTGCTTGTGCCGGGTAATAAATTGTGAGCCTGTTCGTATTTCAGTGTTTCTGTAAGGTGATAGATATTATGAAGAAAGCAACGCGTTTGGCTGTACGTTGAAGATGCGCCAAAGGCACTAGAAGTACGACACTCTGTGAAAATGAACTGTGTTCTTCGCACTCTGCAAGAACAAAAACTAGACCTTATGTGCTTATCCGAAACTTGGCTCTCTTCCGCCGTGTCCGACAGAATCCTAGTATTTCCAGGCTATAAACTAGTGCGTCGTGACCGTCCGGCCAAGTCGGGCCGCGGCCGTCCTGCTGCAGTCCGAGGCGGTGGCGTCGCCATCCTATGTAAGGAAAAATTCAATCTGAAGCTGCTGCCTATAGCAAGTACCGGTTCGTCCTGCGAGACGCTGTGGGTGCAGTTGCCGGTTGACTCTCGCGCCATCAAGACGTTGCTCTGAGACGTGGACCAGCTATCGTGCTCCGTGGACGTATCTATCAAGACCAGCCTGCCATCAACTCAACATCTTCACTTCAGACTTCTTACTACTCTTCACCACCAACTTCTAGACCACTCTACACCTTCAACTCGTCTATAGGTTGGTCCAGAGCCGGCTGATCACTCCGCTGCTTTCTCACTGCTTGTTATTGCAGTTTCCTAATTTTTATTTTCGTGGGGCGACACCCGTCGCTCTTTTCTCATTTCTTTTCTAGTGGGGTGACACCCGTCACCCCCCGCGTTTTCGTCATCGTCGTATTTTCGTTCCCTTTGTTCTGTATGTTTATTTAGATTTTCATTTGGTAGGGTGTTTTCCCCGTGATGGGGAAAAAGAGGAAGAAAGGCACCGACCCCAGCTCGCCACAGGACTCTGATTCTGAATTTCCTCCGCTGACCACACCCGACGACCATCGCACGAACACGGACTTGGCCTCTGATGTTCCCTCACTGAATTCGACCATTGATGAACCGCGCCGGACAATTCCCCTTGATGACGCCATGGACGCCCTTTGCACCTCGCCGAACCCTGCTCGTCCCAAGACCTCGGTCTCGCCTCAGAATCCAGACCAGACCATCACTCTTCACGCCACTGACCCACGCTCGAACCAGACCACGCCCTCCCAACCTGAACCCATTGAACCCTACCTCGACAGTGCTGGCTCTTACATTGTAGTCAAGCCTGTCGAGGAGTCCGTTTCCTTCCGCCGTATCAACGTTTTCTGGCCGACTAAACAACTCCTTGCCATCTGCTCCCTTAGCCAATCCCGACATTGAAGCCCCTGCCAACGGAACCCTTGTCATCAAAACCCAAACCCGAGCCCAGACCAAAGCCCTCCTCCGTACCACCACATTTTGTGGAAAATCCGTCACCATTACCCTACACTCCAACCGCAACACCACCAAGGGCACCGTCTTCGCCCCGGAGCTCCGCTTCATGACTGAAGCGGAAATCCAGACGGAGCTCAGGCCGGAGGGGTGACCCACGTCCATCGCATCACCTCCTTTAAAGACGGTCAGAAACGTGATACAAGCCTCCTTGTCCTTACCTTCAATTCTACCAACTCTTCCCAAGACCCTAGTCGCCGGACTACCTACGATTCCAAGTCCGTGTCTTTATTCCAAATCCTCTCCGCTGTTTTAACTGTCAGCTCTTCGGCCATGGCAGTAAGACTTGTCGCCAGTCAACCGCCCGATGCCCCAAATGCGGAGAAACACCTCATCCTGACTCCACCTGCTCCAAGCCTGCCCACTGCCTCAGCTGCAACACGTCCGATCACCTCACCACATCCAATCAATGCCCAGTTTGGCGCAAGGAGAAGGAAGTGTGCGCTGTCAAGGCCACGACCGGGGTGTCATACCCCCAGGCCCGACGGTCTGTCGAGGCCACCTCTCCCATCCACGAAAACGTACGCTCAGGCGGCCACCGTTGCTCCCCCACACGTCGCGTCAACACTATTTCCATCTCGATGCAAACAGATATGATTCCAGGTTTAGCTACCACTAAAAAAACTTACTACCACTGACCACACCGACACCACCCACCCTGGCTCCCAACACCCAGACCACTCCGACACAAACCGCCCCGGCTCCCAACACACAGACCATTCCGGCCAAACAAACGCCAACACTTCCAGGAGGAGTGATAGACCCCACAGCCATTCGGCTGCCGGGAACAAATTCTCGTTCCACTTCGGTGGGGCGCCGACCAAACGCGGTATCAAGCGCCGGCCGGCGCACAGTGACCCGACCGGCTCCCAGCCGGCGGGCATCCCCGCGGCAGTGGTGCGCGGCCGAGCGTGATCCTGCCAAGGTCACCGGTCGGCCGGACGGCTCGAGGAGCCAACCACCGCCGGCGGCACTCAACAACACGTACCCGCCTAACCTGCACGCATGGTGGCTGCGCACCGAAAGGTGCCAACAAATATTATTTCCCCCAATGACCATTTTTCTCCAATGGAATTGCCATAGTTTATTATCCAAATGGGCCGAAATGAAAGCTTTCTTTAGTATTCTCACACCTATTCTCATCGCACTTCAGGAAACCTGGTTCTTACCCACCGATACATATAATTTCAATCTTTCAAATTACTCGCTGTACCGTCCACGACGAGGTACGTGAAACACACCGCAGTGGCGGTACCGCACTTTACATAAACAATGATTACACACATACACAAATTACACTCAATTCACCATTACAAGCCGTAGCTTGTACATTACGTTTCCATAGTAGAAATATAGATGTGTGTTCCATCTATATTCCACCACAAACCGACAACACAAATATTTTGATACATTTAGAAAACCTTATAGGACATTTCAAGAACCATTTCATATTACTCGGAGACTTTAATGCCCATAGTCCAGCCTGGGATCAAGCACGTACACAAGGAGACACTCGCGGCCACATCATTGAACAAATTTTAGACCGGCATAATTTAGTAATACTTAACACCGGAGAACCAACCTTTTTTCACCTTGGACATAATACAGCAACAGCTATTGATTTATCTATTTGTTCCCCGACCCTGGCAAACGACTTTGATTGGACCATAGAAACCGACATCCACGACAGCGACCATTATCCCATCAAATTGACACCCACATTTTTCAACGGCGACTGATACCACACCCAGTTGTATTCCCTCGCTGGAAGATTTCAAAAGCTGATTGGACAACATTTCAGGAGCTTTCTTATTTGCAGTACAACCCCAACATTTCTCCTGTCGAAAACATCACCTCAAGTTACAAATACACTTTCGAGGCAGCTTCCACGACTATTCCACTTACAAAACCATTCACAAAAAGAAAACCAGTACCTTGGTGGTGTCAATAAATTTCAAAAGCCATTGCGGTAAGAAAACGAGCTTTTATAAATTATTTACGACATCCCGATCAAGAAAATGTATACATCCGTAACCGCGAACGTGCGAGGACCCGCCGCATCATCCGGGATGCCAAGCGCCGTTCATGGGCCCTATATTTACACCAGCTGACTTTTCAAACACCTTTGAGTAAAATATGGCAATTAATCCGACGTTTGTCAGGACGCTCCCCATTTAAATCTCTACCGGCGTGAAAATCCACAATCTCACCATTACACACCCACAAACCATAGTAAATACCATAGCTGATACCATAGCCCATAATAGCTCCGATGGGAATTACAGACCTAATTTCCTACCAAACGCGCAACAAACTTTTCACACCAATCTCGAACTCTTCCAATCCGACAATACGGAGGACTACAATGCTTCTTTTCAACTTTCCGAGCTACAGAATTTCATTTCCTCCGCCGGTAAATGCACTTTCAGTAGGGCCTGACAAATTGCATTATTCCTTCTTTCGACATTTATCTGACCACACCAAACAATGCATCTTAGACACATTTAATTCATTATGGTCAAATAATGTCTTTCCTGAAGGATGGAAAAAAAACTATCATTGTCCCTGTTCCAAAACCCGGCAAAGACCATAGTAACCCCACAAATTTGCGACCCATTGCACTCACCAGTTGTTTAGGAAAACTTTTTGAACGCATGGTTATTAAGAGACTGACATGGCACCTGGAAACAAATTCACTTCTATCTCCCTTTCAATGTGGTTTCCGGCGAGGACGCAGTACAATAGATCATCTTATTCGATTAGAGACAGACATCCGCCTAGGCTACAACAAACATCAACACACTGTCGCAGTATTTTTGGACATCAGCAAAGCTTACGATATGGTTTTCAAACCAGCACTCCTCTTCAAAATTCAACAACTCGGCATAAAAGGACACTTAGCACATTATTTAATAGGTTTCTTATCTGGTTCGCGTAAATTCAACATCAGGTGCCGGTCAGCCATTTCCGATCCACATTTTCTTGAAAACGGACTACCACAAGGAAGTTGCATATCACCAGTTTTATTTAACATCATCATTAACGACCTTTTCGCCGACATGCCTCCAAATGTATGGTATTCCCTATTCGCCGACGATAGTGCAATTTGGTGCTCGGACCAAAATTACTAAAATTGTTTGATTCGGCTTCAAAATGCTCTAAACAGGATACGCCAATGGTCCATGAAGTACGGATTCAATTTTTCGGCTCCCAAATCTGTATCCATTATTTTCAGCAAATGCACTCCCTGTCCAAACCCAGATACACAGCATCACCTCGGGCAAAATGAGATATCTTTTGTACATTCATTTAAATTTCTTGGTGTTATTTTTGATCGCAGACTTTCAATGCATAAACACATGAAATACGTCCAGAAGAAATGTTTACACCGACTAAATTTATTTCGCTGCATTACATCCACCCCAATGGGAGCCGATCGTCACACTCTTTTACAACTATATAAATCCTTAGAACTCCCCAGCATTGAATACGGCTCAGTAGTCTATGCTGGTGCCAGCCCATCCTCCTTACACATTTTAGACACATTCAAAATAACTTTATCCGTATCGTACTCGGTGCAATGACTACTTCACCCATTATTTCTTTACAAGCAGAATCTGGAATTCCTCCACTAGCTCTCCGTAGAATGCAACAAACACTTAGGTACGCCTCCAAAATTGCAATTTCACGCAAACCACCCCACACACGCATTATTACAAATTCTCCCAAATTTACATCATGATTATTTAGGTCCAGCCGAAAGGCGAACTGGTCTCACTATAGCTTCTCGAGTCAAAACGTTTTCTGAACAACTTAATTTCACTATTCCACGCATTACTTCTATTTCTCCATCAGCTACACCACCGTGGCAAATAGCCGAACGACATATTCTGTATCTCACCACCACTCCAAAATCACAGCTTGCCCGGAATATACTAACCAAAAATTTCTCAAATTTCGGGCTCGTTATCACCACGTACCTTTCGTTTATACTGACTGTTCTAAAAACGCTAACCTTACCGACAATGCAATAGTTTCTGGAACATACCAAAAACAACATCGTTTACCAGACGGAACATCAATTTTCATCGCTGAATTACATGCCATCCTCATTGCCCTCCGTTATATTCGCAACCGCTTTCTCTGCCACCCCATGCGCAGCATCGTTATTTGTTCGGACTCCAAATCTGTTTTACAATCTCTTTCGTCACTTTCATTTTCACACCATTGTCATATTTATATTTATGAAGCACGAGGAACACTTACATTGATGGGCGTAAAGGTCCGTTTCCTGTGGGTGCCCAGTCACTGCGGCATCCCAGGAAACGAGGAAGCAGATCATCTCGCAAAAGAATCATTACAATTACCACATATCACAGAAATCCCACCACATTTTGACGCCATCAAATCAACAATACGAGAGAAAATTCGGTATTTTTGTAACCAAACCTGGACACAAAACACAAACCATACACAATTACGGAACATTAAGCTAGTCGTCGATATCCGGACACCATCATTTCACATCAGCCGCCACGAAGAAAAAGTCCTATCGCGCATCCGCATGGGAGATACTTACCTCACACATCGATTTATTTATTCTGCTTCAATGGTCTGAGGAGGCCGAAGCACCTAATTTAACAAAATGAAATAACGTACGCAACGAACTCCAGTTTTCGATGGCCCTAGAAATTGCCGCCCGCCGCGCGAGGCCGCGCGCCCGCAGTGTTGCCGGAGCTTCTTCTTCGGCAGGCGCACCGCCACCGCGTCATCCGGCACACCGCCGTTAGGCGCCGAAGAGGCAGGGCCAGGCAGTCGGCGTTGTCCCCGCCGGCGATGCAGATGTTGTGCATGATGCAACAATTGTATGTTGTTACAGCTGAAATCCATGCCACAGCAACACAGCGGCGCAGCCAAGGAGGGTGGGTGGGATTCTCTTTTCCATTGAGTTTTGTATTGGTCGTGACCTACCTTATAAAATACTGGCTGCACCGCTGCATCACAGATGATTGAACACCGGAATACATTTGTGTATCACATTGGCTTTGTTCGCCGCAAAGCAACCTTTTATCTATGTAAAAAATTAGCTTTATTTATACTTACGACACTATCTGCACGGCGAAGCGGTCTTCATGAACCCGCAGTTGCTTGCCATCTACGGCCGGGAAGCGGCGATTCAGTATCCCGAATGTTTGTTCGACGCGCACGCGCGTGCGGGCATGCGCATCGTTGTAACTGGGAAAATGTGCAAAATGTTAATTTCGCTTTGTCAAAGAAGAATAGAACAAGTTTGCGAGGGCTCTCCTCTACCCTCCTACCACTCCTATCATCCTACTGCATGTAGTGAGCGATTATTCTTCATGTTCACAGTTAAATCATGCCATCAGACAACATCTTCTTCATTTGTTACATACGTTTGGAAACTTGTGCCCCCTGGCAGGCAAACCTTACCAGGGACCATGAAAAGATGCCTCCAAAGCAATATGTAAATTGCATTATGCGGTTATCGAGGGGCTGTCGCACAAAAACATATATTTCATAAATGGTGACACATATTGTTAAACATGACTGTACCTCTTCTCTAAAGCCCGGTTCACACCACGACAGGATGGGATGAGAAACGGCGCTGCCGGCCGCTCGCCTGCGATTTTGTGACGTCCATGACCAAATATGGTAAGCGACCGCCCCGGCCGTTTGGGCTCTGGCATTTGCCGGTGTGAATCGGAGATGGGTCAGACGAGAAACGGCGCCGTTTGGCACAAACAAGAAAAGTTGGATTGAAGTCAACTTTTCTCGTGGCGTTCTGTTGTCGGCGAACACGGAGCAAGGGATACCGTTGGGAGACAGGTGAGCTTTGAGGATGGAGGTGAAGTATTTGCTCAATATTTCAGTCAGGGGCGTCGACTTGTATCTTTTTGCGGGGGCCATGGCCCCCCCAATGCTGATCTTGGCCCCCCCCAATGTTGATTTGGGCCCCCCAATAACCCATGCTATTTTTATGCTGATAAAAGCTAAAGGAAAAAAAAGAAGAAAAACACTGTGTTAGGAACATAGAAAACTTACTTAATGTTAACCAGCACATTTTGTACTGAAAAAGAACAGATTTGGATTAGATAGTGGACTGAGTATCCAACTTTTGCTACACAATTATAAATTATGTGCAAAAAAAAATAGCTAGATTTCACTCCACTGTGCAAGGAAAACTTACGACATAAAATGTTAAGATTCGCTGATGATGCATTTTAAACCAGATTGTCTTTTTTTTAATGTTAAGCCACAAAACAACAAAGATTGTGGATATGCAAACTATAATTATCTTCAGCAGCCCACCTATCACACCATCAGCTTGATATTTACCTAGGTACCTACCTAAATGCCCAATGACAATGCATGCATTCAATATTGATATGGGGAAAACGAGAGCCATGTGTGGGCAAATCTGCCAGCTTATGATACCATGACAGAGAAAAGTCAGCAAGAAGCTGCATGGCCACTGCAATATAATTGGTATTCCTAAAAGAATAAAAAAGAAAGCTATGGCTCACATGACTTTTAAGCAAACCTTAGTCATCCACGACCAATGCTATACAAGAAAAATAGCCTTGACAAGCCCAATGTCTCGTACGCCGTAAAAACACCATTATTAAACGCCGCAAAAATACCATTATTTTAAAAGGTGCACCAAAGTCGCATTCAAACCTTGATGACGTCACAGGTTTTTATTCGTATATTGCAGAAATTGGTAGCATCAGGCAAGTTTCAATTTAACTGCATGGGGAGTGACTTTTTCAGGCGTACCGGACCACAGAGGTCATTTGCGCCACCTTTGAAGCGAGTACGTTACATGTCTGACTATAAAAGCGGGTGTTTGCGATCAAGGTGCAGGCATGTGGACGTTTACGTAAAGGGAATTTTACGTTATAGTTTGTGTGATATTTTAGGCGCTGAAGGCGGGGCTAGGATGGGGACATCCCCTAATGTCTAGATGGCAGGGGCGTCGATTTGTATCCTTTTGTGGGGGCCAGGGCCCCACCAGTGTTGATCTTGGCCCCCCAATGTTGCTTTGGCCCCCCCAATAACATATGCTATTTTTATGCTCATAAAAAAGTTGAAGAAAAAAAGAAGAAAAACACCATGCCAGGTACATAGAAAATGTAGTTGATGTTAACCAGCACGTTTTGTAATATAAAAAAAAACAGATTTGGGTTAGATAGTGGACTGACTCTCCACCTTTTGCTACAAAATTAAAAATGGTGTGCACAAAAACCAATTGTCATTGTCAAACTTGCATACAATGCAGTCCCGTGAACAACAATCAGTTATCATTGAGAGTGTGGATATACAAACTATAATTAACCTCAACAGCCCACTCATCACACTATCAGTTTGATATTTGCCTGGTACCTAGGCACCTAGGTACATGCTGCAGAAAGACTTAGAAGAGCTTGTGAAGTGGTCCAAAAATGGCAGATGAAATTAAATTTTGATAAGTGCAAAATCATGCATGTATGCAGGGGCGTCGATTTGTATCCTTTTGTGGGGCCCCACCAATGTTGATCTTGCCCCCCCCCATGTTGATTTGGGACCCCCCCATAACCTATGCTATTTTATGCTGATAAGAAAGCTAAAGGGAAAAAATGAAAAACACCATGCTAAGTAGAAACATTGATGTTAACCAGCACATTTTGTACTGAATAGAAACAGATTTGGATTAGATAGTGGACTGACTCTCCACCTTTTGCTGAAAAAATTTAAAATTGTGTGCAAAAACAAACAAAATAGCTGGAATTCCCTCCACTGTGGAAGTACAGCTTACATCTTTCTGGGTTGGTTGGTTGGTTATTTGGGTTTACTGGCGCATTGACTGCGTTGGTCATACAGCGCCCATACAACTTTTCTTGTTCCCACCTTAAAGCACAATAATACCCAAAAGCTTCCGAAAAAAATTACAACCATGTTCACAAAAAATATAATTTTGTATTCAAAATCAGCTTAGGTTAGGTTAGGCTCGGTTAGGTTTCTTTTTTAAGGTTGAGAATTTTCAGAAAATAAATTAAGAGAAATTTTAATTTAGTTTAATTTCTGTTCTCAAAAGATAGGTTAGGATAGGCTAGGTTAGGTTTTGTTGCATTAAGAAAAAAAAATGTTTATGCGATGTTACTGAACTCAAAGCCTTTTTGGCATTATTTTGCTCACAACCTGAAAAGTAAGCACAAAAAATAAGTGGGTCCAATCATCTTAGTCACCTTCATAAACATGGTATTCTGCATATTTTTATTTGTTTTAAAGGAAAAAAAGAACACCTTAGACTGCAAGGTTACCAAATAATTTGCAATTTTTGGGGGAAACGTTTTTGGAATTTTTTAAAAACGTTTTCCAACTTGAAAAGCCTAAACTAACCTAACTTAACCGAACCTAACCCATTTGCTTGCTATATGGAGGCAAATGTGTGTAAAAACTTGTCTTGTTACCACCTTAACCCGCGAGTCCGGGGGAGATAGCCCCCCTGCGGTTTCCTACTTTGCCGCCATACTAATCGGGTTAGCAAAGCCAAACCTCGCATGGCTGCTCATTGGTCTTTCCGCATATCCTCAGAAATATTGACCATGGGTCATCTCAAGTCAGGTCACCAGGTCAGGCGAAGTGACCTAACGTCCCTCCGAGTTCTAGGTGGCATCACCCCACAATAATTGGGCGATTGATTTCAAACTTATATCACGTCATGACCTTATCAGGGTCTATAATATGTATATCACGGTTTTTCGTAGCGTTGACCTGAGGTCAGGTCGTGGCCATGGCTTACCCATTATAGGCCTATGGAAAAATATACAAATGTTTCTTGGTTACATATTTGCTCCGGAATGACCTCCAACCGTTATAGCGTGTAGTTGGAAGCTATTGCAATGCTATCGCTGACATTTTGCTCAGTGGCCCCACCAAGGTCAGCTGAGGTCACCTGAAATCACTAGCACATTTCTGCGCACTATATCGCAATGCATTGAGCTAGAAGGCTGAAATTACCGTCATTGTGCTGTATCGCCAGGACGTGTCGACTGATATATTACATGACCTCCCTACTCACCCCATGACCTTGACCTGAGGTCATTGTTTCGGTGACCCATCTTTGACCTGACCTTAAATTGCACAGCGTATGTCGATAGCACATTTCAAGGGCTGTCGAATAGCATTGCAGTTTGTTTCTATCTGTTACAGGTCCTGAGATATGTGCCAATATCTGAGGGTCCCACCCGACCTGGTCGAATTTGACATGATGACCCAGTGACCTAAATATTGACCTGAGCGAAAAATGACCGAAATACTTTCGATAGAGCTGTCACCAGTTATCCAAAGCCGTTTTCCGTTTGTCGCTACCTAGCATAGTTCTCGAGATCTTAGGGGAGACATCTGCCCCCCGGACATGCGAAGTTGGCGCGGACCGCCGGACGGCGAGTGTTAAAGCACAATAATACCGATTTAGCTAGGTTAGGCTAGTTTAGTTGTTTACCTTGAAAAGATTGTTCAATCATTTTCAAAAAAAAAATAAAATTGGAAGTTTTCCTTCAAAAGCAGCTGACATTAGGTTCGGGTAAGTTGGGTTCGGTTGTTCAATTTAGAAAATTTTCAGAATATATATTGCTTAATTTTTGTTTCTATTTTTTTTCTCCAAAGCGGGGCGTCGATTTGTATCGATAGACACTAGCGCGCATTAAATGTCACACATCGTGATGGGCGTTCCTCAGAACATCCAAAATCGTAACATGCAAAGAAAAAATTCCAGTTACAGAAATTCCAGCGCCTGAAGTCTAAATTTGAGGTTACAGTGACAAACGTGACGGAGATAAGACATCTGTGGTGCAATTGCGCGCAGTGTTTAATGCGGAGGCCAATCTCATGTGACGTCGTACTGATTCGTTTTTTGTACTTCGCACATTCTGATGTATCGCACCTTCTGATGTATCTGCGGATTGGTGTGATTTTAGATAGTGAATAAATAGCTTGCTGATATTTAATTCCCAAAGGAACAGTAGTTGAAGAAGTTGGCAGGTAAGCTTGAAAAAGTCCAGTCATTGCTTTTTTTCTGATTTGTGCTCAGGGTTTCCATGTTAACACGCGCCCTGGAGGGCCTCTGAGAATTACGCGCACTGGAGGGGGGGCGGATTCCGCCCCCCCTAAGATCTCGGCTCCTAGTAAAGCTGGAGGAACGAAATTCGCAGGGTGGATGGGCACGGTAGTGAACTCTATTGTGTGCGATTTTCGTGACCTTAGGTCAATATCTTCAAGGTCAAATGAGGTCAGATTGGAGAAAAAAAAATCCGGTTTTGCGTGGCTTGGCTTGTCATCGTTATGGATCGCTGTGATTGTGTTTAAATGCTCAAAAATGGGCATCAATGATGTTTTGGACATTACTAATGATGCAATGCAGATGCTAAACCAAACATTTGACCTCAGGTCACCTATATAGCACCACTTTATCAGGTCAGTTACCTGTTCCAGTTACCGGAACCGGCCGCCCGCCCGACTGCTCCGTCGGGCAGCTCGGAGCAATCGGCTTCGTGAAGAAGGGAGTGAAGTACATGAATAAAGTATGGAAACGCAATGACAAACAGTACAAATGACAACCAGTAGTGCATTTATGGCAACATTCCAGTTGATCAAGTTTGGTTCCATTAACCTGTCATGAACTTGGCCTGACTTGACCTTGGTGACCTAACATGACCTTGAACCTATACAGCATATCAATATGCATCAAACAAGTCGCTAGTGTTGCCTAGAACACTTCCCTTTTGTCAGTATACTGGAAGCGCATCAGCGCCGATTTTTGTGGTCTGGCGCTATAACATTTTTTTAGTCTAGCGGCCTCTAACTTGAAAATTTTTCGGCCGATTTCCATTTTTCTTGCTTTAAACGACGCGCCGTTCATTTATAAGCAGGTACACCGAAAATCGCGTATATTGACTGGTAAAATTTGCAGTTATTTGCGAAAAACCGGAGGGGTGGGCGGATTTCGCCCCCCCCCCCCTCCAGTGCGCGTGTTAATATCAAATAACTACCACGTTTGTCTTCAAGAAGAGCTGTTTTTAGTTTACTTTTATTAAAATTTTCATTCCACGGCTCTTAGTGCCCTTTCTGCCCAGGATTGGGGCACCTAGTGTTGCATTTCCGTCCAGGGGTTGGCACACCTTTTGGTAAATTTACAGCTTAAGGTAATTTCTGATTAATTTTTTCCCATGCAATGTTTAGGAAGGTGATAAACACGATGTTACTGCTCATTTTGGTAAATTTGTGTTTTAAGGTGTTTTATGAATTCGTGGAATGTATCATTTCAATGCAATGTTTATGAATGTGACTCAGATGATGGGACCACTCATTTTCTATACAAATGCCTACATTTCAGGTTGTAAGCAAAATAACATCAACAGAAAGCTTTGAATTAGGTGACATAGGGTAAAGTATTTTTTTTAAAATAAAATAAATGCAACATAACCGAACCTAACCTTGCTTAACCTCCCCTTGGAGAAAAACAAAACCAAAACATCAAGTTGTAAAAATTTCAAGCAATGTATTTTTTTACAATAAAAAAATGTAACCCAATTTAACCTAACCTAACATAAGCTGCTTTTAAAGAAAAAAGATCTCTTTCTTTCAAATTTTGGAACAATTTTTGCAAAAAATGTCGAACTTAAAACACTTAAACTAATCTAACATCACCAAACATAGCCCATTTGTTTGCTTTATGGAGGCAAATGTGTAATAACTTGCCTTGTTACCACCTTAAAGCACAATAATTCTGGTTAGATTAGGTTGGGTTAGGTTTTTTCATTTGTAAAATTTCAAGAAAATAAATTGCTAGATATTTTTCCAATCTTGTTTTTATAGTTGTTTTCTCCAAGGTCAGCTTAGGTTACATTAGGTTATGTTGATTTTTAATGTATTTCTTTTAATTGCTATGTTACCGAACTCAAAGCCCATTTTTAATGTTATTTTGCTCACAACCTGGAAAGTAAGCATTTGCACAGAAACTGAGTAGTGTCAACAGCTTAGTGACATTCATAAACATTGCATTGGAAATTTAAATAAAAAAATATTAATAAAACACATAAAAGCACAAATTTAATGTCCTTTCTTCTGCAAATGCATGCCTTTCAATTGGGAGTAAAAAATAACACCCAAAAAAAGGTGTGGAGTAAGGAAATATAGGATGCAAATAATGTTCAAGATGTATGATAACCTTACCTAACATAATTCAACTTCACATACAAGAAATTAATTGTTTTTAATTTAAATTTTCGAGGCATTTTCTCAAATATTTTCAACTTAAAAAACCTAACCTAAGCTAGCCTGAACCGTTTATTATTTTTTTGTAGGAAAATAATTAACAAAAATTATTTACCAACAAATGATTCTTTTTATAACTTACAACAAAAGCCTAACCTAACCTGACAAACCTAACCCCTTTGTATGCTTCATGGAGGTTGGTTGGTTATTGGTTTTACGACACGTCGACCGTTGAGTCATGTGGCGTCGCCAATCTCTCACGCCGATTGGTCGCGGGCGAAGAGTAGCGACAGGTGAGACTCGAACCCACAACCTCTCGGTTGTGAGACGAGCATCTTACCCCTAGACCACTCGTCCCCCTTCATGGAGGTAAGATGTGTGTAAAACCTGTCTTGTGGTTACCTTAAACTGTGATAATACCTGGCTTTTTGGGTAATTTTTCAGCTCATGGTACTCTGTGACTTCTTTTAATTTTTTTTTTTTAATGCAGTGTTTGTTAATGTGCTGAACATGGTGTAACCGCTCATTTCCTCTGCAGATGCACACTTTTCAATTGCGAGGAAAAATAACATGGAAAAGGGGGCTTGGATTTGAGTAATATAGGATGAAAAATAATGTTCAGATAAAAAACATGTAACATA
This sequence comes from Ashinkailepas kermadecensis, assembly GCA_034440615.1. NCBI lineage: Eukaryota > Metazoa > Arthropoda > Thecostraca > Neolepadidae > Ashinkailepas > Ashinkailepas kermadecensis. The sequence continues at coordinate 266,456 of JAOTOM010004496.1, read as the reverse complement.
ACCTAACCTAACCTAGCCTAGACTTCCATGCAAGAAATGATTATTTGTATGCCCAATTCCCCCCCCCCAAAAAAAAAAATTGTTCTCAAACATTTTCAACTTAAAAAGTCTAACATAACCTAATCTAGCTTGAACCGTTTTTGAAGACTTTTTTGTTTACTAACTTACAACAAAAGCCTAGCCTAACGCAACTAGGCAAAACCTAGCTCCTTTGAATGATTCGTGGAGGTAAAATGGGTGTAAAACCTGTCTTGTGGTTACCTTAAACTGCAAAAGTATCTCTTTTTGTGCTACCTGGTGCACGTGATGAACCTCCATCTGCATGCTGCATGAGAGCATTGCACTTATTGCTTCACAAAGAACAATAACATGTTGAAAGTACTATATTTTCAGGAATGGAATCCTATGCTGATAACATTTTCTGAGTTATAAATTTGTAGATCAGATCTACATCATTTGTGTTAATAAATATGAGAAATTCATAGAAATGCCTACACCGGTTTGTGGACAAGAACTTATTCTGATGATTTCTGATGTATTGGAAAATGACAAATTTTCATGATGGAAGCAGGCAAAGTTAAAGTACTTATATCTCAATAAGTGGTCAGTTCACTAACAAGACAGCAAATTCACTCAAATAGCACTCAAAATGCCAGGCGGCCCACTCTTTTTGCAAGTTTAAAATCGATGACAGTGCTTTCTTGAATCATGTTTAAAGCACATGAAGGAAATGTATTGCTGACACTTGTTATGAACTGATGTGTGTAATGTTAATTAACATTTCTAATGTCCTGATGTTTGTACACAAAATATAGCTCACTATTCTAAATAGCATGGGAAGTATGATGCCATATATCATGGCTAATTTATGGTCAAACTGTTATGCAGCAGATTCCCTGCATTGTTACTTAGTTATTTGGGCTTTAAGGCACAGACAATGTGATCACATAGCTCCCTGCATTGTTGTTAACTGATATATCAGTATGTTTGCAAATTCACTTATGAGTGAATCCATACCATTCTCACTGGGGTATAAAAGCTACATTATAACATTGCTTCTACAATGCATATAACAGAAACCCATCTCCATTGTCCTACCTACTCAGGACACCATAGAAGTCAATGAAGCCAATGAAAACCATAGAAATCAATGAAAATGTTACTTCATCCCCTGTATGGTTAATGGAAACAAGTCTCTTGAACCATATGTTATGTCCTTCACAGTGTTGCTCCATCCACCTCCAACTCCAACCCTGACCAAACTTCAGGAACTCATCCATCTCCAAAGCAGTCTGTTGAAGAAGGTATGTATTGCAGCATAACTACTGTGACCGGAATTCCATGGTATCCATGTTGCCTTACAATCCATCCTTGCTGATCCATGTAGCAGATGTTTGACTTTCCTCAAACTGTCTGGATAACTGGGGAGTTGAAATCACATGTGTGATGAAACAGATGAACTATTCCTGGATTCTTATGTTGCATCATTGCATGGCACAGTGACATACCGAATGGGGAGGGGGAATTGTGGGAAGTTCCCTCACCCCCCCGTCCTGATAGGTTGTGGGGCCCCCAAGAGTCCGCCGAGCTTAGGAAAAAAATGCGCTATGCTCCCTAAGAATTTTACTCGGTCGACCAAAAATCGCACCGGGGCTCAGACAAATCACATTCGGGGCCCCCAAACGTAGCGCAGGGGCCCCGATAATGACGCTGGGGCCTCAAAAGTTTGCACCTGGGCCCCGAAAATCACGTTGGGGCCGCAAACAAGTCGTGCCGGGATTCAAGAAAATCACGACGGGGGCCACAAACGGTCGGGCCGGGGCCTCCTGAAAATCACGCCGAGACTGGGGTGTTAAGAATTATCACCCGGGCCCCTGAAAATCACGCCAGAGGCCTGATATGTCCCACCGGGGCTCTAAAAGTCTCGTTGAGATCACCCAACAAATGAAGCCGGGTGAATGAAAAACAGTCCGGACACGGAAAATCAATCTGGGATCTCAACAATAGCTCCAAAAGCCCACACAACTTGTTGGGCCCCCACAAACGTGTCGTAGCCACCGCAAGGGATCCCAACAAGTGACGACGGGGCCCAAAAAATCGCACTGAGACAAAAACAAATTCACGCCGCTTCTCTTGAAAATCTCACTGGGGCCAAAACGTCGTGCCGGAGCCGCACAAGTTGCAGCTGGCTTCCCAAGTACCAATATATACCCGGAATGTCACCTTGCGGACGGAAAAATTGCGTCAAGGATCCGCAAAATAAGAAGTCGTCGGACGCCGGAAAAGAAACCTGTTTGGGCACCGGAAAAAACGTACCGAGAGCCAGAAAAATCGTACCGGGTTCCAAAAATAGCCTGCAGGGGGCTTATAAAAATAGACTTCACCACAAAAACCACAAGGAGACTCCATCGAATCGACCAGAGCACCGGAAAATTAAGAATGGGTCTCGAAAGAAAATTATCCGAAGTGCCTTTCTACTCTCGATCGTGCAATCTGCGGAAAAAACACGTTGAGCAGCCGCAGTGGCGTACTAAATGGAAAAATTCCCCTCCCTAACGTTAGGCACCAAGGAAATACTTTCACCCATCGTCATTACCGTTCAGGTCTGCTGTGCTCTGATGCTTCATCAATGCCGGTGTGTTTTAGCCTGCATCTGATCGCTGAAGTATTTTTATTTAAGCCGGTGTGTGTTTGTTGGTGTGTGGAGTGAGGAGGAGGGTAACAGTGACGGTGACGGTGACGATAGATCCGAGCCTGCTATATGGCACTGCAGTCGCATGCTATTACTCAGAGTTGTTATGTTGGCGAGTTCGAGTCTCACCTGTCGCTACTCTTCGCCCGCGACCAATCGGCGTGAGAGATTGGCGACGCTATATGACACAACGGTCGACGTGTCGTAGAACCAATGACCAACCAAGAGTTGTTATGTTGAAATGTACTGAGCACTGCTCTTTTAATTACGTGACTTCACCAGTTATTGGGCGATTTTCCCCGTCGGTGAGGATGCTGAATAAACATAAACATACACATCGTCGAATAAGAAATCAGAATTTCTGAGATCTGAAAATATAGTGGGCTAAATCCGATGAGTTTTTTTTTTTGGGGGGGGCTAGTGTTTTGGCACTTCGGCCCCACCAATGTTTTTCAAAAATCGACACCCCTGATTTCAGTCCAAGATGGTCTACACTGAAGCACCGCATTGGTTGTATGTGCTTTGGATGCTCGATATAATTTAACATTAAGTATGTAGCTACCTACTTGCTACCTATCACTCTATAATGGTAGCACTTGCTAAGTATACGATTAGTTTTGGTTGTTTTATTTGCTTATTGGTGGCATGGATGTTGTATTAATCTAACATAAAATAAACAACCAAGTCTAGCTGTTATTGGGCAAGCCTGTTATAGGGCAACCTAACAATCATTAGACAGACTTCAACATTGCATCTAACGATCTAATCTCACAAACATGAGCTTCATTACTATAACTTCACTTGGAAATATGTTGAGTGGGGTGCACCAGTGTTTTGTATTTCTGGGAGACAAGGCCCCTAAAAATGCAAAATGATGCTAGTATACCCATTACCACATTGAGTATAGTATACTCACCTGTGCCACATTCAGTATGACTTCATTATGACTACATTGTTCCGACTCCTGAATTATTTAGGTCTCCAGGGCAAAATGAGCAGGCCTTGCTGCAGAAAGACAGACGAGCTTGTGAAGTGGTCCAAAAAGTGGCAAATTAAATTTAACTTTGATAAGTTTAAAATTATGCCTGTATGTAGGCAGCATATCGGATCCATACTTGATGGGTAGCGAAGTACTATCTATGACTCAACAGGAGGATGTAGGTGCTATTGTGGACACAAAATTGGGGGCATCAGAACAGACCAAAGAAGCCAGGAAGAAGGCATGGAATGCTTGGGACAATACATAGGAATGTATCATACAGTAGTGAAGTCATCACCAAGCTTTGCTGTGCATGTCAGGCCGCTTTTGCAATACTGTGTTCAAGCCTACTGAAGTGCAACTGCAATACTGCATACTGTGCAATACTGTGACTTGAAGTGTGGAGCATAGCTTGGAAAAAAAATATAGACTAACCTGTAGGTCAACACCCACACTATTTTCGTGCTCAACTTTGGAATTGTCTCAATATAATGTCTTGATAAGCACAAGTGGCAATGATACTGTGCTTATGAACTACAAAGCCAGTGTGAGCTCATACATGTGGAATGATGATGCTGAAGCCAAATGCTACTAATCCATTTTAGCATCAAGGTGAATTTAGCTTTGTTGATTCAGTTCACTTTTGGATTTATGCTAATAAAACTGACACTGGAAAATCATTGTTTGCACAAGTCAAAGGCAATTATTTCATGACACACATTTTGTTCAATGACATGACATTACCAAAATGAATAGACATAATGACATAGATGATAAATGCAACTATGATCCACAAGGACTGACAGACTGTGACTGAGAATGGAGTCTGACAACTTGTCCAACATTCAACTACCCTGAACATTCAACTACCCTGTTGGTGAAGAAATGACTCTTAACGTTGTCAGACTATGGTTAAATTTCAGTGTTAATTGATGACCACTAATGGCATCATGGCTGTTACATTCATACATTACATTACATTCATGGGTTTAATATTTGTTGTGCACTGTGCAGGTCTTAATGCTGACAGTTAGAAACATTGAGGATGCTTCCAGACATTCAGGATGCATCTGCATCCCAAAAACAACAGCTGCACATGGGCATTTTTCATACCCAAGCCAGCTTTGAGCCCATGTCTGATTGGCCAAAGATGTCATTCCGAACATGTTTAATTACCTTTTTAATCTCAATGAGATATTCCTTGCATAATACAAGCCAGCCCACAATTAAATTCGCCAATACCAACACACCTCACGTACCGCACAAGCAATGAGTGAGGTGCTCCACTTTCGTAAAACAAGCGCCAGTAAGGGATTCGTCCGTTGTTACCAATTCGCGTCTTGAATATTTACAATGTTACTATATGCCCAACTTTTGCCGTTCTTGTTCGGCAGACAAGAAAGTTTCTTATCCGTTTCGGTCTGTCGCGGTGTGAACCGAGCTTAAGTCCGTTGTCTGGTGGTCGTACGGCGTCATTAACCAGGGCAGAAGGGGGTAGGCAGAATCACCAAGGATGACCCCCCCCCCTCCCCCCCCCCCCTTGTCCTGGTCACCGGCCGTTCGGCGGACATCCTGGAAACATTTTTAATTTAAATGATAGCTTTGCATTGATCATATGGCATGGTTATTCAAGCTACACGCCACATCCCAAGAAGGGGAATTTCGTCACACTGGATTTCCCATCTGGATACTCTGGCTGGCCAGGGGCACATCAAGGAATTGCCATGGGGGCACATGTCCAAGGGGTGCCACCTTCCCATGGAGGCACAATCCCCAATCCCCCCCCCGCTGTTCGCCCCTGTAGTTAGCTACCTGTGTGCTCGGATTCCTAACTCGTCCTGGGCTGCGCCATCGACTCGGCAAACATTTCGCTCATTCGCTCACAGAGTGGGCAGGTCGGAGGTGCGCATGACGCGCGAATCATGCCAGCGGCCGGGCGCGTGCACCGGGAGGTGGAGTAGCTGGCGGTCCGGACCGTGCACCGGGAGGTGGAGTAGCTGGCGGTCCGGACCGTGCACCGGGAGGTGGAGTAGCTGGCGGTCCGGACCGTGCACCGGGAGGTGGAGTAGCTGGCGGTCCGGACCGTGCACCGGAAGGGGGAGTAGTGGCGGCACCGTGCACCGGGAGGTGGAGTAGCTGGCGGTCGGACCGTGCACCGGGAGGTGGAGTAGCTGGCGGTCCGGACCGTGCACCGGGAGGTGGAGTAGCTGGCGGTCCGGACCGTGCACCGGGAGGTGGAGTGGAGTGGAGCTGGCGGTCCGGACCGTGCACCGGGAGGTGGAGTAGCTGGCGGTCCGGACCGTGCACCGGGAGGTGGAGTAGCTGGCGGTCCGGACCGTGCACCGGGAGGCGGCGGTGGAGTGACCGGGAGGTGGAGCTGGCGGTCCGGACCGTGCACCGGGAGGTGGAGTAGCTGGCGGTCCGGACCGTGCACCGGGAGGTGGAGTGCACGGGAGGTGGCTGGCGGTCCGGACCGTGCACCGGGAGGTGGAGTAGCTGGCGGTCCGGACCGTGCACCGGGAGGTGGAGTAGCTGGCGGTCCGGACCGCTGGCGGCCATGACATTCAGTGATGTCTGATGATGTCTGGAGATGTCAGTGATGTCTGGTGATGTCTGGAGATGTCAGTGATGTCTGGTGGACAACTTCGGGATGTTCATGTGGACATCTTCTGCCACCGGCACACGTATCCGGATGTGGGTGCCATCCACACAGCCTAAGGACAAGACATGAAGGGATCCTCCCATTATACGGCGATGAAAGAGGTCTTTTAACGCCAACCAACCGTGGTGTTTCCGGTGGTATTAGCTTTAATGGTGAGGTGGCATTTTTTGCTCTGTTTTTCAATACATGTCGAGAGCCCTCTCCCACACCTTGGTGTTCCCTCCCCTCTTTATGGCCTGCACTGTCCGATCCTGTCCCCTCCCTTAGGAAAAAGGACCTTGAGACAAGCTGTCCTGGGGACACTCCGAGTGAGTGGCACCTCAATCAAAGTTCGTCGGTGACACTGGTGTCCGCGACATTAACCGTTGAAATGTGTTTTCCATCTTTAGCAGAGGCAAAGTGTCATCCGCTAGATATTTGTTACGTAAACAAAGGGTTACGTAATCCGGCTTATGTGGCATTCGGTTATATCGAATATGAAAGATAGAAAAGATGAGACGCCGGCAAACAAGGAACGTGGCGTAAAGGGCCGATACATACATACACAGGTGAGACATACAGACATGCATACATACATACACTACAATCAGAAGGACATTTGGAGGGTGGAGAGCTTCGTCGCCTGCGGAGAGGCTCTACTGCTCACCTGAGACCTGAAACGAAGCGGAGGCCTGACTCCCACGGCGAGTCGTGGGCGTCGAGCCCGACCTTGTATGTGTAGGTGTATGTTTGAGTCAAAGCTTGGAAAAACCTGAGAAGGGGATAAACCAAGCAGCTTGGAAAGCCCGTAGGTAAAATACCAAGCGCAATTTATAACGAGAACCGTCCGCGTTGGCCAAATTGGATCGGTCTCTGCCTAACTAGTGTGAAATATCCTTTATGTATGTGTTTTTTTTCGACGACTGAGAGGAAAACATGTGTAACGCAGTCATACAACTAACGTATGGTGCAACGCGTGTCACGTATTCTTCAACTTCACATCAAATCAGGTTCAGCCAGGTAACGTGTGACGGAGAAATCAAATCAGTTCGGAAAGTTTGGTATCGTGTAAAAATCGGAAGAGCAGCTCGAGGAGTGCCGGGTGGTCATTTCCGAGGAGTGCCCGGAGCGATATTTGCGTATGGTTGCGGTTGAAATAGTGGAGAATAGCGCGGCGATGAGGAGCATATGCTGGACATGTGAGTAATACGTGGGCGGCAGTGATGCGAACTCGGCATGTAATGCAAATCGGGGGTCAACGTGATCGATGAAAAATATAATTGTGTGTTAAGCTGGTGTGTCCGAGGCGAAGTCTGGCGAGTATCACCTCATTCAATCGGGAGTGCTGGTTGAAAGAGGGCCAGTTGGAGAGTGTGGGCTTGATAGTGTGTAGGTGTGTGGTGTCGTGTGACCAGCACGCCTGAGATATTTGTGGAATAACATATTGGTTAGAGTAAGGAGATCAACGGGTGGCACTGGGGCACAAATATTCTGAGGGAGGTCAATTGCCGCCCGTGCAAGGCCGTCCGCGCGCTCGTTGCCCGGGATACCCCTGTGTCCGGGATCCAGAGAAGGGTGAGCTGAAGGTGTGCATAGTTGAAATGGTAGAGGTGTCGGATGGCGTGGAGTGTGGGGTGTGTGGTGTTGTGTATGGCCGCGAGGGCGTCAACGGAGGATCGTGAGTCAGTGCAGATTGTGGTAGGGGTAGTGATGTGTCGTGCGATGTCTTGGAGGCAAGTGAGTATGGCCACTGATTCTGCTGTGTATACCGAATGATGTAGTGTTAATTTGGTTTGGCCAGTGTCGGGCCCACCGCACCAGGCGGCGCCCGTACCATTGCTGGTACGTGAGCCGTCAGTGTAAAATAATGTGTGTTGTGGGCGGGCCTCTTGATATTAAACAAAAATTGACTTGAACGTCGGTGGGGGTACGTAGGGTTTTGTTGTGCCGAAAGAGATACTCGAGTTTCGGGTGTTTCATGTGCCAGAATGGGAGAAGGGGGAATTCGGTCAGGGGTTACATCGGGAAATTTTAGTGTGGATGTGAAAACCTGCTTCAAGTAAATAGCAATGCGGTATTTATTTTTGTTTTTTGGAGCGCCGAACCGGGGGTTCATACCATGCGACATTGGAGGGGTGATTTAGTTGTGTTGTTGTCCTGAAGTGGTATCTAACGAGTTGTAGTGTTATGCGGTGTTGTAGGCTAAGGGGATTGACCTCACCTCGGAGACTGGTGGCAGGTGTGGTGCGTTGTGGTGTTGTAGGCTAAGGGGATTGACCTCACCCCGGAGACTGGTGGTAGTGTTATGCGGTGTTGTAGGCTAGGGGATTTACCTCACCCCGGAGACTGGTGGTAGGTGTGGTGCGTTGTGGTGTTGTGGGCTAAGGGGATTGACCTCACCCCGGAGACTGGTGGTAGGTGTGGTGCGTTGTGCTCCGGTGATGAGGCCGAGTGAGTGATTTTGTGTGCATTCTAGTGATTTGGTGATTGTGGGGGATATATGATCGAAGATAAACGCATTGTATTCCAGGATTTAACGAATCAGGGCAATATACCTTGTGTTAAGAGTAGTCCTGTCTGCACCCCAGTGGCGACCGGAGATGCAGCGCAGGATATTAACACGCGCCCTGGAGGGCCTCTGAGAATTACGCGCACTGGAGGGGGGTGGGCGGATTCCGCCCGCCCTTAAGATCTCGGCTTCTAGTAAAGCTAGAGGAACGAAATTCGCAGGGTGGATGGGCACGGTAGTGAACTCTATTATGTGCAATTTTCGTGACCTTAGGTCAATATCTTCAAGGTCAAATGAGGTCAGATTGGCAAAATTTCCCGGTTTTGCGTGGCTTGGCTTGTCATCGTTATGGATCGCTGTGATTGTGTTTAAATGCTCAAAAATGGGCATCAATGATGTTTTGGACATTACTAATGATGCAATGCAGATGCTAGACCCAACATTTGACCTCAGGTCACCTATATAGCACCACTTTATCAGGTCAGTTACCTGTTCCAGTTACCGGAACCGGCCGCCCGCCCGACTGCTCCGTCGGGCAGCTCGGAGCAATCGGCTTCGTGAAGAAGGGAGTGAAGTACATGAATAAAGTATGGAAACGCAATGACAAACAGTACAAATGACAACCAGCAGTGCATTTATGGCAACATTCCAGTTGATCAAGTTTGGTTCCATTAACCTGTCATGAACTTGACCTGACTTGATCTTGGTGACCTAACATGACCTTGAAACTATACAGCATATCAATATGCATCAAACAAGTCGCTAGTGTTGCCTAGAACACTTCCCTTTTGTCAGTATACTGGAAGCGCATCAGCGCCGATTTTTGTGGTCTGGCGCTATAACATTTGTTTAATTTAGCGGCCCCTAACTTAAAACATTTTCGACCGATTTCCATTTTTCTTGCTTTAAACAACGCGCCGTTCATTTCTAAGCAGGTACACCGAATATCGCGTATATCGACTGGTAGAATTTGCAGTTATTTGCGAAAAACCGGAGGGGTGGGCGGATTTCGCCCCCCCCTCCAGTGCGCGTTTTAAGACGAACAGCACAGCGCTGTTTAATATAGGTAATGTTGGTTCCAAAACAAAGTCCTTTATCGAGGAAAACTCCGAGATATTTGAAGGAGGCTTGGAGGGGGATAATTTAATCACGATAGCAGAGCGGTTTATTAGGGTGGATATATCTGGGAAGCCGAGAAAAATCATTGTGACCGATTTAGTGAGGGAGATCTGTAGCCCCCAGAGGGAGCACCATGAATCAGGGTGATTCATGGCGAGTTGTATGTAATGGTTAGCTGTGTCTGCTATTGGATGGGTGCACCAAATGGCTAAATCATCGGCGTATATAATATATTTTAGAAGGGGAGAAATCAGGGGAAGTTGGTCTAAAGCATCGTTAATCATAATTAGAAATAGGGACAGGACGCTGGCTTGCGGGACGCCTTGCTCAATAGTGTGGGGCTGGGAATAGATGTTGCCGCAACGGACGACGAAGGAACGGTTTTCGAGAATGTTGGCGATGAAGGTGGTCATTCTGCCCATTATACCAATTTGGTGCAATTTAATTAAAAGGGCACAGCGGTGCACTTTACTAAACGCGGATTTCAGATCTAAAAAATTATGATAGATTCGGATTTTGTCGCGAAACCACGCTGGATTGAATGGACGATTTCGAACAGGTTGTCAGCGGTACTTCGCCTTGGCCGGAAGCCGCTCTGAAAAGAGCAGATAATTTTGTTGTCTTCAAGATAGACTCTGATTTGTTCATTGACCTTGCGCTCAAAAGCACAACTAGTGAGAGAGATAGGGCGATTCCTGAAGGGGAGGTGTTGAGCTTTCAAAGGTTTAGCGATAGGAATTATATACGCTGTTTATGATGCAATTCTCGGCTCGGTGGGGTACCGAGCCGAGATGAGGCGACGCTAGGAACATGAAAAATGTGGTGCTGCAAAGATAAAAAATAAGCGTTTATCTTGATATAATTTATTTTTTTCATTTTAAGTAGGTGCAAGAAACACAGATTTATCAATATTGTCCATCATCCTGTTAAAACACACATTTTTCCGTAAATATCCAGAATTAAAACCGCATCCACCTATGTTGCGAGATGCGTGGAAGCTTTCCGCGATATCCTGTAGGCTCTAGTCCTCGACCGAAGTATAATTGCTACGTCAGAGAACCAAGTATGTTTCATAGTGGTGGGTAAAAGCTTTGACCAATCACAGACAAGCACTTTCTGTTACAGCTCCTTCTATTGGAGACATCAAGCGTGTCAGCTGGTATGTCGATGCAGAACTGGCGCTCTAACGACACGTGAGCGGCTGCTTATCGGTAAGTAAATGTGAAATGAACAGAAAATGTAAATGCGTAAAGGAGGCACCCCGTCAGAACTGTGTGTGTCGGGACCGGTAGAGCACCTGGAGTCCTACCGAAGACACAAAGTTTCTACCGATGGCTCCAAGAGCACCACAAGAGCAGTGTGCGCATTTGCGTGCGGTACTAATGTACGTGCGTGTTATTTCCCTGCCTGCGCCTTGGCGTTTAGCTCGGACCGCACCACTCCCACTGCGTTGCCATTGCTGCATGCGATATGGCCACGACGAACGTGCATGCACGTCTCCGGAACGGCGCTGCGGCCGGTGCGCAGCGCACAACTCAACACCCGACATATCGACATCGACCGTACAGTGTCTCGTACCGTACAGTGGGCGGTGCAGTGACACAACGGCCGCAACGGCAACAGCAACGACCGCAACGGCAACAGCACAGGACAGTGCAGATGAGGTACCGAGTGCGTCCGACTCTGAGGTCAGTTCCGATGGCATGTCACTATCCATGGCCAATGAAGATAGCAATGCATCAATGCATAATCGCTCCGACATAACAACTTTCGCGCGAATGTGTGACCGGTTTGGTAAATCTGACATGCAATCTGCGTATCCCTGCAATCTACAAGACCTGCAATCTGCAATGACCTGCAATCTACAATCAGCGACTTGTAAATCTGCGGGCGCTGCGCTATTGACCGCTGGTTTCATTGACTTCTGGACAATGACAGAGAACACCGTGGGTATGCTGGCAGTAGATCGAAATAAGTTCCGCCGTCAGAGGAAAGAAAAGCGGTCAAAAGGAAGCACAATCCAGTTTGACATCAAACACGGATGTAATTTACGGCTCTTACTATCACGGGCTGGATAGGTATAGGTATTGGTTGGTAGATAGGTATTGATAGGTGTGTATGATGTTGGTGAATATCTTTTTTGGAATTTAGCATGTGGTATTGGTTGGGGTGTTGAGAATCTTTTTGTCCAGGTTTATTGTATCTTCCCTTTACAGGCTTGACCCACTCTTATTAAGTCGGAACACTTTATGACTATATGCTTTTATATATGATCTATATTCAAGGTATATCATACATATATATGATATGATATACAAGTATACATATATATATATATATATATATATATATATATATATATATATATATATATATATATATATATATATATATATATATATATATACATATACATATATATATATACATATAAATATATATTATTCACATGGATGGACCTCATCGTGTCCGAAAATAAAGTTTTGCACAGCTTTCATAACATACGCTAAAAATGTTATACCGTAACAGTATGCAAATAAACATAACAACATTCGTTCGTACCGCAGGGCTTCGAGTATCAGCAAACACTTGCTCCTGTGCAACAAAAGTAACTTTTTGGTGAATCACTCCATGGCCTCCTTTTATCATGCATGAAGTAACCATTTTATGACGATGGCACCATTTAGAACCCCCCCCCCAACAGTGGAGCAATCGTGACGCTGCCGGTGCCGCTGCCTTGGGGGCGTGGCTTCATTCGATTTCCAAGACCACCGGAAACGCGGCCCGTGAACAGGGACGCAGCTCCAAACGCCGTAGTGTTTATAAAACGCGACAACGTCGTTCCTCCAGAACTGCGTCTCGCGCCGCCGTGGTCGGACAGTACTGGGCGCTGGGCGATAACAGCACTGGGCGAGCACGTGGCGGAAGTCGGCAGCTGGGTGTCTCAGTTCATCACTCCAGCTCATACTGCAACTTGCCACTCGTACCCGACCGGGCCTTGGAAGACAGATGGACATCAGAGATTTGAAGCACACCAAAAAACATTTAAATTATACTACGCTGGTGCTGTCGCCTTTTTGTGTGGGAGATGGCAGCACGTGATCTAGAGACCGAGGAGAGCAAGGTTCGTGACAAACAGGTGAGTCGGTAAGCACCTCGTGAGGCTACCCAGCACGTGCTTAATACTATATAGTACGTGCACGTGCTTTGTGTGGCGACTTCTGATTGCATTAAAAAAAAAGTACGAAGGCATGTCTAACATCTACGGAGACTTGAGGAATGCCCGTGCACATTGAACGGGATATTGGAGATAGTGTACATCTGGGTGGAAGGCTTCTAAGTTGATTACTGCACTCAGGAGGACATCATTCTGCATTGGAGGTCGTAATAGCATGTTCCCTTCCGAACATATTCCGAAATGATACCAGTTCTTGTAGTTCTTAGGTGTCCTTAGCGCCTCCAGAAGAGGCACCTGTGAGCCGCCAACAGGTTCTATTCCTTTTCCTAGAAGGCCCTCGAATTCTCCAAGTTCCCAGAGGCTTTGCAACTCCAAGGGCCCTCAAACTACAGCGGTACTCAATCTTCCAGGATCCCTGCACGTGTAATCGAACTGCAGGCACTATCGTATGTCTTCAAATGTGGCCGCCGGACTTTAAAAACACCCCAGTATTACGAAGCACGCCCAGCTTCAAGAGGACCCTCCAGATTGAAGAAGAATTCCAACATCGAGGGGACCATCAAGCTTACACGATGGCTGCTCCAGCTTCAAGGGTTGCCCTCCAGCTCCCAGGAACTACTCCTGTTACTAGCTGGTCCTCTAGCTGTTGAAACTCCCCCAGCTCCCCTCAGCTTCGCAAGTGCTCCAGCTTATCAGAGGCTTTCCATCTGTCAAAGCATGTCTGCCGACTGTCTGGGGTCCTCAAACTACGAGAGGTCCCTTCAATTTTATAATTTCCAAGGCTCTCTGTCTCCGTGCCGTGAAAAGCTTTGTATAATTAGCCTGGTGATGTCGTAATTATGTAAAATATTCCAACAATGATATCTTAGCATCTGTCAAGTATTCGGGGATTGAGCATCCGCCGGCTTGGGGTCTCCAAGCTCCATCGGATAAACACGCTGACGTGGCTGAGGGCGTCCACCACCGGGCAACCAACGGGTGGCACCGCCATCCGAACGATTTCAAACTCAAGTGGGTGCTGTGGGGGAGTGATGGGAGCTGATATCAATCTGTGAAAGTTTTAGCTTCGTACTGGCGGTGATCTCGGAGATATGGCCCGAGGCAATTTTTCATAGGTTGCGTTGCAGGTAAATCTTTGAGAGCGATTATCTCGAGTACTTTAAAACCTAGCATAGACGCCCTAGCATATCAGTAGAATCGCAAAGACCTCTTCTTTTCATTTTCTCGGATCGGTTTTAAATTTTGAACAAATTTCGAACTTTGGCATTTGACCTCAGGTCACGTGACCTCCCGTGACCCCCAAGCCATTTGATATTCTCATTTGTAGCTCCCATTTACTATAAGGTTCATCGATTGTCTTTCGAAGCAAGAAGAAAAAGTGATGTTTATTTACTGATACCTCTTCAATAATTTGCCTTCATTCTACCGAGCTTATTGATTTTCGCACGTTTTCCTGAGGTGGTCGGGTCAGTCTTTGCCTAGCGATTGACCCCCAAAGCTCCAGGGCTATGATTTGAGATATGCGCCTATCAGGCATGATGGAGATGAATCGGGACATGCCGGATTGCATGACCTCAGGGCACCAGATCACCTATCCAGTTCAGGTTGAAATACGTAAGTGGAGGTGAAAATCGTAATGTCGGAAGACATTTTGGATCCATAGTAATGAGATACGTGCACAGTTTACACCTAAATAAATATTCAATGCATGCCTGTTACGTAGTCGCAAGAGTATTATTCGCAAAATCATTTCCCTTCATAGTTTTGGTACTCCCACCTTTGTGTTGCGGCTGGCGCGGTCAGTCGCAGCCAGTCGTTACTGTTAAAGTGATAACGGTCGGCCGAGAGGTCATAAACAGCGACTGTTATGGGACGACGGTATGGGGCATCATATCCAGGAAAGGGTGAAATAGGAGATGAGGTATCGATGACAGTGGCCGTTATCAGTAGGGCCGAAACGAGGACGGCACACATTGCTGTCAGTCGTCTGAGTGGGGGAAGCGCGTGAACACTGAGACATTGTGCTAGCCGTGTCCAGTCTACTGAAAAATGGTGCATCGTTGTTGCTGTGATTCGTTCGAGAAGCACAAAACACGTATCAAGAAGAATTTGCGAACGGTATCTGATCATTTAATCCAAGTGGTGAATGACACACGCGTCGGAAAGGGATATCTGCTATGTGTTAATTGTCTTGCTGCGCTGAAGAAAGATCCCAGCAGCCTGCCCCGCAAGAGGAAAGCAGTCCAACACATCCACCTAGTGACATCAGTCAAAGTGAAAGCACCAGCTCATAAAAGCAATGGCATCTTCAGGCTCATCTATCACGGGACATGAAACCAGCAAGCACGATGTAGAAACAGTGCTCCCCATGCTAGGGATATCTCCTCTTCAGACAAGTGAGTGACTGTGCTGGAGACTAGAATAACGAAATTCCTCTGGCTGCCCGTATTTTGGAGCATGTGCAATTCTGTCTCGTGTATAAGCTGCATACCTAATACCTATAGCAATAAAAAGTTATATCAATGCAACAACATGATGAATATTAAATATTAACATCCACAATGCACAGTATTACACAATTAAAAAAATAGGGCACAACAAAGAATGCAAATAAAATAGCATGTTCGGAGAAAAAACATGAAAATATCAGACAATGTATTACATAGTCATCATAACTTAAAACTCCACCACTCTCAGAAGGTCTGCGACCGGACCAGAAGAGTTCGAGAGGATCGGAGAACTCGGCCGTGCTACGAAGGCACTGAAGAAGAGATTTGAAGAGACGTTGGATATTGAAATTGCAACGCCTTCAGGGGCACCTGCAAAGAAACTGAAGTCACTCGATGATGACCTGTCGAGGTAGGGGTTTAAAAGCATGTGATAGATAGGTCACCGCAAAGTTGTACAATGGCATGTACATACCATTCTAATGGAAGCCGGTTTTGGCAAAATTTGCGGAATGTATGCGAATTACTGAGCAGAAATGACACTCACAAATTCAGATAAGTCGTGCTCTGTCTCTTGCACCCATTCTGAAAGAATCGCTCATCAGGTTTCCAAAATCTTCGAAACATATATTGCCGCTGACTCCAATAGTATGTATGGATTTTGTGCTTGGCTGTACCTATGTAATCCAAAATATTTTATTGGTAACAAATCTGCAAATGATGCTTAATTAACGTTTATTTGGCAATGCTGCCTGAATATTGGAAAAATTCAATTCACCCTGCGCCTGATCAGCTGTAAAATTGCAAATTTGCAAATAAACGGTTGGGAATACCGGTTCGTCCAATCGTGACTTGACCTTGAATTATTTTATGCAAACAATCATGCACCGAATTCAGTTCTAATTCATAATTCCAATGACTTTTTTATTTTCGAAACGATCTATGCCGGCTTTGTCCAGTCCATGTCCGGCAAGTTTAATCTCGTAAGGCATCGTGCATAAATTACATAACGTTAGCAGATGGGGGGGGGGTAAGCCGCTGCGTTGCGTCCCATAGGCAATAAAAGTATATGGTTAACATATAAAAAGTGTTACATAGGGGAGGGGGCCAAAATTGACCAAAAATTGCGTTACGTAGTTAATGGACGGTCCCTAACTTTCAATTGTTCCGTAATCATTTGTGTTTCAATGATTAAACTGAGCGGGCGATGTGAAAAAATATACACCTTAAACAGTATTTTTGTGCGCGACACTACATTAGTGTGTTTTATAATTGTTTCATGTCGGCTTTCTACAAAAAACTACATTTTATAATTTGGCGCGTCGTCAGGTACGAGGAACTGATGCATAAGCTGAAGGACGAATACGAGAAGAGTGCAGGGGACTACAGACGTCGACTTCAGATTCTGACCCTGTCACCTTTCGGAATCGAGCGCACGGCAGAGTTCTTTGGAGCCAGTCTCTACCTGGTGAAGAAAAGCCGAAAACTCAGAGAGGAGAGGGGGTTGTGTCCTGTAGTAGATAAAGTTAGCAGAGGAAAGTGTGTAAGTGACTGGGATAAGCATGCAGTTATCGATTTCTACGAGTCTGACGAGATAAGTAGGATGTGTCCCGGAAAGAAAGACTGCATCGTCGTTCGTGACGAGAACGGCGTGACAGTGACGGAACAGAAACGTCTTATACTGGGGAGCTTAAGGTAGATTTATGTCGTGTACAGGGAGGCCTACGGTGTGTCAGCCTTGGGCTTCTCTTCTTTCGCAGCACTACGGCCTAAATACTGCCTGTTGGCAGGGTCAGCGGTACACACACAGTATGTGTGTGTACCTATCACCAGAATGCGAAGCTAATGGTCGAGTCATTAGGCGTTGCGGGGCTGACATATCACGATCTCATGGGCATGGCCGTCTGCGACACTACGAACGAAACATGCATGACGGGAAACTGCCTCTGGTTATTGGTTTTACGACACGTCGACCGTTGAGTCATGTAGCGTCGCCAATCTCTCACGCCGATTGGTCGCGGGAGAAGAGTAGCGACAGGTGAGACTCGAACCCACAACCTTTCGATTGTGAGACGAGCATCTTACCCCTAGACCACTCGTCCCCCGGGAAACTGCCCCCCGGGAGCAGGGCGTCCTCTCATTCATATAATTAGTAGAGGACGAGTACGAGGACAACATGAACATGGAGGAGACCATCACATACAAACAGTGGGTTAAAACTGATCGTTGTACATTGCTCAATCATATTGAGCCGCGTGACGCGTTTACGACGACCTTGTCTAAGACGATCCGCAATCTGACCAGACATCATAATGTGTCTAAGGAACAGGGGCGTGCTTTTCAAGAGTTGATTGATTATTTGGGTTTAAGGGCGCACAGACTACACGATCATTTCGCGCCCATCATTTCAGGAGTTGAAGGATTCAGTCGGTGTGGTTGAGGCAGTAGTTGTAGGCGATTTTACTGAGAACTATACCTGCGTTGTACAGGATGAGGTACATAGGTATCATTGGAACGCTCCTCAAGTGACGGTTCATCCGTTTGTAGCTTATTGGAAAGAGGGACAACTCCACAGTACATCAGAGTTTATGTGTTATATCCGATGCACTGAAGCACAATGCTGCTATTGTCCACGCGTTCTTACAACAGTTAGTTCCTATTTTGAAGTCACGTGTCCCTGGTCTCAGAAAGATTCATTACGTTTCAGACGGCTGCGCCGGCCAGTACAGGAACCGATTCAATTTTGTGAACCTTTGCCGTCAGCGTGAAGATTTCTATGTTGATTGCGAATGGCACTTTTTCGGTACCTCCCATGGCAAGAGCGTATGCGATGGTGTCGGTGGTACAGTGAAAAGAGCGACGGCTATGGAGAGTTTGAGACGACCTAGCCAGGACCAGTTTCTCAGTGCTGAAGATATGCACCGGTTTCGCAGTGAAAAATTCATTTCGGTCATTCACCTCCTATTCGTTTCAAAAGATTACGTTTCAAAAGTGACTGAATCCCTTAAAGAACGGTTCGCCAAAGCTCTCACCGTCAAGGGCACAAAAATGTTTCATAGGTTTACACCAGTTGACCGGTTTCACATAATTGCCTCTGAACTATCATCCAGTACTGCAGGAGTTCATGTTCGCGTTTGTAAGGATGAGTAGGTAAGCGTTGATATGTAGTTGATTTTAGGTGATCAAGTGTGAGCGAATGCAGGCATGCCAATACAAAAACGCGTGATGAGATTTTCATTGGCTTGTGAATACGGAATTTTGTTGTTGGAGGATTCGTTTATTCTGATGTCGATATTATTGTTATTATGCATATAGGTGCATATGGTGGCATGTTGCCGTGATTGTTTTTAACTTTGCATGTGAAATGAATAAATGTTGGCATATTAATGCTATCTCTAAAAACTATTCACGCTAACCTCTCAGCTCTCATGGCTGGCGAACATCAAGGTAAAGTTGAAGTTACTTTCCAACGTCTTCCGAAATGACCATTTTTCACCTCCACTGACGTATTTAGCCTGACCTGGATAGGTGACCTGGTGACCTGAGGTCATGAAATCGGGCACGTTCGGGTTCGCCTCATCATGCTTCATAAGTGTATATCTTAAATTATAACTCTATGAGCTTTGGGGTCAATCGCTAGAAAAGACTGACCCGACCATTCAGCAAAACGTGCGAAAATAAATAAACTCAGGTAGAATGAAGGCAAATTAATAATAGTTATCAGTAAATAAACATCATTTTTATTCTTTGTTTCGAATGACAATCGATGGCCCTTATAGTAAATGTGGTTACAAATTTGAATATAAAGTGGCTTGGGGTCAGTGGAGGTTACGTGACCTGAGCCCAATTGACCAAATTTTTGAAATTTGTTGAACATTGAAAACTGACCCCAGAAATGAAAAGAAGTGGTCTTTGCGATTATAAGGATATGCTATGTGTCTATGCTAGGCTTTAAAGTACCGGAGCTAATCGCTTTCAAAGATTTACCTGCAACGCGACCTCTTAAAATTGCCTCAGGCCATATCTCCTAGAACGCTGCCAGTACGAAGCTAAAACTTTCGCAGATTGATTCAGCGCCCATGACTACCCTATACACCCACTTAGGTTGAAATCGCTCGCATGGCGGTGTCATTTCCCAATAATTTTGGTCGGCTGGTAATGGACCTCCCGGGCTGTTGAACAGAGAAATCGTTAGCTACAGCAGACGCTCGGCTTGTTTATATTTTAGGAAAACATAGCACGTGCCCGCGACGAACCACACCACCCTCTCTGACATTTCAGTTCGTAGAAATGATTCGGGTAATAATGCCCATGGTGGACGGAAGCACGTCTGGTCAAGACAGCGTCATACTCACTAACGAGGACGTCAGCGGTACCAAGCGCAGCGCTGTCGCCTGCAGCTACTGGGATGACCCGTTCATCTCCTTCTTCGTGGAGGACTTCGCGCCAGCGGCGCCTGAATGTCATCGTGTCGTCTACCTGCGAGTGACGACTCTGCAGTGTCTGACCGAGGCTTTTCTGGCCCTCTGCGGCCCCGAGTCACAGGTGAGCATCACACGACGTCATGTGGGAATACAAACGCATACAGTCCTAGCAAGACCGGGTTCGAGTCGCTTCACGTGCTCGCGTTCAGCATCTGGGAGAGTCAGTTGGCAACTGGCCCGACAGAGCCGGAGACGAGCGACCACTTAGGCCGTGTCTGTGCATCGACGGCAAGTTAAACTGTGGCTCAAATTCTTCCGTTCAACTGGAATTCACGAAGTTGGGTATGACGAATACATCACGGTGCGTACACGACGTCTGGGTCCTCTGCAGGCTATGTTGTGCTAGTCGACTTTCAAGTCCCTTGACTCGACTTCCCGCCCATGTTAAGGTTATGTTAAGAGAGGGATTCGTGTAAGAGGAGAGAAAGAGGCTGGCTCGGTTCTCCACAGGTATAGGCAGAGCCAGAGACGGAGACAGAGAAGGCGGAGAGAGAGAGAGAGAGAGAGAGAGAGAGAGAGAGAGAGAGAGAGAGAGAGAGAGAGAGAGAGAGAGAGAAGAGAGAGAGAGAGAGACAGAAAGAGAGAGAGAGAGAGAGAGAGAGGAGGGGAGGAAGGAGAGGAAGGGAGAGGAGAGGGAGAGGAGAGGAGAGGGAGAGGAGAGGAGAGGGAGAGGAGAGGGAGAGGGAGGGGAGAGGGAGAGGGAGAGGAGGAGAGGGAGAGGGAAGGGAGAAGGAGAGGAGAGGGAGAGGGAGAGGGAGAGGAGAGGGAGAGGGAGAGGGAGAGGAAGAGGGAGAGAATAGAGAGAGAGAGATAGAGAGAGAGAGAGAGAGAGAGAGATCTGAGAGAGAGAGAGAGAGAGAGAGAGAGAGAGAGAGAGAGAGAGAGAGAGAGAGAGAGAGAGAGAGAGAGAGAGAGAGAGAGACAGAGAGACAGAGAGACAGAGAGAGAGGAGTGGGGACGGACTGACCGACAGACCGGGAGATGGAAGAGATAACACTGTATGAAGTATGAGGAGCGCGTGTAAGCCAATCTGCTCGGTTTGGTGTCAGGTTTTGTCGCTCGGAGCCGGGTTCGACACGCTCTACTGGCGTCTGAAGAGCCGCCAGGTCAGCTTCAGCAACTACGTGGAACTCGATTTTGACCAGGTCACCGCCAGCAAAGTCATGAAGATTCAGAAAGCAAAGCACCTGCTGTCTGTTCTGCAGAATGATGGTGAGCATATCCGCTTCGACCAGCTCCACCGTGCGTCCTATCGACGGCTTGGTCCCACCCTTCCTCCCACACACTGTGAGGTCTGACCCTCTCTTAGAGGTCGTAAATGTTGCCTGGAGTGTTGCCAACCAAAACTCCAGGACTTCGTCATATCTGCAGCGCAGAGCATTCCAAAAAGACTACAGCGTTAACTCTTTGGCTGTAAAAAAGCACAGCCTTCGCGAATAACCGGAAACCGTCGTCTGAGTTTTTTACCCGAAAAATCTAAAAAAAATATGCCTTCATAAATACAACGGGTTCAATATGTAGATGGGAGATGTATCACAATGTATTTGCCATGTGCGATCAGTAGAACATGCGCAATCTGTAGTACACATAGTGTGGCCTTCACTTCAGAGTGCATTCCCAGCTTCATAATTTGGTGTGTAGTTCAGTATCTGAATGGCCTTTTCAAACGTATAATCAGCTTGGACATGTTGCTTACATGTTGCTTACATGTTACATGTCACATGTTAATCAGTTTACATGTTGCTGTCAAACGAATCAAACACAATTTGTGCACACGAATAGTTTGTCTGCTTCCATGATGAACAGGTCCAATCGAGTAATGTAGCTGCGTATTCCTTGATGAATGCACAGTTTATGTGACAAAGTTTATGGGAATCTATGCTGCTTTTACACTGGTATCTCCTATTCCAAAAATCGTCAAGTATGAAGTTAAAAAGTCACAAAATATCCAACCTCTACTAGCTACAATGTTCATACATATTCTGATGGGTGATCCATGAATAAACACAATCTAATTCCCATACACAATCACCAGAACCTGCACATAGTGTGGCCTTCAGAATAGCTTCTAAAGTTCATAATTTCGCCTGTAGAAATGAATTTTAATGGTCATCTGAAATACATAATCAGCTTGTCAACTACAATTTGTGCGCACAAATGCGTACATCTACTTCCTTAATTAACAAGTCCAGATCAATGGTGGGACTCTACATTTATTCATGAGTGCACATGCACTCGTGACTGACTGAGAGTGACCTTACCACAGAGACATGACACAAACTTCGAGTGACCATACAAAGAGGCTCTCCATGCCTCGAAGGTGAAATAATGATTGTCAACTAGTAAGTAATTGAATAATATTTTACGGTGCCAAGAGATAATGGGAACAACGCACCATCATGGAATATTCAGGTCTTATACTGAAGAGCTAACTTAAACGAACAACCAGCGTACAATCCTTGGCGAGTTTGAACAACAAAAATACATCGGCTGGCATAGCTTGAGAAAGGCGTGAGCCGAAACGTTGTTAATAAAGCTATGCTCCCATTGCTCTGTGTTTTCACATATATATATATATATATATATATACATATATATATATAAATATATATATATATATATATATATATATATATATATATATATATATATATATATATATATATATATATATATATATATATATATATATATATTAATATATTACATAATATATATATATATATATATATATATATATATATATATATATATATATATATATATATATATATATATATATATATATATATATATATTGCCGGCATTTTGGTCGATTTGTGGGACTCAATAAGGTTTTTGGGTCTCTGGTTCTAGCTTCATGTCTACGTATCCGTGCGATTCTGGTTGGGGACCTGGCGCCATTTTTGGGGACATTGCACCATTTTTGGAGACACCGGCGTGATTTTTTTTCTGAGTCCCGGTACGATATTTTTATGTGCCCGATGCATCTTGGGAGCTCTTGTCGCGATTTTAGGGCCGCATAATAATCTGGAGGGCCCGATTGATTTGTTCAACTCCGGTCTTATGTTTTGGGGTTCCAATGCGATGTTCTTTTACTTCTTACACGATCGGTTCTGGCTCAGCCTGATTTATCTGGGGTTGGGATGTTTTTTTTCGAGGCCGAGCGCGTTTTTTTTTGGGGGGGGGGTTGGTGCGAGTTTCCGAGCCCCAGAATGATTTTCTGGGCTTGAATCGGTTTTTGGGGCCCTGGCTTCGTCTTTGTCTGCTCCCGGTGCGATTTTGGTGGCCGGTATGCATTTCGAGGCCCCCTGTATGATTGTGCGGGACCGCGGCGTGCTTTTTCTGGGGCCGACGCCTTTTGGCCTTTGGTGCGATTTGTGGGACCCCAGAATGACTTTCCCGACTTGGATTAACTTTTTGAGCCGACTTCATGCTTGTGGAGTCCCGGTACGATTCTTTCAGCAACGGAGCAATTTTCTGGCTCCCAGCGTGATTTTTCAGGGGTGGATCCATATAAATGCTCATTGGGGTGGGGAAGGGGCACATTTCCTCGGAAAGACGCCATCGACGGAAACAGTTTCGTTGAACCAGGAGAGTGGTGCACTCAAGCATACTGAAGGAGGCCTTTTCCTCTGATAATGACGTTTTTGACTGAAAAGATATGCTTAACGGGTGGGGTTGCGGGTGGGGTTGACTTGAACCTTCCTGAAGAAGCGTCACTTTTCCATGAATGAGGGGGCACATGGCCCCCGCGCCCCCTGTACCCACCCCTGAGGAACTTCTTCGGGTGGCTACTGGTATTTTTATGATATTACTTTTGGGTCACTTATAAAATGCTCCACTGATTTTCTTTAGACAAGCATGAAGGAGTGCAATCAGGAGTGGATGCTCGAGTACTTTTGGTATTGACGTTATAACATCAATATTTCGATTTCGATCTTAATGGTCAACCGGCAGTAACCGCCAAGATATAAGATTGGCGGGAGACACGCCTAAGCGTAGAGCAACACCAGCAGTCGTCGAGGCTCATTATCAGAGACGGAGGCAGTACATTCAAACATATCTTAGGCTAATGCAAATGGGAACAACCAAAATAGTGGCACACCAGCAATTGCTGCTTCCTGCACAAATGCCATGGGAGAAGAATGCCAGCCATGCTGTTATGATAATATGAGGAAACGGATTGTCTTTTTGTATCCAAGCGATCTTCCTGAAGAGCAACTTCCGTCACAATCTTCGTAGCTAGGTTACTGGGATGTACGACCTCTGCTCTACCTCCCATATACTGTGAGGTGTTCTTCTCCCTGCCCCAGACGGTGAGGTGCGACTCTCTCTGCCACAGACGGTGAGGTGTGACTATCCCTCCTACCGACGGTGAGGTGTGACTATCCCTCCTACTGATGGTGAGGTGTGACTATCCCTCCTACCGACGGTGAGGTGTGACTATCCCTCCTACTGACGGTGAGGTGTGACTATCCCTCCTACTGACGGTGAGGTGTGACTATCCCTCCTACCGACGGTGAGGTGTGACTATCCCTCCTACCGACGGTGAGGTGTGACTATCCCTCCTACCGACGGTGAGGTGTGACTATCCCTCCTACCGACGGTGAGGTGTGACTATCCCTCCTACCGACGGTGAGGTGTGACTATCCCTCCTACTGACGGTGAGGTGTGACTATCCCTCCTACCGACGGTGAGGTGTGACTATCCCTCCTACCGACGGTGAGGTGTGACTATCCCTCCTACCGACGGTGAGGTGTGACTATCCCTCCTACCGACTGTGAGGTGTGACTATCCCTCCTACCGACGATGAGGTGTGACTCCTCCCCCGACGGTGAGGTGTACTTCCCTCCTACCGACGGTGAGGTGTGACTATCCCTCCTACACGACGGTGAGGTGTGACTATCCCTCCTACCGACGGTGAGGTGTGACTCTCTATCCCTCCTACCGACGGTGAGGTGTGACTATCCCTGCCACAGACGGTGAGGTGTGACTCTCCCTCCCACAGACGGTGAGGTGTGACTATCCCTCCTACCGACGGTGAGGTGTGACTCTCCCTGCCACAGACGGTGAGGTGTGACTCTCCCTGCCACAGACGGTGAGGTGTGACTCTCCCTGCCACAGACGGTGAGGTGTGACTCTCCCTGCCTACAGACGGTGAGGTGTGACTATCCCTGCCTACAGACGGTGAGGTGTGACTTTCCCTGCCACAGACGGTGAGGTCTGACTCCTGCCACAGACGGTGAGGTGTGACTCTCTCTCTGCCACAGACGGTGAGGTGTGACTCTCCCTGCCACAGACGGTGAGGTGTGACTTTCTCTGCCACAGACGGTGAGGTGTGACTCTCCCTGCCACAGACGGTGAGGTGTGACTCTCTCTGCCACAGACGGTGAGGTGTGACTCTCCCTGCCACAGACGGTGAGGTGTGACTCTCTCTGCCACAGACGGTGAGGTGTGACTCTCCCTGCCACAGACGGTGAGGTGTGACTCTCCCTGCCACAGACGGTGAGGTGTGACTCTCCCTGCCACAGACGGTGAGGTGTGACTCTCCCTGCCACAGACGGTGAGGTGTGACTTTCTCTGCCACAGACGGTGAGGTGACTTCCCTGCCACAGACGGTGAGGTGTGACTCTCCCTGCCACAGACGGTGAGGTCGCTCCCCACAGACGTGAGGTGGACTTTCTCTGCCACAGACGATGAGGTGTGACTCTCCCTGCCACAGACGGTGAGGTGGCTTTCTCTGCCCCCTCCACAGACGGTGAGGTGTGACTCTCCCTGCCACAGACGGTGAGGTGTGACTTTCTCTGCCACAGACGGTGAGGTGTGACTGACTCTCCCTGCCACAGACGGTGAGGTGTGACTCTCCCTGCCACAGACGGTGAGGTGTGACTCTCCTGCCACAGACGGTGAGGTGTGACTCTCCCTGCCACAGACGGTGAGGTGTGACTCTCCCTGCCACAGACGGTGAGGTGTGACTCTCCCTGCCACAGACGGTGAGGTGTGACTCTCCCTGCCACAGACGGTGAGGTGTGACTCTCTCCTGCCACAGACGGTGAGGTGTGACTCTCCCTGCCACAGACGGTGAGGTGTGACTCTCCCTGCCACAGACGGTGAGGTGTGACTCCCCTGCCACAGACGGTGAGGTGTGACTCTCCCTGCCACAGACGGTGAGGTGTGACTCCCTGCCACAGACGGTGAGGTGTGACTTTCTCTGCCACAGACGGTGAGGTGTGACTCTCCCTGCCACAGACGGTGAAGTCTGGGTGACTCCCCTGCCACAGACGGTGAGGTGTGACTCTCTCCTGCCACAGACGGTGAGGTGTGACTCTCCCTGCCACAGACGGTGAGGTGTGACTCTCCCTGCCACAGACGGTGAGGTGTGACTCCCCTGCCACAGACGGTGAGGTGTGACTTTCTCTGCCACAGACGGTGCCCACAGACGGTGAGGTCTGACTCTCCCTGCCACAGACGGTGAGGTGTGACTCTCCCTGCCACAGACGGTGAAGTCTGACTCCCTGCCACAGACGGTGAGGTGTGACTCTCCCTGCCACAGACGGTGAAGTCTGACTCCCTGTCACAAGACGTGAGGTGTGACTTTCTCTGCCACATACGGTGAGGTGTGACTCTCCCTGCCACAGACGGTGTAGTCTGACTCCCTGCCACAGACGGTAAAGTCTGACTCCCTGCCACAAGACGTGAGGTGTGACTTTCTCTGCCACATACGGTGAGGTGTGACTCTCCCTGCCACAGACTGTGAAGTCTGACTCCCTGCCACAGGACGTGAGGTGTGACTTTCTCTGACACAGACGGTGCGGTGTGACTCTCCCTGCCACAGACTGTGAATTCTGACTCCCGGCCACAGACGGTGAAGTCTGACTCCCTGCCACAGACGGTGAAGTCTGACTCCCTGCCACAGGACGTGAGGTGTGACTTTCTCTGCCACAGACGGTGCGGTGTGACTCTCCCTGCCACATACTGTGAAGTCTGACTCCCTGCCACAGACGGTGAAGTCTGACTCCTTGCCACAGACGTTGAGGTGTGACTCTCCCTGCCACAGACGGTGAAGTCTGACTCCCTGCCACAAGAC
Organism: Ashinkailepas kermadecensis; assembly: GCA_034440615.1. Lineage (NCBI taxonomy): Eukaryota > Metazoa > Arthropoda > Thecostraca > Neolepadidae > Ashinkailepas > Ashinkailepas kermadecensis. Next base: position 239,317 of record JAOTOM010004496.1, on the reverse strand, counting down.
GGTGAGGTGTGACTTTCTCTGCCACAGACGGTGAGGTGTGACTCTCCCTGCCACAGACGAAGGTGAGGTGTGACTCTCTCCTACAGACGGTGGGTGTGACCCCCTGCCACAGACGTGAATGACCACCTCCCTGCCACAGACGGTGAGGTTGACTCCTGCCACAGACGGTGAGGTGTGACTCTCTCTGCCACAGACGGTGAGGTGTGACTCTCCTGCCACAGACGGTGAAGTCTGACTCCCTGCCACAGACGGTGAGGTGTGACTCTCCCTGCCACAGACGGTGAAGTCTGACTCCCTGCCACAAGACGTGAGGTGTGACTTTCTCTGCCACAGACGGTGAGGTGTGACTCTCCCTGCCACAGACGGTGACTGACTCCTGCCACAGACGGTGGGTGTGACTCTCACTGCCACAGACGGTGAAGTCTGACTCCCCTGCCACAGGACGGTGAGGTGTGACTTCTCTCCTGCCACAGACGGTGAGGTGTGACTCTCCCTGCCACAGACGGTGAGGTGTGACTCTCCCTGCCACAGACGGTGAAGTCTGACTCCCTGCCACAGACGGGTGTGCTCCCTGCCACAGACGGTGAGGTGTGACTCCCCTGCCACAGACGGTGAGGTGTGACTCTCTCTGCCACAGAAGGTGTGCTCTCCCTGCCACAGACGGTGAGGTGTGACTCCCCTGCCACAGACGGTGAGGTGTGACTCTCCCTGCCACAGACGGTGAAGTCTGACTCCCTGCCACAGGACGTGAGGTGTGACTTTCTCTGCCACAGACGGTGAGGTGTGACTCTCCCTGCCACAGACGGTGAAGTCTGACTCCCTGCCACAGACGGTGAGGTGTGACTCTCCCTGCCACAGACGGTGAGGTGTGACTCCCCTGCCACAAGACGGTGAGGTGTGACTTTCTCTGCCACAGACGGTGAGGTGACTCTCCCTGCCACAGACGGTGAGGTCTGACTCCCTGCCACAGACGGTGAGGTGTGACTCTCCCTGCCACAGACGGTGAATCTACCCCCTGCCACAAGACGTGAGGTGTGACTTTCTCTGCCACAGACGGTGAGGTGTGACTCTCCCTGCCACAGACGGTGAAGTCTGACTCCCTGTCACAAGACGTGAGGTGTGACTTTCTCTGCCACAGACGGTGCGGTGTGATTCTCCCTGCCACAGACTGTGAAGTCTGACTCCCTGCCACAGACGGTGAGGTGTGACTCTCCCTGCCACAGACGGTGAAGTCTGACTCCCTGCCACAGGGCGTGAGGTGTGACTTTCTCTGCCACAGACGGTGAGGTGTGACTCTCTCTGCCACAGACGGTGAAGTCTGACTCCCTGCCACCGACGGTGACGTCTGTCTCCCTGCCACAGACGGTGAAGTCTGACTCCCTGCCACAGACGGTGAGGTGTGACTCTCCCTGCCACAGACGGTGAAGTCTGACTCCCTGCCACAGACGGTGAAGTCTGACTCCCTGCCACAGACGGTGAGGTGTGACTCTCCCTGCCACAGACGGTGACGTTTGACTCCCTGCCACAGACGGTGAAGTCTGACTCCCTGCCACAGACGGTGAGGTGTGACTCTCCCTGCCACAGACGGTGAGGTCTGACTCCCTGCCACAGACGGTAAGGTGTGACTCTCTCTCTCTCTCTCTCTGCCACAGACGGTGAGGTCCGGATGACAGGTAGCAGTCTGCACGCAACCGACTACCACCTGGCGCCGGCGGACATATCTGACCTGACTGCCGTACAGCGCGTGCTGTCCGAGTGTCAGCTGCGTGCCGACCGACCCACCCTGGTGCTGGCGGAGTGCGTTCTGATGTACTTGAAGCCGGCGGCGTCGCGACAACTACTCTCCTACCTGTCCAGCGCACTGCCAACTGTACTGTTTGTCAACCTCGACATGGTAAGACATGGTACATGGCGACATGGTAGACACGACATCACAACTATGGCCATGCAACACGTCAAGTCGACACGCCTCAGAGGCACTATGACAAGCCTCAGCGGCACCGAATATGCTTTAGGAGCTAGCGCTGTGCTTTTGGGGTCTCTTCATGCTTGAGTAGCCCCTAGCACGCTTTAGGGGACTCAAATACGCTATTAGGGGCCCCAACGTGCCTTAGGGACCGACACATCTTAGGGCTTCCAAGACTTAGGGCTTCCATCTTAGGGCTTCCTTAGGAGCCCGAACACCCCTATCATTCCATTTTACTATTACCAGTAGCCAACAGTTCCATTTCTGGTAGACACAGCGTTAAACCGCACCCTATTGGATAGCTAATTGCACAACACATATAAAAATAGTCATATTGGTCCATCATGGGCCAAAATTGGCAGTAAGCTAAGGCCACTAAGCTGACCTCAAACACAAATAAAAACATAGGTGCTGCACGCACTGTCAAGTTGCAATCATGCAGTAAAGTTCATTTCACTATCTTTTGATATGCATGAGCCTGAAATAATTCTAAAATTGTCATGGGACGATGACCTAGGATCACCTTGACATTATATATGATCCATGGTTTTGGTCCGATTGGGTAGCTCATGTCGTGCAATGCAAGTCTGATATTGGTTGGACCATGATAACTAGTAATAAACCACAAAACAGGAGTGTTTAAAAGGTCTTGCCCACTTAGCGCACTTTATCTCGACCTTGCCTCCGATTAATTCACCGAGATCAATCAAATTGGATAAATAACTTCTTTTTTTCCCTTTTTTATAATGAATTTAATCCGAGGTCTTGCTGGGGTGGCTTCATGAACCAGGGTACCATTGCTAAGCAGAGCTTGTTGCGTGAACCCTGGCCCCACCACCAGATCCATGAATTCCAGTTCAACGGCAGAATTTTGACCGAAAGTTTAACGTGCCGTCAATATACAGACACGGCCGCCCGGTAGCTTGTCCCCGGCCTCATCGGGCCAACTGCCAACTGACCCTCCCAGCCGGGGGCTAAATGCGAGCGCGCGAAGCGACTCTAACCCTGTGTCGCCAGAACAGAGGAGACCAGAGCAGGCCAGCGCTCTAACCAACTGCGCTACCGGGGCGGCAAACTTCTCCCCGAATTTCTCCTCGAGTTTCTGCATGAATCCCAGTGGAAAATGCGGTTAGAAGAACATGCATATTACACATAAGGAGGAAAATTGGTCCAAAATTGGCTGAGATCTCAGGTCACTGACCTGACCTCGAAAAGAAATCCGCGATTTGTATATGCTTTGTAGGTGCCGTCCAATCGTACTCACATAGCAGTTTTCATTTGAATATCTTTTCATTTCCATGAATTATCGACCCTGAAACATTTTTGGAGGTGGTCCTCTTTGACTTGAGCTAAGTCAATGATCTTACGTGACCTGAAGTTAAATATTTCATATATGACGCAAAAAGGTGACGAAAAACGTACTGAACATTTCGCGGCGAGAATTTGTCTTTCTCTCTCTCTCTCTCTCTCTCTCTCTCTCTCTCTCTCTCTCTCTCTCTCTCTCTCTCTCTCTCTCTCTCTCTCTCTCTCTCTCTCTCTCTCTCTCTCTCTCTCTCTCTCTCTCTCTCTCTATCTCTATATATATATATATATATATATATATATATATATATATATATATATATATATATATATATATATATATATATATATATATATATATATATATATATATATATATATATATATATATATATATATATATATATATATATATATATATATATATATATATATATATATATATATATATATATATATATATATATATATATATATATATATATATATATATATATATATATATATATATATATATATATATATATATATATATATATATATATATATATATATATATATATATATATATATATATATATATATATATATATATATATATATATATATATATATATATATATATATATATATATATATATATATATATATATATATATATATATATATATATATATATATATATATATATATATATATATATATATATATATATATATATATATATATATATATATATATATATATATATATATATATATATATCTCTCTCTCTCTCTCTCTCTCTCTCTCTCTCTCTCTCTCTCTCTCTCTCTCTCTCTCTCTCTCTCTCTCTCTCTCTCTCTCTCTCTCTCTCTCCTCTCTCTCTTCTCTCTCTCTCATCCCTATCTCTCGTTTTATCTTTCTCTCTTTCTCTTTTTCTCTCTTTCCCTCTTTCCCTTTTTCTCTCTTGCTCTCTTTCTTTCTCTCTTTCTCCCTTTCTCTATTTCTCTCTTTCTCTATTTTTATATTTCTATCCTTCTTTCTTTTTCTCTTTTTCTCTTCTTCTCTTTCTCTCGGTCTCTTTTTGTCCCTTTCTCTTTAATCTGATGCCTTAATTTTTTTTTTCTTCTCCTTTTCCGATTTTCCGAGTCCGAAGCTGCTGTTTCAATTGGTTTAGCTGTTATGACAGGAAAACCAAGGGGGGAGCTTCCTCTCCAAGTGACTTGCTGGTTAAACATGGGACCAATGAACATTAACTGGAAAAATGGCCTCTTCAGCCATTTTCTCCATACCAATAATGGTCTGATTTCTACGTCCATGCTCGTGTTCCCACAGGAATCAGCCGGTAGAATCTTCAATGGAATCAAAGAATCAGGTTCCGATAACAGGAGAGAGATAAAGTAACAGAAAAGAACTTGAAAAGGGTCCCCATCAGAAAATAACGGTTTATATCCGGGGTCTTTTCAGTCTTGTTGTAGGTTGGAGCATTACAGATATATTAGTCCCTCATCACATAACCCTAGTTGACCCCTGTTCACCACCCCAAATGGAGCCTGATACTGGCGCCTTATAGGTTGTGACTAAAGCACGTTGACAATGGTTCCTGCCGTTTCGTCACCAGACATGCATGGAGGATCGCTTCGGTGAACTGTACACGAAATTCTTCCACGATCGCGGTCTCACTATATCGGGAATGGAGAGCTGCGTCTCCGATGACAAACATATCCAGAGGTTAGTTTTCTCATGATGAACACGAACTTCATTTCTCCCTAGGCCTGCGGCTATCACCTCGGAAGCTGTTACAATAGTGAAATGTCACGTCCAAGAATGGTGTACCCACATACTCCGACACCAATCGCATGACGCAGAAGCATTACTATGTCGCACTAAATTGCCAGTGGTCAGCCAGGATTTTCGTCATGGTGGTCCGATGCAAAATGTAATGAAATACAGAACGAATTCGGCGCGCTTCGCGCGCCGGACATTTTTGTTGCTTGGTTCCATTTTTGTTGGTAAGAAGTCTCAAACTTTCTTGCTTGATCTAGTATATTTTTGATTGCTAAGGGAGCGGGCGACCTCCCCATTGGCTGTGCCTCTGCACCCAGTCATACTCTGTGTAATTGCAAATGGTACCAACATTCCGCGCAATTTATAGCGCATTAAATGTTTTTTTTTCGTCACATATATGAAGTGCTTTGCCGCTTCATCACCTCGTGAATGGGAACAACGTCTGCCAAGCCATGTTTTCGCACGATGTCATCTGATGCATTTTTCCTCCAATGGCACCTCACTTGAGCCATCCCACCTGTTGTCATAAAGTCATAAAGTCATAAAGTATTTAGGCTTAATAAGAGCCACAGGGGCCCATCTGGGTTAAGCCTATCTAGAAAAGGTACTAGAAATGTACATACTCCCACCCCAATCAATCCCTTATCCCAAGTTCCTAGGAAGCTATATATCCCAGCCTATCTAGCACCACTCACTTGCTACCGCATAACACCCTCAACAATCACAAGCTCCTCCCAATACCTTTGTGACCAATACCTACGGTATCAATACCGTTGTGACCAATACCTACTCTGACCTGTCCGTTGTGGCCTTCCACCTGAACCGGCCTATCTCCTGTGGCCAGGTTTCTGGAGACGGGCTGGACGGGAGCGCACGCTTGGCCTTTCGATGGCATTCTCCACCAGCTGCCGCCCTCAGAAGTGGCCAGGATGGAGCGACTGGAGCAGCTGCAGCTTCCGGACGTGTTACCGCAGATGCTGAAGCACTATGCCGTGGCAGTGGCTTGGTGCGATGCCTCCGGTCTTGGCATCGACTCCATAACTATTGCGTCCTAAATGTGGCATGCAACGCCATTTTTAGGATGCGGCAATGATCCCATCGTGCTGGGAGTATTCATGCTCCAATGCATGCTTTGGGCTTTGTGTTTTGTGTATTGATATTTGATTGGCAGCGCTCCGGTAGTTTAGTGAAGTCTTCTTCTCTCTCTTCTCTCTCTCTCTTCTCTCTCTCTCTCTCTCTCTCTCTCTCTCTCTCTCTCTCTCTCTCTCTCTCTCTCTCTCTCTCTCTCTCTCTCTCTCTCTCTCTCTCTCTCTCTCTCTCTCTCTCTCTCTCTCTCTCTTCTTCTGCTCGTGATGAAGTCTAGAGGGACCGCGCGTTACGATAGCCGGTTCCATAGGTTCAATGTCTCTGCACTTAAATATATTGCGCAGTAGAGAAAGCAAATAAACGACAGTAAACAGCAATCCGCGCGCTTCCAAAAATGACGTTTGTACGGTGTTCCAAAGAGGCAGCCGACAGCGATGGTTACATGTTCAGAATTTGAAGGCCGAAAATAGTTATTTAATTTACAGATGCGCTCGACAGCGACAGGACCGCGCAGCTCTACAGTTCAAGAAGCTCTCCCGCACCGGGGGTAGCTCTTTTGGGACGCGGCGGCCGATCAGCTGTTTCTCCGCAGCAGACGGCGTGCCAACGGTCCGGCATTGCTGCAAGAGTGCAATGTCAGCTCCGGCGGCGGCGACAGCGCCGGCAGGCCGGAAGGACCGCTACTGCTCGCGTTACAGTTGCAGGCTTGGCCGGCTGGCTTACGGGGTGCAGCATTACGGGCTGCGCAATACGGGATTATACAATTATATGAATGAGGCGTCCAAAACAGTGATTATATATAAGCTACGCTACAGTAGCTTCACAAAGGAAATCTGTTGCACTATGATAAGTATAGGGAAGTTTTGCTCCCTCGGTCTCACCAGACATCTCGACCATGTCTAGGCAAACTTCTTTTGCTGCGTGATAGTTTAGCAGAGCTCGCGTTGACGATAAACCTTGGTTATATGTTCAATGTCTCTCGGTCTCAAATCACAGAGCCTGTGATCGAAGCGTCTCTCTTCACAGGCACCACAAATCGAGCACTTTTATTTGTACAATTAGTTCACAGTTAAATGGTAACAATAATTAAAGTTTCAACCGTGACATACAAATTAATACAATTACACCCTTAAGCAACAGACCGCTTCAATCGAGCTTGACAGACGAAAATTATCCACGCTATCCCACATCTCAGCATTTCACATCTTCGTACAGCTTGTCGTACAACAGTTCATCTTTGCGTTCACATCATAGCAGTCATATCCTGTAAGAAATCAATTATCTGGCCACTATGCATCTCAGTGCTTCACCATTCATCCCAACAGTTACAGGGCCACAGTACATCTTGACGATCACCATACATCTTGTGGCAGTCATATCTGTACATCAGCTCAGCCTCCTATCTCCCAGTATTCAGTTCAGCCATTCATAGAGGCATCAAAGTCAACAGGCAATTCAGCTTGCATTCTGACCGGTCTTCAATTACTCTTTGACTCTCTCTCGTAAGCTTACACATTACTCTCTCACAGACAGACAACGACTCTCACAGTCAGAGTCCCACAGACATGCCTTGAGTAAGCGTCGGCGACTGGCCGTCGGCCAGCCGCCGTCGCAACTGGTCTCGGGAGCTCTCGGCTCCCCGCGAGCTAAACGAAAGCCAACGCCCTGTTGCACCACATCACGTGACAGCCCGAGACGCGACACATCCGGGAGCGTCGCCCTGAAGGGCCCAACTCGGCCATGAACCGCCCAGTGACAGAGAACAAAGCCCGTACTCTGTGAACTCCCCTGCACTGCCCGTTCCTGGTATAGTGACCAGAGCCTCGGCCGACTGTCGGAATGGATGCTGACTCGCAATCGACCGCGGTGCACGTGAGGGCTGTCCTCAGCACATCACCTCAAGACAATACCGATATCCAGCGACATGTCGCCTGACTGACAAGCCAGCATCTCACTGTCAGCCGGCATCACCCATCCACAGACCAGAGCTGTGGGGTAGCATTCATCCAGCAGTCAGACATTGTTCCGTGTGGGCATTGCATTCCTAGATCATACACACAGACACAGACTAGACACACACACACCTGTCCTCACGTACCTGACATCACACACAAGACATTGGCGACACATGGCTGACATGGTGACATGACCTGTCATGTCACCATGTCACCATGTCACCGTGTCACAGTTATACCACTGTCATCTAGGCAAACACCTGCCCGACTGTGGGTCCCAGAATATAATCACTGACAATCAGGATTCACATCACCCACTGCCGGTCGACGGGATATCGAGGTCACACCTACAGGCGGCAGTACCCATCCTCAGATATCGGCGCATGTGTCGGTCTGGGGGATGAGGGAGCGTGGTACTTGTGACTCTTGGTACTTATGAATGCGCCGCTATTGGAACAATAGCATGCTGGCCTCGCCGGTCGGCGGCACCTGCTGACGGCGCAGCTAGACTGGCGGCCGCGACGGGTAGGCTTCCGTTCAGATCCTGCAGAGGCTCGTCGGGGAGTATCTGCAGTTTCGACATACAGGGAGGGGTGGGGGCTAAGCAGACTTGTCAAATGAACGGCTGCATACAGGGGGCTACTTACTGAAATTAAGGTGCCCCACCACCTAGCTTCGCTACAACAGCCTGGCATTGTCTGGATAAATATATTTTAAATCAAATGGTAGGGGAAAATGGCTGCCAACGTCACTCCCTTGTAGCGAGCATCAGGCTACGCACTGTGAAGCTTAAAGTTATGGAAGTTGGAACCGACGGAAAACATTGTTCAGATACGCATGAAAACGTAAAATATTGAACTTGATCAAGATAATAAGGCATCTTTGTAGGACGATTGACTTAGGCTGGGTATGGGTGAAAGCTTAGGATATGTAGGAAGTATGAATCAGTTCAATGGGGAAATGGTGTGTGGCGATTGTAGTTGAGTTGCAATGCGTCGAGTTAATAACCATCAATATCTCTAGACAGTGACGGCTTAGGCAAGCATATTAGGGCAATGCTTCCAACTGCAGGACGAGGATTCGCTTGCCAAACATTTTGTTCTCAAAACGCATTGTTAAGCGAAATATCGTCGAATATAGGAATGCATATCTTGCAAAAGGGTCGTCAGTTAATGTTTGGGGGAAGAATGCTCTGGAATAGCATGACGAATACACAATGGTAATGCAGGTAGAAACAAATAATTACATGGGCCAAATCTAATGCATCATATTTGGTCTCATGAGACTGTAGAAAATGATTACAGCGGGGGAAAATTGCATTAGACAACTTTTATCATGTGTCCCTGTTCATAAATTGTACGCCAGAAATACATAACGCCTCATCAGCTAAGACATACTCAACCTCAACCTGAGTGCGTCACATCACTTCGACTAAGTCAGACACAAATACCTCAACTGTACCTACCCTAGCCTTCACCGAACCCAACCTGACCCGGTGCAGTCGAATCCATCTTAACCCGTTCCAACTAAACCCAACCCATGCCAATCGAACCCAATCCAACAAAAATACCTAATCCAACCCAATCCAACCCTATTAAGCACAGCTCAATCCAGTACAAATTAATCCAAGGATATCCGACGTGACCCCACTTGACCCGGCACAAACTGGCCAAATTTGACCCAGCCATAGTTATTCCAACCCGGAGCCGATCGGACCTGAAGCCGCCCGTTCTAAACCTATGAATGAATGTACGGACTCACAACACATCGAAATCGAATCGGGCACTACCTACCTACCCCAGCCGCCCAATTTAACCTAAGTCCATCCCATACAAATTTGCCCTAGCCTAGGCAACCCGAACCAACACATCACAGCGCGGACGAACCGAAACCCAGCGGTGCTAGAATATTTCAATATTTTGATGCTGGACACCTTGAAATTGCGGCAAATATCTATATCAGCGTGTAGTTGTGAACATAATGCTGTGGCCAAGTGCACTGATAAAAATGTGAAAGGCGTATATTTTCTCTAAGAATAGCAGACGTTCTCAATTTCCCTATTCCAATCAGACCACACAAAACGAGCACTCTGATCGCGATAAGTGCTGAGAAAACCATTCTCAGAAGAGAATGCCAGTGTGTGGAAACGTACACAAAAAAGTACTCATGTGAAACCACTTTGAAGACTCAGGAGGGAGAATATCTTTTGGTCTCAAGTGAAACCAGTCAGACTGAGAACAGCAATTGGTCTCAATTTAAACAGCTATGCTCAATTGAGACCAGTTCCAAGAGTCACTCCGTCTCATCGTGGGTCGCAAATGTACTCGTGTAAAATCACTTCAAAATATCAACAAACAGATCTTTGTTTTCGCTGAAGCCAGTTCACCTGAGAATAGCTATTGGTTTAAACCTTCGAAGCCATTATTCAAATAAGAATTGTTTCTGGTTTCATTTGAGCAACACATTCCCCAATTGAGAATGGCTATTGGCATAAATGTTCCTCGCTGTTCTCATATGAAACTTATTTCAGGTTTAAATACACGTCTTATTTTGGTATCGCAGCTAAAACAGGACAAATGAAAAGTTATTTTTTCGCAGTGTCATATGACATACTTTTAATGTACATGAGCTCAAAAGTGCGCGCACACATCGCCGACGTCATCTGCCGCATCGCCGCTCATCGCTGCATCGCCGCTCATCGCTGCATCAGAGGATAATGTTCTGGCGATGGCCAGCGAAGTCATTGCAGAGGAACTGTGAGCAACACAAACATTCTGTTTATTTGCCAAATATATTCTTTAAAATGTATACACGACATACATACAGGGCGTACAAGAGCCTTTTCACCTACTCGAGCACAAAGGAGACACCGGGAGCTCCAAGGATTTACGCCGAAGGCAAGTTCAGGTAGACCGCAACTTCTTTGCCCGTTGTGTTCCACGCCGCGCTCTGGGCCTCCTTTATCCACAGACAGATATTGTTGAAACAGTACATGGGGTACGGAGGAGAAACCTGCCACAGGTATGGTCTCTGCCACCGCCCAAACGTCTTCAACCGTGATGGGACTGTCAGAAAGTGCCAATCAACAGCTGGAGACAGTTCATCAGGATACGCAGTGTCCCCTCTGAAACAAACAGCCAGTGCTGTTTTCATTTCATGTGTTGATGCAATATCAACTACATATTCTCTGTTAGGGAAGATATATGGAAACGCATTACCACAGGACGTTTGTCAGCTTTTGCTCAGCAAGCTCATTTTCACAATTCTTTAAGACCAATGGTTGCATTGAATCAGGCCCCACTGTAGAGTTCGCATTAAGGATATGAAATTGCAACATTATCAACAGCATCATGTAATTTGGACGTGTGCCCATCAAGTACCTGATGGGCCTCTGGATACTCTGGATCAGGGGAGGGAGGTTCGCTCCAGCATTTTAGTCCAATAAAACAGAGGAGACGCTTGAGCCGATCAATCAGCGTTTGACTACCTCCGTCGATCGTGATAATGGTAGACAAACAAATTTTGTCTTTAGTGCTGCGAAACCGGTGACATCCACACAAATATCAATTTTTTTCCCCTGGTAGGGGTGCCATTGTGATAAAGTAGTATTAAATATCAAGATTAAAGTAGCAAGAATGCCTTTGTAGAAAATTACCACGAAAAATGGAACAATACATGAATAATAGCTTCCACAAGTTTTGCCCTACGGCCTTTACTATTGCCACGATAGGCGGAGGTCGTCAAACGCTGATTGGTCGGCTCAAGTTTTGTTTATAAGTTTATAATAGTTTATAATTGATGGTCGGCTCAAGCGTCTCCCTTTTTGGGAAGCGTAGCGTTCTACCTGGTGTCCTATAGCCTTGCTCTGGATACTGGTTACCAATGCAATGTGTCCGAATTCGCTCAGTTAGACGCCAAAATGCGAACAAAACAAATTCCTCCGGTAGTTCTTAAATGCTATTCTACCCAGGGGAATCTTCGATTTTTTGACGATTCTCTTAATTCAGTGGATTATAAAGATAAATGTTTCGAAAGGTCTATTCTTTGGCTTGTCTTGTCAAGCCTTCGACGAACCAAGATTGCGCATACAACATAAACGATCGAGATGCAAGCCTGACATCATTGGAGGACATTTAAAATATTGCACGCGCCAATTCGTTCGGGTTACTTTTGGTTCTAACAATCGAATAAGCTGATACAAAAAGGAACTAGAACATGATACCTTAAAATTACACATACTTAGACATACATAGGGGATATCGCAAGCGTTTCCCTTCCGGCATCATCGAAGGACATTTCAATTCGGGTCGCTCACCTCACTTCGAGTATCACATTTGAAACAACGCGATTATTCGGCTTCAGAATGTGCAAGCCCACTTGTAACCGGTAAATTAACACTTGTGACGGGAGTGCAGGAAGCAGTCTCATATCGTCAGTGGTCGATCGCTAGTCGCCAGTCTTAGTTCGAGCTCAGTCTGATGGTCGCAGCGGGCTGCAGCCCCTCCCTCCCCATCATGGAAATGTGGTGGCCCTCCGGCCGGTAAAAGCACCCCTTCAGAAAGGCTAAAGGTGCATCCTCCCGCCCTTTGCTCAATATATTTGTTAGCCACAAGCGCATCTTTCAGGGAAAATTGCGCCGCTTTGGAGCAAAATGTGCCCCTGGAGTATGCTCCGGTGAACCCTTGGCGAATTTTTCCGCGGAAGGCACCACTCCGAGGAAATGTACCCCTTCCTCAACGATAATTGCTGGGTCCACCCCTGCTAAGTGCAACCTTGCAGGCTTAAAATGCTCATTAAGTCTGCGTTTGAAACTCAACACACTTGTTTTAGCAGGCGCAGATACATGTGCCGTATTCTGAACATTGCTTTTCGGTTCGGGGAACACACGGAAAATCGCATGTGTTGTTTGCCGAACACTTTTGTAATCCAATGAAGTCGGTGTTTAATGCATGTGAGCCCAATAAAACATGATTGCACGCAATCACAAGGTTCCAATGTGTCTGTTGTGCAAGTTATTAATAACCGCAAGAAATAACGGTGTAATTGCGAAAAATATCGAGGGTCACTTCCTTTCAATTTGCTTAAGCCAACCGCCCTCGAAAGCCTGAAAACGGCGCCCGTGGACTTCGGCAAATCCATTCACAAAGAATCGGTACCATTGCGCGATCGGAACTCCGTTTTTCCGTAGAGAAAGATGGATTGTTCACACTCGCGCCGGCTCCCGCCGACTGTCGGTCGTCATGACAACCATGCGCGTGACGTCGTGACGCCGACGGCCGGTCGGGGTAGCGAGTAGATCCGGCAACGAATGACAAAGCCTGCGATGGTCATCCGGCCTCTGGCTCCGGTGAGGGGATGACTACGGCAGGACTTTGGTGACGGATCTCGCTGTCGCAACATGGGCCCTGGCCGGACCATGAAAGGTAGCCTTGGACAGTGGCAGTCCGGCTGGTGGACCACAGGGCCCAGGACGGACCATGGTAGGTAGCCTTGGACAGTCGCAGCCCGGCTGGTGGACCACAGGGCCCAGGACGGACCATGAAAGGTAATCGTGAACAGTGGCAGCTGGGCTGGTGGACCTGCAACAGTAGTGGACCAACATATAATTCACAGATGCTCATCTTCACTCTCCCCGCCCTCATCCAATCCGCCTCAATCGGTCAACTTTGCAATGTAATAAGGCAATCCGAAGCACTGGCGCACAGTGGACAAGCGCATGTGGCACGTTCGCGGGCGGTGGCCGACGCCTCATGAAGTTTCTTTTGTGTGATTAAGTTCTGAACAGGTCAAGACATCGCCTTGAGACCAGTCCGATGCAATCTTGCGATTGGTGGGCGCACGGTATGCAGTAAACAATCGTAAGTGCAGTCAAATGACAGATATGGCCAAAGTCACTGCTCGAGGTAGTCTCAATGCCGTTATTACGCGCACATTGGAGCATGTGTCAAGAGGAAATCGTACAAGTCATAGTCACAATATATATATATATATATATATATATATATATATATATATATATATATATATATATATATATATATATATATATATAAATATATATATATGTCTCTACACATGCATGGCTATATTCAGGGTCATCTGTTGTGACATCAATTGCAAAAGCGTGTGCGTGTGACTCTTCTCTCAAGAAGTGTTCGCCGATCCTACACGAGTAGCATGTCGTAGGTATTCAACATTTATTCAGCATTGCTGTCATTTTTCATCGGTTTGACTTCCAAAGTTGGGTGTAGGGGGGCTGCCAAGTTGGGGGGTGGGGGCTAAGCTGTGGGTTTGGGGGGGGGGGTCTTTTTTTTTTGGTTTGCTTCCCCCCTCCCTTGTGTTTTTTTTTTTTTGTGCGTTTGTTTGTTTTTCTCTTTTGCTGTTCTGTCTTTTCCCCGGTGGTTTTTTTTTTTTCCCCCCCCCCCGCCGCCCCCCCCCCCCCGCCCCCCTCGGTCGCCCCCTCCCCGGGGGGTGTTTATTTATCATAACCACCCCCCCCCCCCCCCGGGGGCACCCGGCGGGGGGGGGGGGGGGGGGGGGGGGGGGGGGGGGGGGGGTGGGGGGGGGGGGTCGGGGTGAGGTTGGGGCCCTCGGGGGCCAACTAATAGGGACCCTACGTCCAGGGCTCAAAAAAGCCTTTCGGTGGTCGCCGACGAGACACAATTCTGGGAAATTGGTCGCCAATCAGGTATGGGTCCAATGGAGAGGGGATAGGGTTGGTTGTCCTTCGGGACTGGATAACATGAAATTTCAGAAACATGATTTTCATGATTTTTTTTTCAGATGACGGCCTTCCATGCTTTTCTTCGATTGTTTCATCAGAAAAAGTTGTCGCTTGGCGCCCTGGGTAATTTTTTTCGCAACAAAAGGAGTGTCGCCCTTCCCAAAGGAACTCCTGAATGTCGCTCGGAGAGCAGTCGTTCGGAGACAGTGGAGGATGAACAAAATTCCCTCGAAGATAGCGAAAAATAACACAATCCGGAGTTCGGCACATAAAGGTGAAAAATCCCAAGCGATCTTCGGCAATCGAACATCAATTACTCGCAATCTTCTACCGTGTATAGAATAGATTACATTTATATTCCAGATGAATACTTATAATTCCCATTAGCTGTCATCTTACATCACATACAAAACAACGAACAATTATTAATTAATAATAGGTACAGTACTTCTACACTTGGACGGTAGTAACAAAACTAGTAGGCATAAGCCCTTTCCTTTAATATCTTCTTCAGCACATTTTTCAGCTTGATATATTTTGTGGAAGAAACATGAAAGTACGCTGATATGGATGGAATCCTGATCTATATAAATTTCAGTGGTGCACTTCTAAAAAGCGTCCTATCAAAAAATAATTTTCTAGACAAAGCAAAATTGGGCATAACTAAGAGAACATTTCACAACATTGCCGATCAGTTTAGCCGCGGCAGTGGTGGCCTCACAGCCGCGGCATCGGCAACCTCACAGCCATCACAGTGACCGCCTCACGGGTGCGGCAGCGGCCGCCTCACAGCCCGAACCATGGCCACCTCACAGTCGCAGCAGTGGCCGCCTCACAGCCCGAACCATGGCCACCTCACAGTCGAAGCAGTGGCCGCCTCATCAGCCCGAACCATGGCCACCTCACAGTCGCAGCAGCGGCCGCCTCACAGCCCGAACCATGGCCACCTCGCAGTCGCAGCAGCGGCCGCCTCACAGCCCGAACCATGGCCACCTCACAGTCGCAGCAGCGGCCGCCTCACAGCCCGAACCATGGCCAACTCACACAGTCGCAGCAGCGGCCGCCTCACAGCCCCAAATCAATCCGCTAATATGCAGGCGAACCGCAGCCGCCAGTACAGTGCCGACGACACTCTCGGTCAGCGAAGCCTGGATGGCGCGCAGGTCACTGACTATGCGGATGTTGTCCATCTTGTACGACAAATTCTTGTCTCTATCCTTGAAGCAGCCGCGCGAATCCATGCTCTTAGTTCGGCTCTTGCAGTGCGGAGCTAAGACCGACGAAAAGGCCGTTATCCAGCATATCTTGATGAGAAATGGGTGCACACAAAACGCAATGCATGCAGGGAATATAATAATAGGCAATAGTGGGGTTAACTGAGATCAACGCGAATAATGCTAATTTGAATTAAAATATTTGGCTGTCCATGATATGTCAATATGCTGCACCCACAAGCCAAATATTGCACCATGGCATCACCCCACTCAGTTGAGCATAGAAGAATATGCGATCGATAGTAATCAGAAAGGGTGGGGTACATGTACAACCAGAGCAGTGACTGCCGGGGTTGGAAAAATTGCCTAATCCTGGATTTAGTGCATCCAGACCATCATCCTCTTGAAGAAATCGTCTTCATTTGTCTCACTTGTAGGCCAATAATGGTTCTTGACCATGAACTGCTCTGTGATGTGCTCAAGATTTACTGGAAAGTACAAGCCGAGATTCTGATGCCATAAGCTGGAATAAAAATAACCTCTCCATATTCAATTACACCCAAACATTTCCTCTCCATATCCAGGATTGCAAAGCACAAATCCAGCCTGCCGACTGCTGACAAGTACTCTGTCCAATCAGGGTTGAAAGAATGTTCCTGCACTGGATGTTTTGTCATTTACAAAATTATCCTCCATGGGGAATTGTCTGGAATATATGGGATTATAAGATATGAGACCTTTTCACCAAAAGATTTAAGATGTTTGCAAATGACTGCAAACTTCTTCCTGTTTGATTGACATGCCCAAGCTAACTGGAAAATGCAGAAAGAAGTTCATGGTTCAGGAAGACAAAATTACAATTTTGGAATTGAATGTTAAGCATTTTGCTCTCGAAATGCAACATTAAAGAGCAAATTTAACCATGTCCAACCCTCCTTGCTTTGAAACTGAAGAATTCCATGACAATTTTGACACACCGCACCAAATGTACATCACATGTACAGATATGCTACAGCTCATGACAGCTTTATTGAAGGGAAATGTATTTAACCAAGCTTTACTGGTTTTGAGTTGTTCTCCATGTTGAAGCAACTTGAGAATACATATTACTCTAGACATATCTAGCATAACTCCAGACAAATGAAATAATGGTACATATCCAGGGATACTTGGCAAGAAATTATGCTTCAACCAAGCATTTCTTTCAAGCATAACTCAATACATCTGTACTTGTGCCATGATTATACAGTGCACCAGAATTCTGGTGCAATTATTTAGTTTGAAGTCCAGTAAAACATGCATGTATTCTTTTCACACTGGATTGGGATGCTGGTGTCCCATATCCTAGCCATATCATGACCAGAGTGGAGAAATACCATCTATTCTAGATATATACTATTCAGGATATCTGGATAGGTAACTTGGGCAAAAAATATGCCTGAACAAAGAATATTTTTCAAGCCAAACTCTACACATCTGTGCATGTCCTGGAATGATTGTACAGTGCACCAACATTCTGGTACAATTACTTTATTTGAAATCCAGCATAATATGCATGTATTCTATTCACACTGGATTTGGATGCTGAAGACCCATATCCTGGCTAGAGTGGAAAAATGCCATCTATCCTATATATATCTTATTCAAAGTATCTGCATGATACCTATACAAAGAAAAGTACCATCATTGTGCTGTAATCTCTGTGCATGTTAGAGTTGCTGTTTTTTTCTTTTAAAAATAATTGAAACTGACAGCAAATTCTGGCATGGCAAGGTGGATGGCACTGAAACCAAAGTAAGCAGACCAAATCAGCACCAGCTCTACATTCCAATGTTCTTCTATATAGGTATCTTTATCTAAACCTTCTCCACTTGCCATCTTAGGAGCTGCAGTAATTTTTAGTTTAGACTGTATACAAGACATGCTAATCAGTAATCACATGCTTTTCCTCTGTAAAGCAAAGGTGTTATCATAGGATATCTTATGTTAGGATTTCTAATTTAATGAAATACAAAAAGAACAAGTTAATTTTGTCCCTCATTTCCTCATTTCCTCTGCAAATGCTTACTTTTCAGTTGGCAGGTAGAAGAACACTAAAAAGGTGGCCTTCAATTGGGTAATATAGCATACAAATAATGCTCAAAAGCAAAAGAAATAACATAACCTAGCCAACCTACGATGAAAAAGAAATATTAAAAAGTAGAAAGCTTTCATATTTATTTCTCAAGATTCATCAAACGAAAAACCTAACCCAACCTAGCCTAACCTGCTTTTGAAGAAAAATCAACATTTTTTTGTTGTTCAATAAAGGAAAATTGTTTTCCATAAAAACAGCTAAACTAACCTCATGTAACCAAACCTAACAACACTCTTGGCTTCATGGCAGTAAAATGTGTGTAAAACTTGTCCTGTAATCACAATACCCAAAAATGTACACTAGATGTTTTTGTTTTTAACTTTCAGAATGACATGACACTTCAGGGCAATATTAGGTAAATCTACACCTTCAGGTAATTTTTGAATTCTTAGAATTTCTTTTTCCAATGCAATCTCTATGTGAATGTGGTCAACATGACATGACCACTCATTTCTTGTGCATATGCATACCTTTCAGTTAGTAGGAAAAATAATACCAACAAATGGGCTTGGAGTTGGGTAATATAGCATACAAATAATGTGCAAAAGAAAGAAAAGGTGCAACATAACATAACCTAGCATAACCTAGCCTAGCCTAGCCTAACCTTCCACGCAAGAAAATGCATTTCTTGCAAAAATAAAATTTCACAATTTTTCTCACATTTTCAAATTTAAAAAACTAACATAGCCTACCCTAGCCAATCTGTTTTTGAAGAAATATTTTTTGTTTGTTGAAAAAGGTTTAAAAATGGGTGTTTTAGCTTACAAGAAAAGCTTAACCTAACCAGTCCTTACCCTATTGCTTGCTTCATGAAGATAAAATGTGTGCAAAACTTGCCTCATGCATACCTTAAAGTGCAATTATAGCCAATATTGTGAGATCATGTTTCTGAACATGATTAAGACAATGGAACCATTCATTCCTGCTCAAAATGGAATGAAATTATGTTTTGCTTTCTTGTTTTTTGCAGAAAATGTTTGATTTTTCCTTTTTCTGAAGATAGTGTTCGAGCCTGATATATTTATTTAAAAAAGAAAAGACTAGGCTATAATTAAAGGCCTGACATAACACATGGGATAAAGTATAAAATCACCTAGTGGCAGAGGTTATTTTAGATTAGGATTTATTTGAGATATTACATTCTTCTTCATTATATACTGCCCCAACTAAATATCAAGATGTTGATATTATCATCGTTACCAACTGGAAAGTATGCATGCACTTGTGCTGGTAATATGTAAATGGTTAGGTATGCAACATGCTACATCATCTTAATCCCATTATTAAATGTGTTCTTATAATATTTGTTGTCTTACAATGTCATATCCAAAGTAAAACAACAAACTTACCAATGCTTGCACTCTGGACACCGCTACCCAAGATCATATCCTTGTACCTAGGAAGGTACCTTGGCACCTAGGTAGGTTCTTGCCTGGGTACCTAAGTAGGTAGGAACATCAACATACCTTTCTGTATTATCCTGATCCAATTTGACCTCTAACCTCCAGGAGCAAACTGGTTCCCTGTAAGTATCTTGAATGGTTGGATGGAGTCTACGCCTGAATATCTAACTAGGTGCCTACCTCGGCAATGTCAATATGAATCAAGGCAGTCAAGCAATCAATTCACGAAAACAAGACATTAATTCGCCATCACGATTAGGTACAAATACCGCAAACAACCAATTTTCGAACGAACGACAGAACAAGCCACCAAGAGTTGCCCGATTTCCAATTCCTCATTTACAACTAGATTTCTAGGCGACGACCACATTGGTCGGCGGGTCCGCATTCCGTCGGCACTTTTGGCGACCACGGTATGCCATTGGTTTAGCATTGTGGTTGTCAGAAAAGCGCCGTCCTGTGCCGACGGGAGCTTCTAGTATAAATATGGTATGTCAGAGGGACTGGATATTTGGTATCATTAGCCGTCCGCGCATAGTACACTTTTTATTTGGAAAAAGATCATTGCCGCTAAATGAAAGTAATTCTATCATTTATTGTTCAAATGTTGACGGACATATCAAAGCAAAATTTTGGCTTTGGTCGCCACTGCGGCCTGGTGAGTCTGCACCTGGTCGCCGACGCTATCGCCAGGACGGTGATATTTTTGAGCCCTGCCTACGTCACTCGGCCGATGATAAATCGTTGCGAGGAGGTGCACCGATGCTATCAGACAACATCCTGGTTATAGTTGACGCAAAGACGATGGCTCAAGGATCAAGAGCGGCGGAGCGGAACTGGCTCCACCCTCTCAAATGTTGGGGGGGGAGCAAGATATATGTTCCCTACCCCCAAAATATAATCATGTATATATTTATATAGTATCTTTGTATGTGATATTTTCTATTCGACCTCGATGTATTGAATTACATTTCGTGAGTCATGTGCGCTTTTCCTTGACAGAGCTTTAGGACAGTCGTACTTTTCAGGCACCATGGACAAAAGATTCAACGGATCCTGATTTCCGAGGGCTCCTCAAATTCCCTGGGGATCTTTTCTTTACAGCCTTCTGGGAAACTTTCCGTTTAGGACCCCTTGGAGTTGAAGGGATTCTTGAAGCTGGAGGAGCCCCATTAGACCGGAGATCCCCGTGAAGTCGGATGGCCCCTGGTAGCTTATGTAATGGTGTCTTTGAGGTCCGTCTGAAAGTAGGAGATCCCTTGAAGCTGGAGGTCGTTTCTGGAAGCAGAAGAGGTTCCCTAAAACAGGAGGACTCCTTGAAGTCGGATGATCTATTTCAGCTATTGGAGCCCGATTGTCCCAGTAGAAGTTGGATGACCGCTGGACAGATAAGGACTGGTGATGATGATGTTGTTGATGTTGATGTTGATGTTGATGGTGATGGTGATGGTGATGGTGATGGTGATGGTGATGGTGCTGGTGATGGTGATGGTGATGGTGATGGTGATGGCGATGGTGATGGTGATGGTGATGGTGATGGTGATGGTGATGGTGATGGTGATGGTGATGGTGATGGTGATGGTGATGGTGATGGTGATGGTGATGGTGATGGTGATGGTGCCACGCATGGCTTGTTCATGGTCATCAGTTTCGCACGTCAATCGGGCCCGCCACCATTGGAGTTGACGGAGTGGGAGTACATTCTCTGGGTGTTCTTGAAGCTGAACACTACGGTGCCTACGAGCGTGACATGGAAAGAATGCACTTATAATGGTGAAGGATGTCGAACTGTAGAACCGTAAAACGACGTCGCCGTCATTGGCCTGGCTGTTTCCATATGGCGGCCATACATTCGTGCCATCTAACGGAATACGTCCGGCTTCGTAGACAGCTATGCCATTCTTCCTCCGTGCGTCATGCACGGATGCACAGTAAATGTCAAGAGACGTGCAATGGCTCCGTGAACACTCAAACACACAAACTTAGATGGAAGCGTCGTTGCTGTTGACATTGACGTAGACGCACGTGACGCACGTCAGTGTGTGTCTGGGAGGGAGTGGGAGAGGTTGGGCGGGTTATGCACATGCGGCGGGCATGCCATCCCTGTCCGTGCTGACATGGCAGCCGCCGTTGCAGCACAGGTGACACCCCGGCAGTGTGGCGGTTCTGGCCGCCGGTCGTCAGGCTGGCTCCGCCAGCCTGACGACGGTGCAGAACACGGCGCCAGCAGTGTGTCAAGGCCAGAGACTGTACGGGTCAGAGACTGTACGGCTCAGAGACTGTACGGCTCAGAGTCTGTACGGCTCAGAGACTGTACGCCTCAGAGACTGTACGGCTCAGAGACTGTACGGCTCAGAGTCTGTACGGCTCAGAGACTGTACGGCTCAGAGACTGTACGGCTCAGGGACTCAGCGGTGTGAGAGGCTGTACACGGACCCAGTGGAATCGTTTCAAATCGGATGCCACGCTGCCAGCTTCAGCCGGATTCCCGTGTTCGCCGTCACGCTGCGATGTCGTGCCAACTGGCGCGTCCTTATAGTGCCAACTGGCGCATCCAATATGGTGCCAACTGGCGCGTCCTTATGGTGCCAACTGGCACGTCCAATATGGTGCCAACTGGCGCGTCCAATATGGTGCCAACTGGCGCGTCCTTATGGTGCCAACTGGCACGTCCAATATGGTGCCAACTGGCGCGTCCAATATGGTGCCAACTGGCGCGTCCAATATGGTGCCAACTGGCGCGTCCAATATGGTGCCAACTGGCGCGTCCAATATGGTGCCAACTGGCGCGTCCAATATGGTGCCAACTGGCACGTCCAATATGGTGCCAACTGACGCGTCCAATATGGTGCCAACTGGCGCGTCCAATATGGTGCCAACTGGCGCGTCCAATATGGTGCCAACTGGCGCGTCCAATATGGTGCCAACTGGCGCGTCCAATATGGTGCCAACTGGCGCATCCTTATAGTGCCAACTGGCGCATCCAATATGGTGCCAACTGGCGCACCCAGTATGGTACCCACTGGCACATTCAATATGGTGCTAACTGACGCGTTCAATATGGTGCCAACTAGCGCGTCCAATATGGTGCCAACTGGCGCATCCTTATGGTGCCAACTGGCACGTCCAATATGGTGCCAACTAGCGCGTCCAATATGGTGCCAACTGGCACGTCCAATATGGTGCCAACTGGCGCATCCAATATGGTGCCAACTGACGCGTCCAATATGGTGCCAACTGGCGCATCCAATATGGTGCCAACTGGCGCGTCCAATATGGTGCCAACTGGCACGTCCAATATGGTGCCAACTGGCACGTCCAATATGGTGCCAACTAGCGCGTCCAATATGGTGCCAACTGGCACGTCCAATATGGTGCCAACTAGCGCGTCCAATATGGTGCCAACTGGCACGTCCAATATGGTGCCAACTGGCGCATCCAATATGGTGCCAACTGGCGCGTCCAATATGGTGCCAACTGGCGCATCCAATATGGTGCCAACTGGCACGTCCAATATGGTGCCAACTGGCGCATCCAATATGGTGCCAACTGGCGCGTCCAATATGGTGCCAACTGGCACGTCCAATATGGTGCCAACTGGCGCGTCCTTATGGTGCCAACTGGCACGTCCAATATGGTGCCAACTGACGCGTCCAATATGGTGCCAACTGGCACGTCCAATATGGTGCCAACTGGCGCATCCAATATGGTGCCAACTGACGCGTCCAATATGGTGCCAACTGGCGCATCCAATATGGTGCCAACTGGCGCGTCCAATATGGTGCCAACTGGCACGTCCAATATGGTGCCAACTGGCACGTCCAATATGGTGCCAACTAGCGCGTCCAATATGGTGCCAACTGGCACGTCCAATATGGTGCCAACTAGCGCGTCCAATATGGTGCCAACTGGCACGTCCAATATGGTGCCAACTGGCGCATCCAATATGGTGCCAACTGGCGCGTCCAATATGGTGCCAACTGGCGCATCCAAAATATGGTGCCAACTGGCGCGTCCAATATGGTGCCAACTGGCGCATCCAATATGGTGCCAACTGGCGCGTCCAATATGGTGCCAACTGGCACGTCCAATATGGTGCCAACTGGCGCGTCCTTATGGTGCCAACTGGCACGTCCAATATGGTGCCAACTGACGCGTCCAATATGGTGCCAACTGGCACGTCCAATATGGTGCCAACTCAGCGCGTCCAATATGGTGCCAACTGGCACGTCCAATATGGTGCCAACTAGCGCGTCCAATATGGTGCCAACTGGCACGTCCAATATGGTGCCAACTGGCGCATCCAATATGGTGCCAACTGGCGCGTCCAATATGGTGCCAACTGGCGCATCCAATATGGTGCCAACTGGCGCGTCCAATATGGTGCCAACTGGCGCATCCAATATGGTGCCAACTGGCGCGTCCAATATGGTGCCAACTGGCACGTCCAATATGGTGCCAACTGGCGCGTCCTTATGGTGCCAACTGGCACGTCCAATATGGTGCCAACTGACGCGTCCAATATGGTGCCAACTGGCACGTCCAATATGGTGCCAACTGGCGCGTCCAATATGGTGCCAACTGGCACGTCCAATATGGTGCCAACTGGCGCATCCAATATGGTGCCAACTGGCGCGTCCAATATGGTGCCAACTGGCGCATCCAATATGGTGCCAACTGGCACGTCCAATATGGTGCCAACTGGCACGTCCAATATGGTGCCAACTGGCGCATCCAATATGGTGCCAACTGGCGCGTCCAATATGGTGCCAACTGGCACGTCCAATATGGTGCCAACTGGCGCGTCCTTATGGTGCCAACTGGCACGTCCAATATGGTGCCAACTGACGCGTCCAATATGGTGCCAACTGGCACGTCCAATATGGTGCCAACTGGCGCGTCCTTATGGTGCCAACTGGCACGTCCAATATGGTGCCAACTGGCGCGTCCAATATGGTGCCAACTGGCACGTCCAATATGGTGCCAACTGACGCATCCAATATGGTGCCAATTGGCGCACCCAGTATGGTACCCACTGGCACATTCAATATGGTGCTAACTGACGCGTTCAATATGGTGCCAACTAGCGCGTCCAATATGGTGCCAACTGGCGCATCCTTATGGTGCCAACTGGCGCGTCCAATATGGTGCCAACTGACGCGTCCAATATGGTGCCAACTGGCGCGTCCAATATGGTGCCAACTGGCGCATCCATGGGATGGCCCGGCCGATCCGAAACGACCCACAGAGCTGCACCGGCCAGGGCACAGACAACGCTTTTCTCTCCCGAACCCGAAAATCCGAAGGCAGCGATCAGCCCCCTGTCCCTATCCCTGCTCGACAACGTTCGGATTCTTTTTTCCTGAAAACAAAGACGATACCCTACTACCCAGCCGTTCAACAAACAAAATCGGAAGTTTGCTCCTCCCGGGCCTAAATGTTGAGGAAAATCCCGGGTGCGACCCTGGTGTTGTCTGTCATGCCAGCTAGGCCGCGTTGCTGTAGCTGTAGTTGCCGTCTATAACCTAACCCAAAGTGATTCCTGCATTCCGAAGGCGATCTTAATGCATTAGCTACTTTTCGAGGAAGAAGGCAGGTGCTTATCTGCCCAGGTACTGTCAAGGTTAGATTAGATGAGTGAATGATTAAATATCAGCCGCTTCTGCGACGTCACTAGTTATATCAGCTGACGGCACCAGCCAAGTAGGCGGTTGTTTCAATTGCGCCAATTTCGTACGCATCGCTATAATTTGCCAAACACCCAAAACACATTCAACTAAATTAAGCTATTCACATCAAAAGAACCCGAACCCAACCCGACCCAGTGCATGCTCCCTCCGTAGAAGTACGCAGATGCGCCATGATATCTCTCGTAACCTACGTTCCGCTATGGTACGTTACCGTTACCGTTACCGTTATCGTTACCTTCGTGTTCTGATCGATTTGGTATTACTGTACCACAGTGATGTTCATGCAGCCTATAACAAGGTCACACCCACGTAATCCCTGCCAAGGCCATGTCTCCACGTAACATATCAAAGTCAAGCTCACGCAAACCGTGTCAGGGTTGCACACGACCTGATGTCGGGTCACGTTCGCGTGACCTTGAACATGTGGCAGCCGACAACCCGGCTGAAGGCGCTCTTACGTAGGCGGCGCCTATCTAAGCGCGATATCTGTATCTGCGCGTCGCTGGCTTGCAGCTTATCTGCCACTCG
Source organism: Ashinkailepas kermadecensis (assembly GCA_034440615.1). Taxonomy (NCBI): domain Eukaryota; kingdom Metazoa; phylum Arthropoda; class Thecostraca; family Neolepadidae; genus Ashinkailepas; species Ashinkailepas kermadecensis. The sequence goes on along the minus strand of JAOTOM010004496.1, from coordinate 213,542 downwards.
CCGCGCATTATCTGCAAGCTCAAATCGCCCTGGGCGCCAGCGACGACAGTGAGCCTTCGGAGGTCGCCGGCGGTGTGTGTGTGCGTGACATAGCTGACCCCGCGCTGACCCCACGCTGACCCCGTGGTAACCCCGTGGTGACCCCGCGCTGACCCCGCGCTGACCCCGCGCTGACCCCACGCTGACCCCGCGGTAAGCCCGCGGTGACCCCGCGCTAACCCCGCGCTGACCCCACGCTGACCCCACGCTGACCCCGCGGTAAGCCCGCGGTGACGCGAGTGTGCGCCAGATCGGCCAGCTGTGTCACCGAACCAGACTGGGTAGAGCTCGGAGGTGGAGAGTGGATCAGGTGCGAGAGGCGCGGCTGTGAGCTGCGTGGGGCTGTGAGCTGCTCCAGCTCGTCGGTCGGGACCAGACGTCTAAGGCCCGTCTTCTGACCTGACCTGTCCTGTGTCGAGGAGACCTGACCTGACCTGCCCTGAATCACACGGCTTGCAGAAGAAAACGTGGCGACCGTCCTGAAAGGGAGGGCCTGAGGCCTGTCATCAAAAAACATTCTACGGTGTACCCTGACGGAGAAGGTCTGAGAGGTGTAAGCTGGGGACGGTCCGAACCTGTCCGGAGGAAGAAGGCGCGAAGCAAGTCGGAAGCCAAGATGGCGGCGAAAGCCGGGCTGGCCGTCAGCTGTCTGCTGCTGGCGGTAACCATGGTTACAGGTAACACAAAACCCACCACCCACATGGCGGTAACCATAACTACAGGTAACACAAAACCCACCACCTACATGGCGATAGTCGTGGCCATAGGTAACACAAAGCCCACCATGGCGGTAACAGCCGTCACAGATGACGCAAAACCCACCACCTCCATACCACCGACCCAGCTGACAAAGGTGCACAGTGGCTTGCAATGTGAGCGACACAGAAGTTGGGCAACGCAAATGTATTGCATTGTAACGCAAATGGTCTTCGTTCTCTCGACGCTCAACGTTGCGCACCAAGCACGGGAATGAGACATTTGACTACTAACGCCGCGGTGCGGCCACAGTAAGTACCTTGGGAAAATCGTGAAATATAAAGCCGATTTTGGAAACCCATCTAGTAACGAAATAACGCATGCCACTGCATTTGACATTGCATTGGTTTCATGGCGATTTCCAGAATTTTTGATGCCGCGATTAATCGCTGAAGTTGAAGACGGTTATTATTTCAAACCAACATGGGCTACACCCGACTAGTTTACTGCCTTTGGACACCTGTTTGTTTGCAACACCCATGCTGTAGGGGATTGAGACGTTCGATGCCTGCCTGCTTATGTGCATTTTACCATGCCTTTCCAATGTTTGTACGCGGCACTTTGGGTTTGCATGCAACACCCGGGGTTAGTCTACGCTCGCGTTGGCGATATATTTACCACGGCAACTACAAGATGCATGCATGGCTTCGAAAACCCATGCTATAAACGAACCCATTGCGCGACCCTTTTAGAAAATGTCTGCGCGACATGGCATGTATATCCTCATTAACTATATAGCTATATCCTCATTAACATTGCGTCTGTCTCGTAACGAAAACGGAAAACAGCCTGACAACATGAATGCGTTCAAGTCGCAGCCTTTGCACCATATTTCGAAGGTTTTTCTCATTTATTTGACACGCCACGTGCATGCGTCATTGACTTTAATACCACCAACCTAATTTTCTTCTTTCCATTGGGCCTCACCGCTGCACCGCTGCGCTGGCCCTCGATTGCCTGCACGGGCTGTCTCGTGAGACTTCCCCGGCGGACTTCCGGCCTACAGGCCTGTCTTACGAGACAGGCCTGTAGGCAGCGCGTAGCCGGCGAAACAACAACACTGGAGGATAGTTCCAAACAGGACGCACCATTTTCTCATGAGAATTAACGGCGAAGTCCGGCAATTGCAAGTGGGACAGTGTGAACGATTCGAGGTTGGTTGGCAGTTTGTACACCTCTTTTACCGAGCACAGCTATCAAGATAGGCTACACTGCACCAGCAACGTCACACCTGCCAGTTTAGATGTACCTGTACCTGGGTTTTTCGCAAGAAAGTGGTAGGTGGGTATTTCCGAATACCCAAGGTGAGGACACATTCTGTCTTCGGAAACGTACTCGATAAAACCTAAAATGATCTCGAATAGGTGAGAAGATTAAATTATCTCGGTCCAGTAGGTAAGCAGTCCGGCAACAAAGTCACGAAAGCTACACCCGGTAGAAGAGGACAAACACGGTCTGTAGGGGCCATCCCACAATGTTGATTTTTTCCCCATCCTCCGATGGTGCATCTCCCCCCCCGATTGCTCATGGGTAAAAAGGTCCGAGCGTATCGCTCACTCCACAAACCTTCCCCGGCTCAGAGTATCGAGACCCGACAAAACCCAAGATCAAATTGGAATCTTAGAAACATCCCAGTCTGACCTCGGTGCAGGGCATTGCGATTAGTCCAGGCGCAACCAGAATCCCGGCGATACCCGGGGTCGTGCCGCCTCCAAGAAGCCCAGACGTCACCAAACACTACACCAGCCACTGTGACTAAACCAGAGGCACCGGGTCGGACGGCTCTGATCCCGATAATCGAGCTTAGAGATGGCTCAGAGCCCGCTCAGAGCCCGCTCTGAGCCAATCAAGCTGAAGTACTCCAAAGTTCATGCGGAGCTGACTCGACCTCCGGCTACGCCCTTGACAACGGGATTATGTAGCTTAGGGGAGCGGCGCTCGGCCTGATGCGCAGTTGGCAATTCGGGATCATCCACGGTGACAAAAGAAGCGGCGATGTGCGTCCTTGATGGCCCCAGCAGGTCTCCGACAGGGGCAATGCGTTGAGCTGCCCCTGGATGATTGGCTGGTGCCCGTATGCGCCAGCCACAAATACCGCAATATGCAATACGCAATACCCAATACGTAATGTGCAATACGCAATACTCAATACACCATGCACCATACCCGAACCCCGCCAGCACAGCCCGTGCCCGCGTCCGACCCATTCGTCAGCGGTATTAGCCAGAGGCTCCAGACGGATGTTTTCGGGCGTTCCCCAGGATTGTGGCCTGAACAAACGGAAACAAAAACAGGCACCGGAATAGAACAGCCGACAAACGAGCCAAGATGACTACGGGAAGCGCTGCGATCGCGTGCTGCGGGTTTTTTAGGAAAACTGTGGAGCCAAATTCCCCCCAGTCCCTCCCAGGTTCCCCCAAGCACCCTATGGTTTTGCTTGACTGGGGAGCACCGAATAAAATCATACTTTTATCAGGTCATAGTGCCACCCTGGTAAATCAAGGTGCCCCCGACAAAGAGCAGCAAGCAATTCACGCCCTCCTTCCCCATGTGGCCTTAGATGAGTCTGTTGCATGTCAATCTGCCCATCTGACAGGTCATGTTGCCTTAAATCGAGAGGTCATGATGCCATTCCGAAACATTTTAATTCCCCTTTGACAGACGGCTTGCCGTGCACTTTTGACAGCTCAGATTGCCCATTGGGCGGCTAGGGCAAGACTTGGGGATATCAGGATGCCCTTCACAGCTCAAAGTTCCCCTAAGCGAAGTGAATGCCCCTGCCATTTCTCAGAGTGACCCTTGCTGATTTTACAGTGTCTCTCGGAAGTCGAAGTGCTCGCAGATAAGCTTAGTTGAGCCCTTAGCAGGTTAAGTTGCCCTCATTCCAGCTCACAGTGCCCTTCCGAAACCTTTGAAAGCCCGTTTGACGGCTTGTTGCGCCTCTTTGGTATATTTTGGTATATTTTCGTATAATACGCCTCAGATTGCCCATTGACCGGCTAGGGCGAGGCTTGGGAATATCAAGGATACCCTTCACAGATCAAAGCACCCCAGGCCCCAAGCAAAGTGGAATGTCCCTGCCGCTAGTCAAAATGACCCTCGCTGGCTTTATAGTGCCTCTCTCGTAAGTGGAAGTGCCGTAAGATAAACCTAGGTCCGCCAATAGCAGGTCCCTTAATCCAGGTCAACGTGATTTGCCAAAGGTCTCGAATTCCTCCTTGCGTGTAAAGAAAATATACGACCTTCAATATACCAGGAGGTGCTAAGTTGACATCAAAAGTAACGATAAAGATTATACTTTATTACTCCACGTTTCAGCCAGGGGCCATCGTCAGGAGTGATGAAAAAAGCTCAAACTTAAAAAATTGAAAAAAGCACGCGTGAAAAAACGTGCAAAAAGACACGTGGAATGCAGAAAAGCCTCCTCAGTGGTGCCGACACTCTTTACATTATTTACATTATTACATTATTACAACAGCAAACTGTACCTCCAACCTATTTAAACAGCAAACTGTACCTCAGGTACAGCAGGCAGGCTTATCACAAAGCACTCTTGCACAGGTTATTTAAAGCTTCGCCCCATGTTCCCCGACACTCCTGCATACCAACCACCGAAAGCCACAACTAAAAAAGAATCTGAGTTGAAAGATTTAAAAACAAAAGTGCTAAAAGCATATAAATATCACAACAAAGCATCGAACAAAATGTCGCACAATTATGCGAAACAGAGGGAAGTACTTCGGGAAATGAAAAACAACGATAATGTAATAGTAAAGCCGTCAAATAAATGCAAAGGATTCGTCGTGCTAAGCAAAACGGATTACATTGAAAAGGCCAGGAAAATAACGGACGATTATCAGAACATTCCTTCCGAACCAAACCCTACCAAACGTCTCGAAATCGAAACATGTACTATCATCAAGGAAACTTCATCAGGGAAGTTACATAAAGACACAGTGTTATCTCTCCTTCCTCATTCCAGCCGCACAGCGTAATTATACGGGCTCCCAAAAAACCACAAACTAGAGGTTCCACTGCGCCCTATAGTGTCGGCGAGTGGTGACCCCCTAGACAAGTTATCTTGGTTCTTGAGTAAAATTCTCGTCCAGATACTAGCGTTGGTTCCCGCCCATTTGACAAACTCGGAGTCGTACCTGCAGAGGGTGAAAGAAACGTTTCCTACAAAACTTCCGGAAGGCAGTATTGTTTTCACCATGGACGTGACAAATGTATATGGCAGCATTCCGATAAAGGAGGGAATAGATGCTATGATTCGTCTAATCGAGGACAATCTGGATGATATTTGTCTTTTCGGGATTTGGGTACAGGACTGTGGGAATTACTAACACATATTTTCAGCAATAACCTCATACGTTTCGGTAACTCCATGTACAAGCAGACAAAAGGAGTGGCTATGGGTAACCGATGTGCACCTCCATTGCTTTTATGCACCGCCTTGAGTCGATCTTCTTAGCTTCGTATGATTTGAAACCAGCTCTCTACATGAGGTATATAGACGATATTTTTGGTGTTTGGACACATGGCTTGGCCTCTCTGCTCGACGTCTTTGCAGAAATTAACCAACAACATTCCAGCATCAAGTTTACCTTAGAACACACTGGTCATAGCAGTTCGATTCCTTTCCTTGATACGTTGTTTGTAGTTCAGGCGATGGGAACTACACCACCGAGCTGTACTTTAAACCAATGGCAGCCCCCATCATCTTGCACTACGATTCGGCCCACCCGATGGCAACTAAAAAGGCCGTTCTAACATCCCAAATGAGGAGAGCAGCACGAGTCTCCTCCGATACTACTTCATGCGAGCGGAGCCTTGCGAAGATGACGGCTCTTTTCCTGGAAAACGGATACCCATCACATCGGGTACACTCCGCCGCTCGTGCTGTTCACCGTCACAACAGGAGTAGGATAGGTGAGCAACGTTGGCATCGTGCGGGTAGCAATCCCAACTATGTTTACATGAGACTTCCTTTTGTCGATGACCAACTATGTCGACAGGTAAATGCAGCCATCCGTTCGTCTCATCTAAACCATGTTAGGGTAGCCTGGACTAGCGGAGCTACGCTGAAATCTTACCTGGTCCGCTCAGCCCTGGAAATTCCGCCATGCCCGGCTGGTAGGAGAACGTACCACACCTGTATCAACGGGCTCAAAGGTAGATGCACACGGAAAAACGTCGTTTACAAAACAACGTGCAATCGCAGTCTTGGAACATTTTATGTCGGTGAAACCAAACGAAGCATCAGGGATAGGTACACTCGGTCTCGTTGATATGTTCCACCCTACCCTAAGCATGGGTGGCTCACTAGGAACGTAGGCTGTGACGCTGCACACCAAAAATTACTCGTAGGCTGCGCCGTTTCACAGTTATGCGTTGCGTGACAGTCTGCCAGCTTCGCCACCGGCCAGCGTCCGAGCCATACGAATTCGCGTTTGTGGTCGTCACGCGACAATTTGCCCTGCAGCCATGCAGTGGTAAACACGGGTCTTCCCTGTTGCCGCCTTGCATTCCTCTGTCGGCGAAACAACATTGGCAGTTAAACGAGCAGGTTACTGGACTTCTGTCGATAAGCAACAATTGATAGCTGCGGATTTTTTTACTCCAGCAACACAGAATGAACAGGAAAGGTTGGAAAAAGCTCAGTTGCAAAGATGTAGCGAAAGGAGATGGGAGGTTTATGATGTCAATGAAGTATTCTCTGGCCCCAAAATAATACTAGAATGTCCAACATTTATACGTTTTAGAAATGTAGTTCGAACTCTTGCTGGGGTGGCGTTATGAACCAGGATCAAATTCCTAAGAACAGCTGGTTTCGTGAACCCTGGCCATGATTCCATGCTTACAGTTTTACAGTCTAAATTTGGCAAAGCGCTTCACGTGCCGTCAATACACCGACACGGCGACCCCGGCAGCTCGCTCTCGACCTCATCGTGCCAATTGTCAACTGAGCCTCCCAGCCAGGGACTAAAAGAGAGCACGCGAAGCGACTCGAAACCAGCATTGTCAGGACAGCGGAGACGGGTGCACGACAGCGCTCTAGCCAACTAAGCTACCGAGGCGGCAAGTCACAGGGAGGCACTTGCTTGCTTAATTCAGATTCATTGACAAGTCAATTAGTTACTTGATTAAATTGCATCTACTTCATTGAGAATCACATGTTTTAGAGCGCAAGGAATGTGTTGCATGATATCATATTATTTATTGCATATGTTGTGCACTGTACTGCAAGCGACATATTCAGAATTCCGTGGGGATAATGTATTTCTTCACTCAGACACCATCCAACTATTTTACCATACAAAGATTTTACTTTTTATGAAGCAATATTTCTGGCACTCTTCTCGAACTCTTGCTGGGGTGGCTTTATGGACCAGGATCCAATTGCTAAGCAGAGCTTGTTGTGTGAATCCTGACCTATAAATAAATAAGAATAAGAAGAACGGAGACATATAATTATAAGAATATATAAGAACGGAGAGAAATAATTTATCTTATTGGATAAATAAGAAAAACGGGCGACCCGGTTACATTTCGTGCTGAAGCAATATACCCTAAAAATGTATTATGGTAAACTAATTAGATGGTATCCGTTTGAAGAAATATTTTATTTGCGCATAGATAATCTGAATATGTCGCTTGAAATATAGCGTACAATATATACCATAAATAATTCATATCATACAACATATGCCGCATGCTCAACAACGCGTGAATATCAATGAAACAGATGTAATGTAAGTAAGTAGTTAATCGATTCATCAATGAATCTGAATTAAGCAAGCAAGTGCCGCCTTGGGATCCGCCACCCCGGTAGCTCAGTTGGCTTGGGCACTGGCCTGCGCTGGTCTCTCCTGTCCTTGAAAGGCTGGGTTCGAGCCGCTCCACGCGCTTGATTTTAGCCACTGGCTAGGAGGGTCAATTGGCAACTGGCACGATAATGTGGAAAAGCGAACTTCCGGGGTGGCCGTGTGAATGTATTAGCGGCACGTGAAGCATTTTGCCAAATATCTTCTGTAGAACTGCAATCAATGGATCGGGTGATGCGGCTAGAGCTCAAGCAAGATCTGTTTAGCAATTGGATCCTGGTTTATAAAGCCACCCCAGCAAGAATTCGAACTAAAATTCTAAAAAGTGTAAAAGTTAGAAATTATGTTATTATTGTAGGGTAGGAGAATCCTCCGTTGACATCATAAAATTCCCCTCTCCTTTCGCTACATCCTTTCCAACCGAGCTCCTTCCAACACTTCCAGCTCATTCTGTGTTGCCGAAGTCCGAAATCCACAGCGATCAAACTCTGCTTGTCCACAGAGGTCGAGTGGTGGACCGATCGTGCCAATGTTGTTTGGCCGACTGAGGAATGCAAGGCGGGAACAGCGTAGTGTTTCTCACTGCATGGCTGCAGGGCAAATGACCACCCGACGACCGCACAAGCGAATACCTACGGCTGACCGGTGGTGAAACTTGCGGACTGTCACGCAACGCATAACTGTGAAGCGGCGCAGTCTACCAGTGATTATTTGTGTGGAACAGCACAGCCTACGTTCCTAGGGGCCAGCCATAGTTAAGGGTACCCCCGAACATCCTACCGATACCGAGTGTACAATGAGCACTTGGGAGATGCCAGACTTCGGAGAGCATACACACCTTTAGGCGAACACATGATCGACAAACATTCTAACATGGAACACAGCGACACTAACACAAACTTCAAAGTAGAAATTCTAGCAACGGCCAGGGACAACGCTGATCTGAAGGTCCTCGAATCTCTACATATACGTAATCTACGGCCTCAAGTAAACACGCAAACGACGTCTTGGTATATCACCTAAAATTACATAAACATAAATTATATATAGTATGTATTACGCGTTATATTGGATATATGTCTATATATGTGCGTGAGTGTATGCATCGATATGTATATGGACCATCGGCTCGGGCTTCCTCAGAGGATTCCTTCTTGACATAGTTTGTTTCTGGTTTGGACTTTCTGTTAGTGTCTGCACCACTGAGGAGGCTTTTCTGCATTCCACGTGTCTTTTTGCACGCTTTTTTCCCGCGTGCTTTTTTCAATTTTTTAAGCTTGAGCTTTTTTCATCACTCCTGACGATGGCCCCTGGCCGAAACGTTGAGTAATAAAGTATAATCTTTATTGTTACTTTTGATGTCAACTCAGCACCTCCTGGTATATTAAAGGTCGTATATTTTCTTTACACGCAATGTCTAAAACCCAGGAGCATCTAAGAGCCATTCTTCGTTGTATTTAACAGAATTCCTCCTTATTGGCTTGTTGTGCCCTTCTCCAAGTTCATGATTTTGGGCAGCTCTGCTGGGCTGCCTTGGCGTAGATTAGGGACATCAGGGACATTATTCACAGCTAAGAGTGACCTGAAACAAAGTGGGGTATCACTGTGGCTGCTCGAATTGCAACTTCCTGATTTTACAGCGCCTCTCTTAAGTCGAAGTGCTCTCGGATATACCTAGGTATGCCCTTAGCAGATTAAGTTGCATTTAATCCATGTCAAAGTGCCATTCCAACGCCTTCGAATTCCCCTTAAGCTTGCTGGGGCCCTTTTCCAGCTCAGGTTACCCATTGTTCAGGTTACATATTGTTCAGGTTACCTATTGTTCAGATTACCTATTTTTAAAGTTACCTATTGTTCAGGTTACCTATTGTTCCGGTTACCTATTGTTCAGGTTGCCTATTGTTCAGGTTACCTATTGTTCAGGTTACCTATTGTTCAGGTTATCTATTGTTCAGGTTACCTATTGTTCAGGTTACCTATTGCTCAGGTTACGTATTGTTCAGGGTACCTATTATTGGACGGCCAAGGCGTGGCTTAGTCATATCAGAGATGCCTTCACAGCTCAAAGTGCCCTGAACATAGTGAAATATCACTGTTTCTGCTCAAAGTGCACACTGCCGACCTTGTAAGTCTAAGTGCACTCAGGTGAACTTAGATGTACCCTCAACAGACTAAGTTGACCTAAGTTGAGTTCAGTTTCCTTTCTGTAGTCGAGTTCCGTAAGATGAAGAATGGGCTTCGCTGGCTATATGTTAGCGGCGGGAAATAGTCAAAAAGCTATTTTGGCAACCGTCTGTGGTGTTTAGCTAGCCAGAGCACTGTGATGTGCGAATATGTTCGCAGTCCAGAACAACAGCTTTAACTGGATTCTTAGAAGGAATGGCCGTAGGCAGCAGCGCCCCCTCTGGTGACCCACAGGCGTTGAAGTTTAGTCAGAAACTCGCATCGGGACCAACAAAATCGCGTTGTAGCCCCAACAATTCCCGTCGTCCCCGAAACAAAATCGCATCGGAGTCCACAACTAACTGCAGCGTGCGCCCTCAAAAGTTCTAAAAAGTAAAGCTGGGGATCCAAAAGGCCCCCTCAAATGTAGCGTCGGGCGGCGTAGATGGGTACAGCATAGCACTAAGACTCGCGCCGGGATCCACAAAATGTCGCCGAGGCCCGAAATATCCGCGTCAGCGGCCACTAAAATTCGCGCCAGGAACCACAAATACACCCATCGGAGCCTAGAAACACGCCGGAACACCGGAACACCGGAACACCGAAAACCGGGCGGGGCCCTGGAAGGCACACTGGAGCACAGAAAAAGCGTCCGGGCTTTAAAGTACGCGCCGAGCTTCTAGACACTCCAGGAGCACTGGAAGGCACGCCGGCGATTCCCAAAGCACACCGCGGCCATTGTTATTGTTGTTGTTGTTTCTTGCTTCAAGAAAGAAGTTCGCAGAGACACTCCCTCGCGTCACAGCCGACAGCTCCCCCCCCACCAGCTCGGTGGTGCTGCGGCTAACTAACGCTCCGAGAAAGAACGCTCAATGGAGAACGAAATGTCTGGATGTTCGTTCTCGATCGAGCTCCCTTTCCACGGCGGAAATGTTCCGCATCTCGCCACCGCGTTCGCTGTTCGTCCTGACGGTTCTTATTATGCCTAGTTATGTGTGAAACCTATGGCGGCACCAATACTGTCCTTCACTATCAGTCCGCTCACCCGACGAGCACATGAACATCAGTATTTTTTCTTCCCAGATGACCAAAGCGATTCGGGTTTCGTTAGATCAGGAGACCTGCAGGCGGAGTCTGGAAGGCATGCATGCTGTAGGCGTCGAAAACAGTTACCACGGGAATCGGGTCGATTTAGCCGCCCAGAACGCGATAAGGAGATTTGAACCAGACCCAAGCACATGCATCCACACGAACACATGCATCCCCATGAACACATGCATCTCCACATACACACATGCATCCCACAAACACATGTATCCCCACAGCCAGAATGAAAGGAAGAAGAAACACGAATACATCTGTCAGGCATAATAAACACGACTACATTTGTTCATAAGTGATGTTTTGTCCAGGAGAGTTCTCCACTCACTAGGCCATAAAGTCATAAAGTCATAAAGTGTTAAGGCTTAATAAGAGCCACAGGGTCCCATCTGGGTTAAGCCTATCTAGAAAAGATACTATAAATGTACATACTCTCACCCCAATCAATCCCTTACCTCAAGTTCCTAGGGAGCTATATATCCCAGCCTATCTAGCACCATTCACCTGATATTGCATAACACACTCAACAATCACCAACTCTTCCAATCATACCCATTGTGCTACCATGGCCAATCTCATCAGTATCACATCCGGAAGGAAGGTGCTGAATCCACTGCTAGGTAGACCCTATGTAAAGTTATAAAGCGTTTAGACTTAATAAGAGACCCAAGGGCCCATCCAGTTAAGTCTGTAAATGGAAGGTACCATAAGCCTGGTTAAAAGACCCACCCCAACCATCACCACATCCTGAAGAAACCATCCACCAATATCCCACACACCTATCAATGCCTATCTACCCAAGCTATCCAGCCCTATTCCCCTGATCCCTCTTAACACATGTGAATTGAATGCCTTACCAATAATTTTAAAACTGCATCCACGCCTTCTAAAAGGGGTCTGTGCCGTGCACACTTACTTATAAAGTCATAAAGTGTTAAGGCTTAATAAGGTCCACTCATCTTAGAATCAGAGTAGCTTGGATAGGAGGGCTAAAACTTACACTAGATACTAGATACTAAAGCTAGACTATACACTAGACACTAAAACATTAAATGGCCAGATCAGCCCTCGAAAATCCTCATTGTCCCTGGGGCAGCAAAGTATGCCACACTTGCAACACAGTTTTAGAAGGAAAAGGCGCTATGAAGTATGTCGTTCGCAAAATTTCATGTCAAGCATGTCCAGGTGAATTTTATATAGGAGAAACTAAACGTCCAGTAAGGGAACGATTCACGGAACGCTTGAGTGATGCACTATTAAGACCCGCCCAGCAACCACTGGGGGAGCACTTGATCGGCAACCACGGGACAGTGGACCACACCGAAACCAACTGAAATTTCACTGATGAGATATTAGTGGGCACGGCCATAGATAACGCTGACCTCAAAATATTGCAGTTAGTTTTCATCCGCGACTGCCATCCCACGATGAACACACAGGGTTCTTCTCCGCAATTGACTTCGCATCACCAGTTCACTACCATCATTGTTCCTTGCTAAAACCTTTCATTCCGTCTCCCCTGTCACCCTTGGATACTGATCTTAGTCTAACTTAGCGACTACTTTTCAGTACGGTGCTTGTTTATCGCTGGCTGAAGTTTACATTTTGATGTTGTATGTCTGTGTAAATTTCGTTGGCGGAAACGAGGATGAGTTCACAGTTCGGAGTGCTTCTCATGGTGGTTTATGTAGCATAATTGTATTATCTACCTGTGCGACGACGCTCCTGACGATTGTCCAGAACCGAAAGCGCGACTCATGATTAAATTGTTACTCTGCTCAATCTCTCTTTCTTACCTGTCAATGAAGGTCAATGTGATACTTATTTCCCATCTCTTGTGCACCAGTATGAACTCTATCAGGGAAACGAAAACATTTCTCGACGAACTTAAGGTGAGAAGTGTTTTTTTTTTCTCAGTTTCAGCCGTCTGGTCAGCTCAGTGGTAGAGCTCTGAAATACGAACGTCTCTCGGTCTTGGCACAACACGTCGAGTCGCTTCACACGCTAGTTATTAATTCCTCAGCCAGTCATTAGTTAGTAACGCCTAGTTATTAACGCTTAGTTATTAGCGCCTAGTTATAAACGCCACAATCAGTCATTAGTTATTAACGCCTAGTTATGGATGACACGTCCAGTTATTAGTCACTAACGCCTAGTTATTAACACCTAGTTATTAACGCCTAGTTATTAACGCCTAGTTATTAACACCTGGTTATTCACGCCTAGTTATTCACGCCTAGTTATTAACGCCTAGTTATTAACGCCTAGTTATTAACGCCAGTTATTAACGCCTAGTTATTAACGCCTTGTCATTAACACCTAGTTATTAACACCTAGTTATAAACGCCACAGCCATTTATTAGTTGATAACGCCTAGTTATTAACGCCTAGTTATTAACGCCTAATTATTAACGCCTAGTTATGAACGCCTAGTTATTAACGTCTAGTTATTAACGCCTAGTTATTAACGCCTAGTTATTAACGCCACATCCATTTATTACTTGACAACGCCTAGTTATTAACGCCTAGTTATTAACGCCTAGTTATTAACGCCTAGTTACTAACGCCTAGTTATTAACGCCTAGTTATTAACGCCTAGTTATTATACGCCTAGTTATTATACGCCTAGTTATTAACGCCTAGTTATTAACGCCTAGTTGGTAACGCCTAGTTGCTAACGGCTGCAGCAGGGATGACCTATCATTGGCGACTGGCCAGGTACGGCTGGGGCCGTAGGCTCCGGGCGACCCTGCCCGACTATGTTGTACGTGAAACTTCCGGTGTGAAACTTCCGGTGTGAAACTTCCGGCAACAATCGTGCTGTGGAACTGGAACTTCACGATGCAGAAGGTGGGGTCAGCGTCAGTGCAGCAGGCTGGTGTTAAGCATTGCGCATGGTCCTGTAAAGCCTCCCCAACAACAGTTGGAACTATTTTAAATAAAACAAACTTGAAGTACTTTATGAGTGCTTCGGCTTGGAAGCGCTTTCAGTTTAGTCAACGGGTACAAACACATGGAGCACATTACTAGTAAGCATAGTATTATCAGTCCGCATTATTTGCGACACAGATTGACCTTCACTTCATACATAGTGGTAAAGCAAAATCCACTGAGGATAGTGCTATCAGTGACAAGTAGCTTGAAGAGATGAATGTGGGATAATTATAGACAACAACATGGGACGCGCAGGCAAGTTCTGGGACGTCCGGTGTCGGCGTTTACTAAAACTCTGGGGGAGAATAGTCTAGGGGTAGGCTGCCCGCCTCACAATCGAAATATTGCGGGTTCGAGTCTCACCTGCCGCTGCTCTTCGCCCGCGATCAATCGGCGTGCGAGATTGGCGACGCTTTGTGACTCAACGGTCGACGTGTCGTAAAACCAATAACCAACACAACAACCACCACTACTGATACGCTGAACTGAAAGTCAAGGAGGCTAAACGATCACTTTTTTGGTCGACGCGCCCTAAAACTCAAATAATTAACTAAATGTAACGGCAATGCTAGTGACGATTTCCGATGGTGATGTTGGTGATGACAATGGTGTGTTTCAGGACAATCCTGGGATTCGCCCTGGTTTACCGCCTCCGTCGACGACTACGTCACAGATTCTGACAATGCGAGCTCCATCACTATCTACGAGGACGTGCCGATCGGACATCAGGTGGCAACTCTGCATGTCAACGCCAGTCAAGGTCAAGGTGAGGCCACTGCAAGACGGGAGAGACCGCGCGAGCCGTCTCGCGTTCAAATCCCCCCAGCCGCCCGCGGGATTACGTCGGCTTCCCACGTCAACGTGACGTAATTTGTTAGTTAATCCACCTTGGCTTCTTTTACGACGCATTCATCTGCCCAGTGGCATGGCGTCGCCAACTTCTCTCGCGCGGATTGGCCGCTGGTGGACTGACGGAAATTCTGCCGGCCGTGGGATTCGAACCCACGATCTTGCCGTCAAGAGTCCACTGCCCTGCCGGCTCAGCTGCCGCCAGCCGCTGGCGTGGCGTCCGGCGGCGCACGCGGCACGGACAGCCGCCGGCTATTCCGTGGCTCCAGATCCGGCTATCCCGTGGCTCCAGATCCGGCTATCCTGTGGCTCAAGATCCGACTATCCAGTGGCTCCAGATCCGGCTATCCCGTGGCTCCAGATCCGGCTATCCAGTGGCTCCAGATCCGGCTATCCCGTGGCTCCAGATCCGACTATCCAGTGGCTCTAGATCCGGCTATCCAGTGGCTCCAGATCCATGGTAATTGGTGACGTCGATCGCGGACCGGCGCCACATTGCCTTATTGTCTTGTTTCTTTTGAAAGAAAATCAGGGTTAGAAGAAAATCTGGCAGAATTATATGACGAGAAGACTAATTCAAAACGATGCACAGGCGAAAGAGTCAATACATATATATCCATGCATAGGTTAGACATCCGAATTTACGGAGGCTTATTATTAATTTCTTTATAATTTCATGTCGAAGCTGAATGGAAGTGGTGCTCTAGATTTACCACTGCGTGTCGTAAAAACACCCGTGATTATTAAGCGTAACGCCCGTACGACCGTGAATATTCTCGGTCATGTTCATGGACAAATGCCACATGCATATGCTCACGAGCACATGCCCATGAGCATATGCATATGCCATATGCATATGCATCAGTTTGTGGCATGGGCTCATGCCACAAAGGAAGCCGGAAATGAAGCCACCAAAACACAGATGGTGTCAGCACAGCAGGTGACCGTGCGCTGGTGCCATGCCGCGTAGCAGTAGTGTCCCATGCCGCGTAGCAGTAGTGTCCCATTCCGTGTAGCAGTAGTGTCCCATGCCGCGTAGCAGTAGTGTCACGTGTCGCGTAGAAGTAGTGTCACATGCCGCGTAGCAGTAGTGTCCCATGTCGCGTATCAGTAGTGTCCCATGCCGCGTAGCAGTAGTGTCCCATGCCGCTTAGCAGTAGTGTCCCATGCCGCGTAGCAGTAGTATCCCATGCCGCGTAGCAGTAGTGTCCCATGCCGCGTACCAGTAGTGTCCCATGCCGCGTAGCAGTAGTGTCCCATGCCTACCAACCGCGCGTGACGTCAATGTTGCCACTAAATATACTGCCAAGAAGAAGAAAAACTGCTCCAACAGCATTGCTGCTTATCCACATGCATTGCAACATCCAACAAATCCAACATACATCGCTGCTACTGACTTCACCGCTAACAAAATAGCGGGCATGCAGTGAAATGGCGGGCATGTAGTGAAATTCCACTGCATAGCGAACGGCATTTGCTGAGTGGCATTGCTGCTACCCAGCATTACTGCTATGCGACACCGCTGCAACGCAACACTACTGCTACATAACACTATTGCTACACGACACTACTGCTACGCGACACTACTGATATACGACATTATTGTCACACCTCACTACTGATACACGACACTATTTCTACACGACACTTCTGCTATACGACACTACTGCTACACGACAATATTGCTACACGACAGTGCTTCTACACGACATGTCATCAGCGTGTAGCAGTACTATCATGCAGCAGTAATGCCGTATATCAGCACTGTTGTGTAGCAGTAGTGTCGTTCAGCAATAGTGTCGGAAGCAATAGTGTCGTGTAGCAGTAGTGTCGAGTAACAATGGACAAAAGTCAATATGTAGCGGATTTATTGAGCAGTATGTTTTGCTATTGTAGGAAGTACTCTCTGCGATCACCGCAGACACTCCCAGTGAAGCGTTGTGATGTGAAACATAATTTTCACGCTAAATGTGAGGGGAAACATGGGAACTTCGCTAGACTTCAGGCTTCACTAGCCTTAGCTTTGATGAGTAGCTAGAATGCTTTTCTTTTACGTGTCACGGTGCATAACGGCTTGTGATGACATCCAACAGTGTACAATAATTTGGGACAATGTATGACGGTGCATGCCAGTGTACGGCAGTGTACGACAGTGCATAACAGTGCATGGCAGTGCACGACAGTGTATGGCAGTACATGGCAGTGTACGACGGTGTATGACCGTGTATGGCAGTGCATGACAATATACGACAGTGCATGACAGTGCATCACAGTGTACGATGTATGGCAGTACATGGCAGTGTACGGCAGTGTACGACAGTGCATGACAGTGCATGGCAGTGCACGACAGTTTATGACAGTACATGGCAGTGTACGACGGTGTATGACCGTGTATGACAGTACATGACAATATACGACGGTGTATGACAGTCCATGACAGTGTACGACAGTGTATGACAGTGCATGACAGTGTACGACAGTGTATAACAGTGCATGTCGGTGTACGACAGCATATGGCAGTGTATGACAGTGTATGACCGTGCATGCCAGTGTATGACATTGTATGACAGTGTATGACGGTGCATGTCAGTGTACGACAGTGTATGACCGTCCATGTCAGTGCATGTCAGTGTACGACAGTGTATGACAGTGTATGACAGTGTATGACCGTCCATGTCAGTGTATGACAGTGTATGACCGTGTATGACAGTGTATGACAGTGTATGACGGTGTGTGACGGTGTATGACAGTGCATGACGGTGTATGACCGTGCATGTCAGTGTACGACAGTGTATGACAGTGTATGACCGTCCATGTCAGTGCATGACAGTGTATGACCGTGCATGTCAGTGTACGACAGTGTATGACAGTGTATGACAGTGTATGACAGTGTATGACAGTGTATGACAGTGTATGACAGTGTATGACGGTGCTCCCCAGACGTGCTCATCACTTCTCCCTCCGACCAGCTGCAATTCAACTCCTCCGGCTCTCTACCTGATGTTCGTGTCACAATGGCAAGGCAGCTGGACTACGAAACGAAGGTACGAACATGTGTACGTACGATGTCGTGATAGTTGAAGTGCAAGCTTATTTTTAAATCGGCTTCATTCGTACCAGTCGGCGCATGCGAATCATGGAGGATATAGTATAGTATATAGTATAGTTTATAGTATAATGTTCATAAAGTATAATATATAGGACAGTTTGTAGCATAGTATATAGCATACTACATACCATAGCATGCAGTATATTATATAGCATAGTATATAATATAGTATATAGTATACAATATAGTATATAGTATATTATATAGTACGGTATATTGCATAGTGCATATTATAGCATACAGTATAGTTAAGCTAGTATATATTATTTTAGTATATCATTACGGTACATAATAAGTTACAGTGTAATTTACGCGAGCGAGCAACATCACGGCCGCCATCTGTCTCGACAGCTGGTAGTAGCGGTAACCGTTGCTGATTGCTTGCTATTGGCGCCAAAACAGTACTGGCGTTAAAACAGAACTGGCGCCAAAACAGGACTGGCGCCGCGGCCATGCACTCACGCAACGAAGAAAAATTGCTATCCGGAAGCCATTGCCGTGCACAGCCGGACTAGTGCACGTCTCTGGATGACTGGGACCTTTCGATATCCGATCTCGAGCCCATCCAACCAGCGGGTCGCTCTGTTGGATGGGGATAACTTCTGAATTATTTAGGCGTTAAGCTCCCCATCTCCAATAATGGATTCCTTTATGGAAAACCTGGGTTCATTTAGCCCGTGCCTAAGGGCGTTTTCGGCAAGGAAATGAGTTCCCTTGAATGCTTCCAATAATCTTAGAAAATGCGCCGGGCTCCACAGCCTGCAATTGTCGGACCATTTGGATAGGCATCGCTTCGGCAGACTGACCTGACCTCTCAAGGGTCACACGGCCGTCAGAGGTCACATGGCCCGATGACCGAGAGGGGGCGGCCATGACTGTACGGCCCATACAGTCAAAATAGCAGGTGCACTGTATAGGCCTCCTATTCCTGTATCTCGAGGTTAATTCGTTTTGAGCGCGAACCGAATTCGGTGCAAAAATGTTTCTTTCTGCGTGCAATGCTGCTAAGTGAATCGAAGGCAGTATCGCCTAAGAACGCTAATCTCATCCCTGACCTATTGCGAAGGCTCCAGCTCAGCTTTTGACGTCAATTGACAGTACCGAACGTAGAAAGTTGTTTGCGAACAATCTCTGACCGGGTTTGAATTTGATGCATGCATTGCGGCTGTCCCGACACACGTCGGAGTGTAACTCGTGTGTTCACTCAGGACAATCTGATCATCACGATCTTCCTGAACGGCGGCATCAGTCAGGCGCTGGTGCTATACGTGCTGGACGTCAACGACAACAGGCCCGTGTTCGCAGACGTCGGCTCCCAGGTCCAGCTGGACGTGCCGGAGGTGATACTGGTGTCTGACCCAGACCTGACCTTGCTTGACCTGATCGCACCCGATCGGGTCGGTGTTCACAGGCGCCGCTCTCAGGTCAACCGGGGCGTGCTGTGGAGAACCCCACAAGTGACCTGATAGTGGCGTCACAGTGGCCGGTAGTCCGTGAGCTGACCTGACCTGAAACGGACTGTGTGACCTGACCGTGACTTCAAGCAATGCTCAACCAATGATTATGAGTGCGATTTTGATTTGGGGCACTTACAGCCGCTTGAAGGCCATTTCCTGCGTAACCCAGCCAGCCAGCGTTAATCTCACAAGCAGCCCACGACTTCAGAACATTATATTTCCCGTGTTTAACGAGGACAACTTGGTATCGGGTGTGACACGTGTCCGTACAGAAGGCTAGTCTTCCTTGGATTGCATGTGAGTTATAAAACCTGCATCTAAGGTGTAAAAACTAAGTTCTAACTGACTAGTTGCAACAAAGTCCTAACAACTACAGTGTGGAACCTGCGCTATGTTCAGCACCAGCAATGCGAAATGCTTATTACCAGTGCTGCATTAGATAACATATGAAGTGAATAATGTCTCTCTGATTGATTACACCAGATAGTAAATGCGCATGCTACCTGAGCTTGCGCCGTCGTACAGCAGCCTTAGTAACCGTAGTTGTACTACTTGACGTAGTACAGGTTGAAGCCAGGTGCCAATCTTAACCGGCCTGCGCTCGTTTGGACCTCAGATGGTGTTTCTCGCGGCCGTGGAGGTATTGTCGGCCCTCCCCTGATCTGACAATCTGTGGCACGCACAGGACGCACTGTCGAAGAGCCCGTGGCGGTACTGGACGAACACGGCTATATTTTTGTTTAGTTTGTGGAAAGAAAAGACTTGACTGTGGGTACTTGTTCCTTCACGGATGACGTCACTTCCTATAGGCCTAGCGTGTTCATTTTTCTGGAGATTTCAAAAATTGTATGTTTTCGAATCAGAACGAAGAGGTGACTTGATCTAGAAGAACCGACATGGAAGTGTTCGAAATGTCATTTTTGTGAAGCTTAGGCCATGCGTAATTTCCAAATGTTTTAACGTTTTTTTCTCCCGATAGGTTGATCACACCGAGAAGTGGTATTTTAAGTTATTTTGGCTGTTAAAAAAGTGCATGGTTTGGTCTGAATTTATGACTTTGACCCTGAAAAGTAGCACAATGGTGAAAACAACGTTTTCAAAACCATGCGCTAGGAAACCCGAGATAGCAGTTTTGTTGGTTCCCTTGAGATAAGCAATCCATGACATTTTCATGCAAATATCTGTATTCGGAAATGTGTGATTTTTTTTTGCAGAAGCATCCTCACTTGGTAGCCTTTTGTCCAATGAACTTGAATAAACTCACGTCACATTTTTACAAACATGCGGAATTGATGTATAATGTATCGATCTGTGCGCCGTACCGCGCGACGTTTTATTCGTTTTGATGGGAAAACCCCCCCATAAATTTCGTCCCAAGCCGGCGGGGAGATGGACAACCTGCGGCACTGCTTAGTAGCATGTCGTCCTATATTCACCTCTGACGATGCTTGTGATTGTTCCGCAGAACTGCGTGAACTATACCCTGGTCTCTGACGATGCTTGTGATTGTTCCGTAGTACTACGTGAGCTATTCCCTGGTACCTGACAACGATTGTGATTGTTCCGCAGAACTACCTCAACGATTCTCTGCTGATTTTGGCGGCCACCGACGGTGACAAGGACGCCACGCCGAAGCTGACCTACACTCTGGACACGGTACCGGCCAGGGGGGACTTCCTCTGTCCGGACGGGGTGGGGGGGGTGACGGGGTGTGCGTGCAGGACGTGAAGTGTGGGGTGGGAGGCGGGCCGGTCCACGATAAAGTGACCGCTGCACATCTGTCGCTCTCCTCTTGAGCGCAGTGACGTCCGTTATATCCACTGGCTGTCCATTGTTTACTGATATTTAGCAGCCAAGGATTTACTTTTACTGAACATTCAGTTTGTGCGTGTTAACTCTAGCTAAAAATCCGCAAAATAAATTGTCCAAGCGGATTATTGACCCATTGACAGCGCATAGGTCTGTCGCTGAATACTTATATATATAAATATATATATATATATATATATATTTATATATATATATATATATATAATATATATATATATATATATATATATATATATATATATATATATATATATATATATATATATATATATATACATATATATGCATATATATATATATATATATATATATATATATATATATATATATATATATATATATATACATATATATATATATATAGATATATATGCATATATACATATATATATATATATATATATATATATATATATATATATATATATATATATATACATGTTAGGCGTCATCAGCGGAAATATTACCAGTGACGCCAATCTGGTGGTGGGTTTGTGAAGGAACACCACCAGAGTGGGCTTGCTACGATTAATGCTATCGGTCTGGTTTCTAGAGGAGGTGCAAGTAATTTTCAATGGTCAAATTTGAGCAACATTGAAACAAGCTCTCTTATGATGTGTAATTCGTTTTGTTATCAAATCATTTCACCCTGTCACATTGCCCTCAATCTGAAATTGGAGCAATTGCCACTCAACTTCCTGTAGTAAAACGCGCCATACATTTTCTGTGTGATGCGCTGGCAATTTCGAATGTTCTCAACTTCATTCTCAAAATCGAAGGTGATATATTTTGGTATCATTGTTGAATATCTTCCATGAAGTTTAAACCCGGTCATTTTTTGCACTCAATTCCAGAATTGGTGTCCCATTATCGCATTATATTCCTCTAAGTTGTATAACATATGTTCTACATTAGCGAATTGATTCCCAATGGTCTCAATTAAACCAAAATAAAATCACCTGCCTTCTGATGTCATACTGGACTACTTTTATACCAATACCTTGGCTTGGCATACCTTGGCTGATACCTTGGCATTTTTCACATCTTGACATTAAGCATTCAGGCAGTATTGATGTTCTGGCATGACCCGATGCACGTCAAGTGCCCACATTTGCTGTCCAGAGGATCCGTAAGGTCGCCGAATAGCGAAACGGCGAAATAAACTTCTCGCCTTGATCAATACCAAGAAGCAACGGCTCTGCCGCGCCAAAATTGTGTAGGAGAAATTCACGGTTTTAGATGCATTCTTTCTCTTCAACGCCCATATGCGTAATGCTCTTAAGCAATGTCGAGGGAACATGTCGGCCTCAACTCCAATGATGGAGGAAATAATGCCGGACCTATCGTTTCAAATATGAACATCTGCCTGTAGCTTTCGCGTTGGGATCCATTAACGTTCAGGGAATGGTTTCGCGCCCCGTCATATCATGAATGGCGGGCGATGGGCGGCGGGCCGCGGGCGACGCCGCCCTGTCATCCATGGCGAATGAAGATCAGAAATTAGTTCCAGAATACAATACGCAAGGCAACAATATGTACACTATATCACCATAACTGGCAATGGAATTGGCATCTGCATGCAAGCTAACTTTAATAAGTGCACTTCGCATCATAGTTTATGGAGACAGAGTCTCATACATTGTAACTACATTCTTCGCGCACACATCAGTGAGCAGCTGGGCGCACATTTCAGAGTTCTTGAATGGCATCAGGAATATACTGCATTCTTCCTTTACTGGAGATCCCCCATGACCGAATTAACATTGCGAATGACGCCTAACAATACGTACCTGCATACATACATGACGCCTAACAATACGTACCTGCATACATACATGACGCCTAACAATACGTACCTGCATACATGCATGACGCCTAACAATACGTACCTGCATGCATACATGACGCCTAACAATACGTACCTGCATACATACATGGCGCCTAACAATACGTACCTGCATACATACATGACGCCTAACAATACGTACCTGCATACATACATGACGCCTAACAATACGTACCTACATACATACATGACGCCTAACAATACGTACCTACATACATACATGACGCCTAACAATACGTACCTACATACATACATGACGCCTAACAATACGTACCTACATACATACATGACGCCTAACAATACGTACCTACATACATACATGACGCCTAACAATACGTGCCTACATACATACATGACGCCTAACAATACGAACCTACATACATACATGACGCCTAACAATACGTACCTACATACATACATGACGCCTAACAATACCTACCTACATACATACATGACGCCTAACAATACGTACCTACATACATACATGACGCCTAACAATACGTATCTACATACATACATGACGCCTAACAATACTTACCTACATACATACATGACGCCTAGCAATACGTACCTACATACATACATGACGCCTAACAATGCGTACCTACATACATACATGACGCCTAACAATACGTACCTACATACATACATGACGCCTAACAATACGTACCTACATACATACATGACGACTAACAATACGTACCTACATACATACATGACGCCTAACAATACGTACCTACATACATACATGACGCCTAACAATACGTACCTACATACATACATGACGCCTAACAATACGTACCTTCATACATACATGACGGCTAACAATACGTACCTACATACATACATGACGCCTAACAATACGTACGTACATACATACATGACGCCTAACAATACGTACCTACATACATACATGACGCCTAACAATACGTACCTACATACATACATGACGCCTAACAATACGTACCTACATACATACATGACGCCAAACAATACGTACCTAAATACATACATGACGCCTAACAATACGTACCTGCATACATACATGACGCCTAACAATACGTACTTGCATACATACATGACGCGTAACAATACGTACCTGCATACATACATGACGCCTAACAATACGTACCTGCATACATACATGACGTCTAACAATACGTACCTGCATACATACATGACGCCTAACAATACGTACCTACATATAGACATGCACACACACACACATATATATACACACAAACATATATATATATATGTATATATATATATATATATATATATATATATATATATATATATATATATAAATATGTTTCGCATTCGCAATATTAGCTATATGTGTCTTGTATTAAGTGCATGGCGTATTAAACAGATTAACCATGCGCAGGATGCTCCGGACGTGTTCGGGCTGAACACGCTGACCGACGACCAGGCGCACCCCAAGTGCCAGTTGCAGCTGAAGAAGGCGATGGACTTCGAAATCAACCAGCTCTACAAGCTGATCATTACAGCCACGGTTTGTAGCACAATGCAGCACACTGTAGCACACAGTAGCATGCAGTAGCACACTGTAGCACACAGTAGCACACAGTAACACACTGTAGCACACAGTAGTACACAGTAGCACACTGCATCACACAGTAGCACAATGCAGCACAATGCAGCACAATGCAACACACTGTAGCACATTGTAGCACACCGCAGCACACTATAGGACTATGTAGCAGATTGCAACACAGTGAAGCACACTCGAGCACGTCGCAACACCAGCAACTGCAGGATTATATTGCTGTACATTAGCGATTCGTAGCACACTGCAAAGACCGTAGCGCACCTAAATGCATTACGTTCACACCTTGTAAACACTGTAGCATACTGTAGCGCACCGGGGCGCACGGAATCATCCTATGAACAGCGACAAGTGCTGCACCACACCTCCTGAGCTCATGCCTCAACGCACTGTAGCAAACATAAAAACTGTAGCACACACTGTATCACACTGTATCGCATTGCTAGTAGCAAGTGCTTCAGCAAGCTGTTCAGACTGCGACACAGCGTGTGGCATCGTGCAACACTTTGATACATTATAGCACACAGTTCAACAGTCACGTCCTGTAGCACACTGCAGCATACTGAGAAAGGCGTGCTACGGTGCAACCCGGTATGGAGGCTCGTCGTCTCTTGTCCTGGCAGCTTCCCACCAATTAGAACATTGGTGCTTCCATACAAGACCGATACCTTGGCTTCCGTTTTCGACTTGCCATGACTCACAGAAATTGAGGTGCCCGTGCACATTTTCGGAATTCACGAGTTTTTTTATTGGTGCAAGGAAGACAGTTATTTAGTCTAAGGCCATGTTGGTTAACGTAGGACAAATATTTGTAAAACAGGTGTCCGAACCCACCTGGTTTGACACCCTGCTAATTATGATTTGTCATTCTCCCTATTCAATCTGAAAGTGTTAGGACCCGGAGCACCACACTGGTTGCGCGAAAGATCCCCAGCCCTGCCACATGGAACTATTTCCTGTTACACTTGATCATTTTACAGTTATGCGATGCTAAATCCCATAAATCGTAAAAAAGCGTCATAATGACGCTGCTTACATAGTGTTTTCATACTTCAGCCTAAAGGGCGGAAGCATGAAAACATAGGCCTGTGACGTGTTGCAGTGTTGTGTGTTGCAGTGTTGTGTGTTGCAGTGTTGTGTGTTGCAGTGTAGTGTGTTGCAGTGTGGTGTGTTGCAGTGTGGTGTGTTGCAGTGTGGTGTGTCACAGTGTGGTGTGTTGCAGTATGGTGTGTTGCAGTGTGGTGTGTTGCAGTGTGGTGTGTTGCAGTGCGGTGTATCGCAGTGTGGTGTATTGCAGTGTGGAGTGTTGCAGTGTTGTGTGTTGCAGTGTGGTGTATCGCAGTGTGGTGTATTGCAGTGTGGTGTGTTGCAGTGTTATGTGTTGCAGTGTGTTGTGTTGCAGTGTAGTGTGTTGCAGTGTGGTGTGTTGCAGTATTATATGTCGCAGTGTGGTATGTTACAGTGTGGTGTGTTGCAGTGCGGTATGTTGCAGTATTGTGTGTCGCAGTGTGGTATGTTACAATGTGGTGTGTTGCAGTGCGGTGTGTTGCGGTGTGGTTTGTTGCAGTGTGGTGTATCGCAGTGTGGTGTATTGCAGTATGGTGTGTTGCAGTGTTGTGTGTTGCAGTGTTGTGTGTTGCAGTATGGTGTGTCGCAGTGTGGTGTGTTACAGTGTGGTGTATTTCAGTGTCGCAGTGTGGTGTATCGCAGTGTGGTATGTTACAGTGTTGTATGTTGCAGTGTGGTATGTCGCAATGTGATATGGTGCAGTGTGGTGTGTCGCAGTATGGTGTATCGCAGTACGGTGTATCGCAGTACGATGTATCGCAGTACGGTATGTCGCAGTGTGGTGTATCGCAGTGGGGTGTGTCACAGTGTTGTGTGTTGCAGTGTGGTGTATTGCAGTGCTGTGTGTTGCAATGTTTTGTGTCACAGTGCGGTGTGTTGCAGTGCGGTGTGTCGCAGTATGGTGTGTTGCAGTGTGGTATGTCGCAGTATGGTGTGTCACAGTGTTGTGTGTTGCAGTGTGGTGTATTGCAGTGCTGTGTGTTGCAATGTTTTGTGTCACAGTGCGGTGTGTTGCAGTGCGGTGTGTCGCAGTATGGTGTGTTGCAGTGTGGTATGTGGCAGTATGGTGTGTCGCAGTGTGGTGTGTTGTAGTGTTGTGTGTCGCAGTGTTGTGTGTTGCGATGCTCTGTGTGTCGCGTTGTGTGTTGTATTATGTGACGTGTTGTTGTGCGAAGCATTGCCTGGTGTGTTCGTGCTTTGTGTTGTCGCACTCTGTTCTGTGTTGTGTTGTGTTGTTGCACTCTGTTCCGTGTAGTGAAGTGTTGTGCTGTTGTAATCTGCTCTGTGTAGTGAAGTGTTGTGCTGTTGTAATCTGCTCTGTGTAGTGAAGTGGTGTGGTTTGGTATAGCCGTCGTTGTTACCCGGCAGGACACTACTGACGGCCGCGGCATCATACACACCACGCCCGTCACGGTGTTTGTCAACGTCATAGACGAGGGTGACACACCGCCCAGATGGCTGCAGGCCCCGCCCTCCACCGCCATGGACGAGCCCGTAGCCAAGGTCAGTGACCGTGGGTCAGCGGTCAGCGGTCAGGGGTTATGGGTTAGTGGTCAGGTGTAGGGGGCATGTGTCAGTGGTCAGGGGTCAGGGGTCGGTGGTCGGTGGTCAATGGTAAGGGGTCAATGGTCAGGGGTCGAGGTTGGGGTTCGGGGGTCAAGGGTCAGGATTTAGTGGTCGGAGAGGTCAGAGGTCATGGGTCAGGGGGCAGGGGCCAGGGAGCAGGGGTCAAGCGTCAAGGGTCAGGGGTCAGCGGTCAGGGGGCAGGGGCAGGGTCACGGGTCATGGGTCAGGGGTGAAGGTCATGGGTCAATGGCCAGTGGCCAGGGGTGGCCCCAAAACAGACTTGAAAGCATCCGGATCGTCTCCGGACGAGGCCGTCTGTATCAGCGGCAAGATTATTCGTGCACACACATACTTCACGTAGATTAAAGGTGGTTCCCAGAGCGCTTCTACGAGAGTTATATGCTATATATGGCGTAGAACTCCCTTAGAAGCGCTCTGCACTTCATTAAATTTATTAAAACTGCATTAAAGTGCATTAAAACTCGCCTCCTTTAATGCACTTCATTAAATAATAAAGTGCTTCAAATAGCGTGGGTACTAATGATTTGCATCAGTGTAATGCTGGCTTTATGTTTGCAACTGTTAGGTCAATTAGCATTAGGTGTGTTCTATGTTGATAGAACGCATACCGAATTTAGGCGAGTTGTAGGCGCTGAATTTAGGCAGGTTCATTCCCACACTGAATGGCATGCGTGCAGTTTGGGCCATGCACCGCTGGCAGAGTGATGGCAACAGAGGATCCTGCCTTCAGGGGTCAGGGGTCAGGTGTCATGGGTCAGTGGTCAGCGGTCAGAGGTCATGGGTCAGGGGTCAAGGGTCAGGGGTCAAGGGTCAAGGGTCAAGGTTCAGCGGCCAGGGGTAGAGGGTCAGAGGTCAGGGGCCAGGGGTCAAGGGTCAGAGGTCAGGGGTCAGGGGTCAAGGGCAAGGGGTCGGGGGTTAGGGTCAGGGTCAGGAGTCGGGAGTCAGTAGTCAGGGGTCAGGGGTCGGGGGCCAGGGATCAGGAGTCAGGGGCTAGGGGTCAGGGGTCAGGGGTCAGGAGTCAGGGGTTGGGGGTCGGGGGCCAGGGATCAGGGGTCAGGGGTCAGGGGTCAATGGCCAGTGACCAGGGGTGGCCCAAAAATAGACTCGGAAGTATCTGGATCATCTCCGGACGATCCGGAGATGACAATGATATACATCCAGCTGCAAGCTGTGAGCCAAGGTTCAACTTCGGCATCAGGGTGTTGGAGTGGACCGTTATTTCGCCGAAGGCGGTGCAAGAGTGGGGTATTCAGAGCAAGGCAAGCGAAGCTGACTAGAATGGCATCACGTCAGCACAAAAATGCACGTTTCTGGTGGATTACACCCACGCATATCAGCCGTAGATATACACAGATCACAATCACGTAGATTATATGTTGATGTACGTAAATCCCACGCAGTTG
>JAOTOM010004496.1:170000-180000 GCA_034440615.1 Ashinkailepas kermadecensis | reverse complement strand
ACATGTTCGATATTCTCCTCGCTCGGAACAAACCAATGCCGGCTACATAATTGTCGGTTGCGTTCGGACTGGTTCGAACGCTATCGACCGAATCAATCAAATCGAACGAATCAAATGTCAAATCCAACATTTGACGGCTTTATGTTTTCCACGCAACAATCGAGGTGGACAATGCGGACAGCTATGACAGTATGACAGTATGACAGTATGACAGTATAACACACAGTATGACAGTATGACAGACAGTATGACAGTATGACAGTATGACAGTATGACAGTATGACAGTATGACAGTATGACAACAGTATGACAGTATGACAGACAGTATGACAGTATGACAGTATGACAGTATGACAGTATGACAGTATGACAGTATGACAGTATGACAGTATATGACATACAGACAGTATGACAGTATGACAGTATGACAGTATGACAGTATGGCAGTATGACAGTACAGTATGACAGTATGACATACAGTATGACAGTATGACAGTATGACAGTATGACAGTATGACAGTATGACACAGTATGACAGTATGACAGTATGACAGACATATGGCAGTATGACAGACAGTATGACAGTATGACAGTATGACAGTATGACAGTATGACAGTATGACAGACAGTATGACAGTATGACAGTATGACAGTATGACAGTATGACAGTATGACAGACAGTATGACAGTATGACAGTATGACAAACAGTATGGCAGTATGACAGACAGTATGACAGACAGTATGACAGACAGTATGACAGTATGACAGACAGTATGACAGACAGTATGACAGACAGTATGACAGACAGTATGACAGACAGTCTGACAGTATGACAGTATGACATACAGTATGACAGTATGACAGTATGACAGACAGTCTGACAGTATGACAGTATGACAGTATGACAGACAGTATGACAGTATGACAGTATGACAGTATGACAGACAATCGCTTAATGCCGACATAATTGTCGGCATTAAGCGATAACGTATGCGATGTAAATAAGCGGGGAACACGTCCTGAACATGTATACAAAAAGCTTCACATTAAGGGCTCATCAAAATCTTCCGCTACGCGCAGCAAAACATTTTTTTTTTTTTAAATAAATTTAATCCGAGTTATTGCTGGGGTGACTTTATGAACCAGAGATCTATTGCTAAGCAGAGCTTGTTGCGTGAACCCTGGCCCCAACACCCGATCCATGAATTCCAGTTCAACGGCAGAATTTTGACCGAAAGTTTAACGTGCCGTCAATGCACCGACACGGTCACCCGGTAGCTCGTCCCGGCCTTATCGGGCCAGCTGCCAACTGACCCTCCCAGCCGGGGGCTAAATGCGAGCGCGTGAAGCGACTCGAACCCTGTGTTGCCAAGACAGGGGAGACCAGTGCAGGCCAGCGCTCTAGCCAACTGAGCTACCGGGGCGGCAGTAGCCGACCGGCAATAGCGGACCGGCAAACAAACACAAAAATTCCAAACTCAACCGGCAACAGCGGTCATTGTTTCGATTACGCTGCGCCAAGTAACCTTGACGTGTGACCTGTGACGCTGACTCTCCAGCTCGCGCACGGGCACGTGTGACATGTGACCTTGACGTGTGACCTGTGACCCTGACTCTCCAGCTCGCGCACGGGCACGTGTGACATGTGACCTTGACGCGTGACCTGTGACCCTGACGGTCACGCAGCCTTTGTCGGCCGCAGGTCCGCCGGACTCCAACCTGACCTCGCTGATCACCACCGGCCTGATCCAGATCAACGACATCGACGACAACCCGCCGGCGCTGAGCGACGCGCTGTACTCGGCCACTGTGGACGAGGGCCACGCCGGCGCGCTGGGCCTCACCGTCAACGTGTCGGACCCGGATCCGGTCGGAAAGGGGACGGGAGGGGGTGGAGCGCATGGGTCGGTGACGGTCGGCGGGAAGGGGTAGGAGGAGGGGTGGCGGGGATGGATTTTTTTGGGGTTCTGGTTTTCCGACGCACTCAGCACCTGAGGCCACATGGCGTCGCATGCCTCTCACCCTGACAGGAAGGGCGGGCATCGCGGGGAATCGAACCCCGTACCTCTGGCGTGACAGACGCCCAGCTTAATGGTCTCAACGGACAGACGCCCAGTTGAGGGTCGGGGTCGGCGGCAAGGGGAGGGGTGGGGCCGGTCGGTGGGGAGGGGATTGGTCAGGCCGGGTCGAAATGAAACTGCCTCTAAATGGTTACTTGAATATTGCGCGTAAATCTGTTGAAATCCGGCATCAACAACCTCCCACCACACACTTCCAACGGTAGCGGGCCGCAGTTTGCTGACACCGGCATCACAGTCGCTTGCACTGCCACCTAGTGGCAGAAACTCCGCGTTGTCTCCCATTGGCAAGGTCCCATACCCTGTTCGGTACGCCACGTCGCAGCCTGCTGACGAGTGTCATTTTTTGTGGCGGCGGTGAACAAGGGATGCTCATCAGGTTGCTGTTTGACAATCGAAGTGAACCATGAAGAGGCGTCAGGGGCTAAGGCAACGACTGTGCCGTACACATTATGTGGTAGCATAGTCGGCATGGTTTATAGTATAGTATAGCATAGCTTATATTATAGTGTAGCATAGTTTAGACTAGTATACATAAGTCGGCGCACTGGTGTGGTAAGTGTACATAGTACATTTAGCATGCCGTTTTATAAATGACGTCACAAATAGCTTGGCAGTCAGGCTGGGCGTACTAGAACCTGCATATTCTGCCTAGGTTGTACACTGTTTCTCACCACACCTATACCCATGCATGATATTTAGGCACCAGGACGCCCAGCCTGACTGCCAAGCTATTTGTGACGTCAATAGTACGAGTATGCGTGTTTGTTTTGGACTAGCTGGCGCAAATTAGTAACTATGCCATCGAAGAGTATTTTACATAATTCACCATTGTCGAGCTTACCATCCGTGTCCCTATCAAATCGTTCATCCAGTATTTTCGTTATTTCTGAAGGAGTCACTAGACGACTGAACGCATATATGTGGATGAAAATCATTGGAGTTCGAGTCCCCGAAGCTGTGCTTAATTACTCGAAGCTGTGCTTAATCACTCGAAGCTCTGCTTAATCACTCGAAGCTGTGCTTAATCACTCGAACCTGTGCTTAACCAATCGAAGCTGCGCTTAATCACTCAAAGCTGTGCTTAATAATTCGAAGCGTGCTTAATCACTCTTAAGACCATGATGGCTCGGAACTGCATTGCTGGAGCTCTGAACTCGACAGCCGTTCTAGTCATCAAAGGTAGACTGACGGTGGAAGGACATAGCCTGACATAGGTCGCTGTGGCCTGACATAGGCCGCTGTGGCCTGACATAGGCCTGACATAGGCCTGACATAGGCCTGACATAGGCCTGACATAGGCCTGACATAGGCCTGACATAGGCCTGATGTGGCAGTCACAAGCCGACTGACAGCTGTACTGACCACCAACCATCGACAGGGCTGTGACATGTGCCGAGCTGGCTGCTGCGCGCGACAGATTTGACAGTCGGTAGCTCGTGACACCCGTGACAGCTCTTGGATGCTGATTGCTGTAGTTCTGCCCACCAGTAGCGGCCGGTTAGTTCGTTAGCAGTTGGAGTTTTGAGGCGCGTCGACCACATTGGTGATGCAGCGCCCAACCTGTGACGGTCGTCTGATGTTGACAGCTGTGACGGTCGTCTGATGTTGACAGCTATGACGGTCGTCTGATGTTGACAGCTGTGACGGTCGTCTGATGTTGACAGCTGCGACGGTTGTCTGATGTTGACAGCTGTGACGGTCGTCTGATGTTGACAGCTATGACAGCCGTCGAATGTTGACGGCCCGTCCCCGACAGATGTACCCGAACGGAGCTTTCCTGGTGACTTTGGTCGATGCACCTCCGCATGTTTTTGCCATGACGACTGCTAAGGGCGTTGGCCTCCTCATCACCGACATCACCGTCAACGACCCAGAATACCTGGACTTCGAGAGAGAAGATCGGCGCAACATTACTTTCAAGGTCAACCACTCCCCCATCTATCTACCTCTGTATCTATGTATATATCTAGATATATTCATATCTATATATTCATATATATATATATATATATATATATATATATATATATATATATATATATATATATATATATATATATATATATATATATATATATATATATATATATATATATATATATATATATATATATATATATATATATATATATATATATATATATATATATCCATATATCAATACATCTGTCTAGTGACCACAGGTCACCGCCTATTTGTCTTTCGCTGGTCAGAACCATCGAAGGCGAACAAGAGTGGTGACACAAGACATCTCCATCTCACTTCTTCTTCTTTTAAGCCAGTCACTCACGACCAGGTGTCCAATAATGCTCCGTCCTCACCCTCCCTTTCCCAAAGCGCTATATCTACAAGTAAGTAAAAAGCAAGTAAGTAGTAGGTAAGATTTTGCATTCATGCGGGACAGGACATTTTTGCTGTCATTCGCATGCAATACTTGTGCGGCGTCCCCGCTCGTAAGAACCCCTGCGCTAAGTGCCAGCGTGTTGCCGGATTGAAAGCAGGTGAAAAGCAACGGACCCAATGGTAGTGAAAGAATACGAACATTTTCACGTCAAAACAGCGAACCCGAAAAATGCATACTCGAGGAAGAAAAACGCATAACATAAAGACATAAAGACATAAAAGATCAGTGCAACTATGAGCCACAAGGGCCCTTCTTGGTTGCACTTTGGACACTGAACCATTGCCCACCAAATCTGTCAATCAACCCTCCCTGGAATACAGAAAAACAAGACAATCATTATATTCTTATAATGATTGTCTATGCCGTTTTTAAAGATGTTCAGTGTGTTGCTACTGACAATTGTTCCTGGCGGCTGGTTCCAGTGTTCTACTACCCTGAAGACTGTTGGTGAAGAAAGACTGTCTTAACCTTGTCCTGCTGTGATTAACTTTAATTTCTAAGAACGCCTGGTATTTCCTTGCCTGGTATTCATCAATCACATTTGTTTGCCTTGTTTTAAACTGAAATGTAGATGTCGATACCTCCTGCAAGTGTAAAATTGTGTGGCATAATAGCATTCCATAAGTTTAATCCAAGACCAGTAAGAGTAGATAGATGAATTTTTTTTGTCGACTAACTGAATTGAAAATGGCGATGAGGTCTTGTGGTATCTGAGGTTCGTCGATAAATTAACTATGCATGCGATAGCTCGTATAAATGTTGATGGGCAATGCTTAGGAATTTATCATTTCCCTATGTCATGCATTTTAATTTGTCGATTTTGAATAGGGGTTGCACTTGAGCAGCTTGAATGCCTTCAACAACTCTCGTTGCACGTTTTGTTGTAATTCCTCGAGTTCATTTGCTTGGCTATGTGAGCTAGCGTCGTGAATAATACAGAAGTAGCTAATATATGCAAGTACTATTTTAAGCATTATACATGTATAGTAAAAATGTTTCTGTCAAGAAATATATATCCCTAGAAGTAATACCAATGAATCTACCCATTTTATTTGATTCAGCTTGAGCATGTATCGAGAATTTCAGATCTTCTTCTGCAACAGACTCATATGTTCATATATTGGTATATGTGTCTTCCCCATTTCAATTGCAATTATATTACGTTCATGGGTGTTGTATATCTGACCTGATGCTAGGTTTGGTGTATTTAACGATTTTATTTTATCGTAGCCAATCGGATTCAGGAGAAAATACAGTATTAAATTGTTTGGAGATATTTCCCACGAGAACTTCAAAGAAGTTTGCAGTAGTATTTGGATAAAGGAACATTTTTTAGAGTTCTTCAACTTTTTTCGAATAATTTCCGTACGTTATGAAAGGCAGTGGGCTCAGAATTGCCCCTATCAAACAGCGACGCTGACGTGTTTTACATTTGTCATGTTGTTGCTTACTAACAGTACCTAAAAGCGATTAGCGAGGTATGATTTCAACGATTCCTTTTATTTTGTATTCAATATTTCCTATCTTACGGCACGAGATATTGTGGTCAACCATATGGATTTATTCGTATGCATATATATATATATATATATATATATATAAAAATATATATATATATATATATATATATATATATATATATATATATATATATAACGATTATGAGCCAGCATCATTCAGACTGAAGATGGCTCATAGCCGAAATACATCACTATAGTTTTCGTGACATCGGTTTGTCGATTGTGAACATTGGCTCATGTTTTCCACATATCATCTCCTCTTGTTAACTCATATAATCTCCTCCTCAGCTCATGTTATATCATCTCCTTCCACTGACGGCCCAGTTTGCTCCTTGCGCTTCTGATTGCATCATCTCATCATCTTATCACCCGTCATCTCATCTCGCCATTCATCCCACTGTCATCTCATCGTCTCGTCATCTCATCATCTCGTCATCTTATCATCACGTCATCTCATCTCGCCATTCATCTCACTGTCATCTCATCGTCTCGTCATCTCGTCATCTCGTCATCTCGTCATCTCGTCATCTCGTCATCTCGTCATCTCGTCATCTCGTCATCTCGTCATCTCGTCATCTCGTCATCTCGTTATCTCGTCATCTCGTCATCTCATCATCTCATCATCTCGTCATCTCGTCATCTCACTAGCGGCGCTTGGCAGGTGGTCGCCACCGGTGACAACCCGCTCGCGCGGACCGCCAGCGCGATGGTGACCGTCCTCCTGCGCGACATAAACGACAATGCTCCCGTGTTCGAACGTGAGTCGCGCGCCGACCTGGCCGGTCGGCGGGAGCTGTAGATCAAGTCAGATCAGAGACAGATCAGAGATAGTTTTGAAAGTGGGGATTGGATCAGAGTTGTTGAACACAAACGTCGCCCACTCGGGCGGGAGCGCCGTGGACAGGGTAGATCGTCTCAGTGTAAACGTCGCCCACTCGGGGACGTTTACACTGAACTGTCGTCTCAATACAAAACAGACAGAGCCTAGGGGTTGCGGGGCCGTCGGTGGAGCTGCGCGATGGGGCAGGGACGGCTCAGTGGTTAAGGTGTCGGGCTCTGGATACAAAGGTCCCGTGTTCAACACTCGCGCCACTCGGGACATTTCCCAATGCCGCCGGTCGCCGGCGGAACAGTGCGGGCGGCGCCATTAGCCGTGAGCACAGGGGTAAAAAAACCCACAAAGTCACAAAGTCCACTTTGGAGAAGATATGGAGGAAGCCCACGAAAATGGAGAATTCAATGCGCGAGAGCATAGCTGATATGAGACAACTTCAAAGTAGAACTGGCAATGCCTCAGTCCTTATTTGTCCGTCATAAAGCTTTTTATAACGCATCAGTTCCATTCGGATTACGTGTTAGCAAAAGTGGCAGCTCAACCAGTCCCATCACTACTCGCATACACAAAGTGAGTTATCCACCGTGGAGAAGTGTTCTCCAAAAGGGAAACTCAGAAACTAAAGATAATCGATGTTAGAATGTTTTTTGCTGGTTGTTGAAAAAATAAATCATAAGTAAAACAATTGTTGTTTTTTTTTTAACTTTTGCAAAAAAAGAAGAAGATATGAGCGATTTTTTCTTATAGGGCGACTCTTCTCCACTATTTAAGAATCGACCTTCGTACAATTTCATGAAATGAATGCAAGGCTCACAGTTATGCGAATTTCCGAGAAAAAAAACTCGAGATCTGGAGGTACTGGCATGGCAGCGCCTATTTTCTTACTATGGCTCTTTTTAACACGCTTATGGCGATCCGTTCGATAAATTAAGGCATCGTTTTTTGTGTGGTAAATTGTTGAAATGGACAACTTTTGGTCCTGGAATTCGGTCGTGTGAACCGATGCAAAAGAGTTTGGGTTGCTTATTGACCTTTTGGGCAACATATTTGAAATGGAGAAATATCGGATACTGATGTTGTTACTTTGGAGAAGGTTCTGCATATTTTTTACCCCTGCCGGTGAGCATAAAGTGCGTCGTGAACATCCCGAGTAAAGGAAGCTGCGTGATATTTAGAAGCTCTTTCATACCATTCGCCCGTCTCTGAGGTGGTGTCAAAAAGTAAGAACGGAAATACGCGGGAAGCACTTCTCTATCTGAAAACACAATTGTAATCTTACAAGAAAGTCAACTAACCCCTCGTTTCTCGAAAGGGCACGATGGGAGAAGCGGTATAGTGTGTCAGAGTCGCTGCTGTAAATAGCAACAAGATGTGTCTCTTTTATCGGAAAGTCGAACAACGAGCTGCTCCATGAGTTGCAGCGACTATGTGTAGAGCGCGTCTGTGGCTTGCACTTGGCATGCGATCATCAAGCGCAAATAATGATCCCCAATTGTCCGTACAATTATCTGCATGCTGCATGTTTCTACATGCTGACGCCAAATATACGTTTTTTGTTGGATGTTCACGTGAACGTTTTCATCTGTTTTGTTTGTTTTGTTTGTTTTCGCTGCAATGCCAAATGAAGCCGATATTTCACACGTTCACGCTGCTGGATGTCTTGCATGTTCCTTATTTACTTCTATTACTTCGGTGCTGATGTGATGGACATTTGCATTGCATTTCAGTTCTGATGCAGGTTACACGTTTTGTTAGAGAATCCATTTTGTGCAAGCTCGTGCCTTTGTTGTTAATTTAGTTTCCATGGTGTTCCGTTACCTTGTTGTTAGCGACACATCATGCTACATTATTGTTATTTTATCAGATCTAGCGTGGAATTATTGACGCAGATGCTCATCACGCCGATGTTCAGGATGTTGAACGTCAGTAGGTCATCCTATAGTACCATCTCACTAGTAATATAATACCCCTCTCCGACACGAAGGAGAATACGACGAGTACAGCCATATATAATACAAGGTGGATACATTGGGTGTCATTGCTGTTTATCTATTGGGTGGATATCGACGCATTTTGTGCACGATCACGGCTAATGGCGCCGCCCACACTGCTTCGCCGATGGGCAGCGGAATTGCGAAATGTCCCGAGTGGTGCGAGTGTTGAACCGGGACCTTTGGTACCCAGATCTCAACACCTTAACGACTCGGCCATCCCAGTGCCTGGTTATGATTGCGTGGGGATTGGGAGAGAAGATGAGCAATCCTGGGTATGGCTTGTGACGCTCACGACACCTGGTGCCAAGTTTGTCAACCTCTGGTTCAGATGTTCCACCACTGCTCCACGTGCCTCAGATACGTCGTATGCCCAAAATATAACCGAAGACTACGCCAATGGTCGGAACGTCATCCTCGTCTCCGCCACTGATGCCGACATCTCTCCGGAGTTTGGCAACAATAGCTTGAGGTGGGTATTTACCTTTGTTCCCACAACTTTCCTCTACTTCTCCCCTCTGTCCTCGTGATGGAGCCCACCCTTCAACGTCGTCTAGGCACCAGTTGTATTTCGTTTGCTCTTCTGCGTATTGCGACCGTTCCACGACTAATAATACAGCGTGTGGAAAGGACATGAGTGTTGCTGGGTGGACACGGTGACTTAATGTAGATACACTAAGACAACGTGTATACATGTACACCTTACAACAATGTATAGACGAGCTTGTCTGTGCCCACTATGGATGGTAATACGATGATGTAATGCTTATTTAACGATTATGTAATGATTTAATGTTTTTAATGATTTAATCCACAAAAATCGCATTCAGTTTAATAGTGTGCTTAACATATGGAAGTGATGGATCTAAATCTGCAAAAAAACGGGTAAAAACTGCTAAAAACGTTCAGGAGCGCAAATCGTGCAGATGCTAATGATAACCACCAGCAGTTCAGGCGCTCTGAAGCCCGAAATCGTATAAATACGGGAAGCAGTGGAAACGCATCCAGCAGACTAAAATCCTGAGACTGAGACATCCAGTAGACTGAGACATCCAGTAGACTGATACATCCTGAAACTGAGACATCCAGTAGACTGAGGATTCCTGAGACTGAGACATCCAGTAGACTGAGACTTCCAGTAGACTGAGGAATCCTGAGACTGAGACAT
>JAOTOM010004496.1:0-165000 GCA_034440615.1 Ashinkailepas kermadecensis | reverse complement strand
TGTGTGGTGTGTGACCTACCTGTGGTGTGTGACCCACCGTGTGGTGTGTGACCTACTACTGTGTGGTGTGTGACCTACCGTGTGGTGTGTGACCTACCGTGTGGTGTGTGACCTACTGTGTGGTGTGTGACCTACCGTGTGGTGTGTGACCTACCGTGTGGTGTGTGACCTACCGTGTGGTGTGTGACCTACTGTGTGGTGTGTGACCTACCGTGTGGTGTGTGACCTACTGTGTGGTGTGTGACCTACCGTGTGGTGTGTGACCTACTGTGTGGTGTGTGACCTACTGTGTGGTGTGTGACCTACCGTGTGGTGTGTGACCTACTGTGTGGTGTGTGACCTACTGTGTGGTGTGTGACCTACCGTGTGGTGTGTGACCTGACCTACTGCACGCTGACAACGTGGGCGGCCACAGGCGGTGCCCGCCTGCTCGGTGCTGGAGAACATGCAGCAGACGGTGGTGACGAGCGACATCAGGGCCGTCGACGCCGACACCGGCGCGCGTCTGGTGTTCTCCATCGACTGGGACGCCACCACGGCCACCAAGGACGGAAAACCGGTGTCGCAGGACGTCTACAAAAAGTTGGTGCATGCTGAGCACAGCCTGTCTAGAGTGGGTAGGTAGGGCAAGGTGTCTGCCAAAAGTTGACGTCTGCCTCGAAAGTAAATGGGGTAGAAGTGTCATGTTCTGTTCGCGTCGTATGCCGATAACAATGTATATTCCTTCACACGACATTTACTTGACATGCTTTGTAGGCCACATGCAAATCTTCGGGACTTCGGGGTGTTCCAGTTCAGCACACGGATAGGTGCATTCACACCACATAGGTACAGACACCAAACTGAGGGATACTGCCTTCGGCTACACCTAAATATGCATGCGATGACCCGAATGACATGACCCACTGAAAGTCGAAAATAAAAATGAAAAACTCGTACTGAAAAATTATATAGAAAGATTAAAGATTAGATTAAGTATTCGTGTATCCTTCTTAGCGCACACCATTGTCCATCTAAATTCCGACTTTGAACCCATCGCGTTTCTATAAAAACCTTTCCATTCCACAATATTCTAACGCAACTTGATAAGGGAAGTTTTAGACCTCTTGAACCTCGGGAAGTTTTAGCAGGGATGGGCATCACCATTTGGAGACAGTGCATTCTCCGCCTTTTCTACGAAGTTGAGCAGTACGGAATTTGTGGGACAAAATCAACCAAGAATCGAACGTATCCGAGTTGTGCCTGTAGCGGGGCTAATGTTACACCAACAACATACACATGTCATTACAGTCTTCATACTTGTCAGCGTAGACACAATTTTGAAGCTGATAGAATTGCCACCAAATTTTGAGCACATCCAGTTCTGCTAATTTGAACGCGGATTCAAAAGGCCGGCGTTAAAGGTAGCTCACAGCTCCTCAACTTATCTTCAACTCATCGACTTGTGCCAAGGAACCAATGACGTCACAAGTTTCGCTGAGCGCGGACAGTGTATGCAAAATTTAAGACACCATAACCTGCATAATAATGCAAGTATGGGTCTCAAATATGCATTAATCAGGCAGCATTGACTCTCAGAATCAGTGGCGTACCTAGGGTTTGCGTCAAAGAGGGGGAGGGGGGAGCAAATGGATCTGAATGAAGCCCAACCTACCCCGCAAGAAAACAGGAGAGGTGGGCGAATTACCCCCCCCCTCCCCATCGCACTACTGTGTGTTGCCAAAGATGCTCAGCGCACCTCAGAGATGTGATTAAATTCAGGTGGCTACATCGTCAGTGGTGTCCAGGAACACCCCAGATGTGTTTCACTACATCTCAACGATGTAACGCTTCGATGTTCGCTTCGCCCCAGAGGCGTTGTTTGGCCGCGTTGTGGACGCGTTTGGCTGTGACGGGACGGGGACAGTTGGGGAGCATGCAGCCCCTCGCCTCGTGTAAAGATGGCGCCCTTCCGACCCGGAAAAGGCGCCTCTTCAGGAAATCTCGAGTTCGCCGCCTCTCGACGGATTTACAAACAGTCAGTCGCAACCACTTCGCAGTCACACGCACACTTTCAGGGGAAAGGCACCCCCCCCCGCCCCCCCGCCCCTTCAGCATGATTGAGTGCACCCCTCCCTCTCCCCGCCCAAATGAATGTTTCCGCCGAAAGCGCCACGCAGAGGGTATACGCCCCAAATTCCCAGGCAATTCCCGCCAATTCCCGGGTGCGTTGGTGTGACGCGACCGTTTTCCGCAGCCGTTTCAAGGTCGAAGCCGTGCCGGAGCCGTCTCAAGGTCGAAGCGGCCCAGCCAAGCTGCAGCTAACTGCCGACGAGTGGTCAGCTGATGACGTGTGGTCAGCTGATGACGTGTGGTCAGCTGATGACGCGTCGTCAGCTGAGTCGAGCCACAACGCTCGGCTGCTCACCACGGACGACGTTGTCGACCGGGAGAAGATGGACTCGGTCAGCCTGAGGCTGGTGGTGGTGGACAATGCCACGGTGACTGGCGTCAGCAGCGCCGAGAGTGAGTCGCGGGGCTGTAACAAGGAGCCACCGGCACCAGCAGGGGGTCACCAGCACCAGCAGAGGGTCACCAGCACCAGTAGGGGTCACCAGCACCAGTAGGAGGTCACCAGCACCAGCAGGGGGTCACCAGCACCAGCAGGGGGTCACCAGCACCAGCAGGGGATCACCAGCACCAGTAGGGGGTCACCAGCACCAGCAGGGGGTCACCAGCACCAGCAGGGGGTCACCAGCACCAGCAGGGGGTCACCAGCACCAGCAGGCTGGTCACGTGTCCAGCATGGACGTCACGTGTCCAGCATGGAGGCATGGAGGTCACGGGCACCAGCGCAGGGGATCGCGGGCACCAGCAGAGGGTCACGGGCACCAGCAGGAGTTCACGAGCACCATCAGGCGGGTCACGTGTCCAGCAGGGAGGTCACGGGCACCAGCAGGGGGTCATGGACACCAGCAGGAGGTCATGAGCACCAGCAGGAGGCCACAAGCACCATCAGGCCGGTCATGTGTCCAGCAGGGAGGCCACGTGTCCAGCAGGGAGGTCACGTGCCCAGTAGGGAGGTCACGGGCACCAGCAGGCGGGTCACGTGTCCAGCATGGAGGTCACGTGTCCAGCAGGGAGATCACGTGTCCAGTAGGGAGGCCACGTGTCCAGCAAGGAGGTCACGTGTCCAGCAGGAAGGTCATAGGCACCATTAGGGGGTAACGGACACCAGCAGGTGGTCACGTGCCCAGCACAGAGGTCACGTGTCCAGCAGGGAGGTCACGGGCACCAGCAGGCGGTCACGTGTCCAGCAGGGAGGCCACGTGCCCAGCGGGGAGGTCACGGGCTGCAGCAGCGCCAAGGATGAGACGCGGGCCAAAGCAGAACATCACGACCTCCAGCAGTGGGGGAGGGGGGGGTCACGTGCTCCAGCAGTGAGTTGTCTGTGGTTTTGTTTTTAAGAGTTGTTTCTTCGTAAGTCGTCTCTGTGTTGCTTGTCTGTTTCTGCGCTGCTGTTTGTTAGTGACTTGCCTTCTTGCGAGCCGTGAGTGAGTTTTTCAGCTGTTCTTTGTTTGTGTTCGTGTGAGTTGTGCGAGGCTGTATGTTCGTGAGTTGTTTGTTTACTTGTTTGTCTGTCGCGGTAGCCACGGTGACGATCACAATTCTGGACGTGAACGACAACCCGCCGACGTTCACCAACGTCAACTCGAGCACGGCCATCAGTGTCCCGGAGAATATGCCCGAGAGGGCGCCCATCTTCACTGTGCTGGCCGAGGACAGCGACCAGAACAACACCATCACCTACACCTGCAGGTGGGAGCGTCGTCACTGACTGGAACAACACCATCACCTACATCTGCAGGTGGGAGAGACGTGACCACTGACCAGAACAACACCGTCACCTACACCTGCAGGTGTGGGCGCAACGTTGTCACCACCGTGCGCGCTAGACATGTGAAACGACATTCCATAGCTGCATCAGATTGTTGTCACGTCCACGCTTAAATCCACTCATGTTTACCTACTGCACAGTAGCTGCACAATTGAGCACTAGCTGACCCTCGTTGTGCCAGGGGGTCTCGAGACACCCCCCCAGCCCTCAGGGTTTTCCGTGATATCGGCCGAATAAGTAGACGCAGGGACACCAAGTTTTCAGAACCATATTATGCATCTTTTTGCATACCTCGCACACATTTCTGGTCCAGGTCATCAGAGGTCATTGACCTGGAACGGATCAATGGGAATGATGTTCCAAAACATTCGAAGAGCCAGCCACCAATCAGAGTGGTTGGCACCAAACTCAGAGCATGCTGTCCTTCATCAGGACGAAGAAACTCCTATCCGGAAATTGTGATTAAGGTCAAAGTTACTGACCTGAGGTCAGGTCAATTTCCGCATATTTCTACCGCAATCAGTTGGTAAATTCGACTCTGGGATTTTTTTTCACGCCAAGAATTCTACAGTGCATTCTGGGTTAATAGATGTGTCAAAGGTCGATGATATCAGGTTCATCTCAGACTATGTGGCAACCATGAGACTATGTGACAACCTCAAGGTCATCTGACAACCATGAGGCCATGCAACAACCATCACACCATGCGACAATCACGAGGTCATGTGACAGCCATGAGACATGCGTCAACCGTGAGACCATGTGACAACAACGAGGCTATGTGACAACCATGAGACATGCGTCAACCGTGAGACCACGTGATAACCACGAGGCTATGTGACAACCATGAGGTCATGTGGTAACCACGAGCCCGTGTGACAACCATGAGACCGTGTGACAACGATGAGACCGTGTGACAACCATTAGACCGTGTGACAACCATGAGACCGTGTGACAACCATGAGACCGTGTGACAACCATGAGACCGTGTGACAACGATGAGACCGTGTGATGTGTGATGAGACCGTGTAACAACCATGAGAACGTGTGACAACGATGAGACCGTGTGACAACGATGAGACCGTGTGACAACCATGAGACCGTGTGACAACCAGAGACCGTGTGACAACGAAACGTGTACAACGATGAGACCGTGTGACAACCATGAGACCGTGTGACAACGATGAGACCGTGTGACAACGATGAGACCGTGTGACAACCATGAGACCGTGTGACAACGATGAGACCGTGTGACAACGATGAGACCGTGTGACAACGATGAGACCGTGTGACAACCATGAGACCGTGTGACAACGATGAGACCGTGTGACAACCATGAGACCGTGTGATGTGTGATGAGACCGTGTAACAACCATGAGACCGTGTGACAACGATGAGACCGTGTGACAACGATGAGACCGTGTGACAACGATTAGACCGTGTGACAACCATGAGACCGTGTGACAACCATGAGACCGTGTGACAACCATGAGACCGTGTGACAACGATGGGACCGTGTGACAACGATGAGACCGTGTGACAACCACCAGACTGTGACAACCATGAGGCTAGTCGGCCACGCAATCAGTATGAATTAATACCGTGTGGTGCTTGGAACCCAGAATGCACAGAGACATCTGTAAAGTATATTTTGTACTGGAAATGGATTCAGGAAGTTTCATCAGGGGGGGGGAGGACTCATCTGGAGCTGGAGAAGTCGGGGGAGGGGGACTCATCTGGAGCTGGAGAAGTCGGGGAATCATCTGCAGCTGGGGATTTCTGGGTACTCATCTGGAGCTGCATAAGTCATGGGGACTAATCTGAAGCTGGATAAGTCATGAGACTCATTTGGAGCTGGAGGGGTCAGGGGACTCATCAGGTGCTGGATATTCCGGGGGAGGGGAATCGTCTTGAGCTGGAGAAGTGACCAGCGACCAGCTATCACGTGATCAGCTGCGCTGTGGAAGTGTATCACACGACCTGCTGTGACCTGGGCAGTGTATCACGTGACGTATCGTGACCTAGACAGTGTATCACGTGACCTGTCGTGACCTGGACAGTGCATTGCCTGGCCTGTCGTGCCCCG
Organism: Ashinkailepas kermadecensis; assembly: GCA_034440615.1. Lineage (NCBI taxonomy): Eukaryota > Metazoa > Arthropoda > Thecostraca > Neolepadidae > Ashinkailepas > Ashinkailepas kermadecensis. The sequence continues at coordinate 159,037 of JAOTOM010004496.1, read as the reverse complement.
AGCGATGTATCACGTGAGCTGTCGTGACATGTACAGTGTATCACGCAACCTGCCGTGACCTGGATAGTGCATCACGTGATCTGTCATGACCTGGACAGTATATCACGCGACCTATCGTGACCTAGACAGTGTATCACGCGACCCGTCGTGACCTGAGCGTTGTATCATGCGGCCTGCCATGACCTGGACAGTTTCATCTCGTGACCTGCCTTGACCTGAACAGTGCATCACATGAGCTGCCGTGCCCTGAGCGGTGCATCACGTGCCCTGAGCGGTGCATCACGTGACCTGCCGTGCCCTGAGCGGTGCATCACGTGACCTGCCGTGATCTGACGGCTCACGACGTGGCCGCCAGCGGAGACTCGGTGTTCACCGACCTGGTGGAGCTGGACGCCGGCACCGGACAGCTCAGGGTGGCCGCCAACATCGACCGCGAGGCGCAGCCGCGCGTCAACCTCACGATCACGGCGACCGACGCGGGCGTACCGCCGCTGAACGTGTCAGTGCAGGTCAGAGCCAGGTCACAGGGTCGGGTCACGGCACAGGTCACAGGTGTAGGTCAGGGTCAGGTTACAGGGTCGGATCACGGCACAGGTCACAGGTGCAGGTCAGAGTCAGGTCACAGGGTCGGGTCACGACACAGGTCACAGGTGTAGGTCAGAGTCAGGTCACAGGGTCGGGTCACGGCACAGGTCACAGGTGTAGGTCAGAACCAGGTTACAGAGTCGGGTCACGGAACAGGTCACAGGTGCGGGTCAGAGCCAGGACACAGGGTCGGGTCACGGCACAGGTCACAGGTGCGGGTCAGAGCCAGGTCACAGGGTCGGGTCACGGCACAGGTCACAGGTTCAGGTCAGAGTCAGGTAACAGGGTCGGATCACAGGGTCGGGTCACGACACAGGTCATAGGTACAGGTCGGAACCAGGTCACAGGGTCGGGTTACGGCACAGGTCACAAGTCTGGGTCAGAGCCAGGGCACAGATTCAGGTCACAGCACAGGTCGCAAGTCTAGGTAAGAGCCAGGTCACAGGGTAGGACAGAATGCCAGTAATCTAGGGGTAAAGTCCCGTCTCCCAGCCGAAAGGTTGTGGGTTCGAGTCCCACTCATCGCCACCCTTCGCTCGCGACCAATCGGCGTGAGAGATTGCCGACGCTATGTGTCTAAACAGTTGACACGTCGCAAAAGCCAATAACCACCACCACGGCACAGGCAACAATATTGGAAGAATGATATTACAGATCACACTGCTTGGTCATAGGTTACAGCTCACACAGCGCGTTCTGACGTCGTTCTGACGTCACACCGCTTGGAAAGGGTCACCGATCATACGGTTTGGTCAGAGGTCACAGACCACACTGCTTGGTCAGAGGTCAGAGATCACACGACCTGGTCAGAGGTTACAATCACTCGGCTTTGTCAGAGGTTACAGATCACACGACTTGGTCAGAGGTTACAATCACTCGGCTCGTTTTGACGTTAGTTTGGATCAGAACCGGTCACATGGTGCAGAGCGCAGGTCACAGGTCGCAGGTCGGAGGTCACAGGCCGGAGGTCACGGGTCGCAGGTCACAGGCTCATAGTCGCAGCCGGACGTAGGTGGGAGCTGGGTCGGGATCAACACTCAAGTCGCCAAAACCTGGTCAGTCTCAGGTCATAGGTCGAGCCTACAGGTCTAGGTCAGGTCGGACTGCAGGTCGCGAGTACATTAGACAGCAGGTCATTCGCGTCGCGTGTCGCCTCCCGCGATCACAAATCGAGATCCTTAGTGGAGTCGAGCTCGATATGTCACAGTTCAATATCAGATCCTGCGGAAGCTGTCGATTCCGAACGTTTCTGGAATTGTTCACCTTCAACCTGTCATGGGGACTCTGTCATGACCTGTCATGACCTGTCATGGGGACGGGGGCAGCTCTGACAGATCGCACGCGAAAGCATTCGACACCATCGCATTTACCTCCCGAATTGGATGCGCTTTGTCCTCCCTCCTTTGGTCTTGCTTGGATGCGACATGGGAATCGGCTGCAACCATAGTGGATGGCAAGTCGACGGCATGCTCTCGGCCGGTCAGTTCACGAGCATTCTTCTCTGAAGCGATACTCACTGGAGAAGGAACACTTGAGGTATGGCAGGGTCCGTATTGAGCATCGGACGTCATAGCCTGCATCGTCTGTGTTATTCATGTAACGCATGCATTATCTTTAAAAAACAAAACAATTTCGCACAGCTCAAGGCTCTAAATTATGCTCGTGTACTCAACGCGAACACACCTTCATTATTGCAGAGTGATCCAAGCACTGCGTGAAAACACAGGCGTGATGCCACTACAGAAACGGGAATGCGAAATTGGCGAGCAAACAAAAGCCTGTGATTTGATAGCTGTCTTTTTTGTGTGTGACGGTTTGTTTTGTTTACACACTCAAGTGGTTTCGAGAACCTGTCGTTTCCAGTATATTCCCACAAGTGTTGGTGTTTGTAAACGGTTCGCACGTGTGCGCCGAAATTATTTTTTTAACACGCCTTCCGCACGGCTCATTATGACGTCACCAACATTGCGCGTCAGATCTCCATCGAGGTCGAGGACCAGAACGACTGCCCGCCCGTCTGGGTGACCGACCCGTCCACCATGCACCCCAGCGTGAAGGAGGGCAGTTCGGGTGACGTCATCGCCACCCTGGCCGCCACCGACGATGACCTAGCAGGTGAATGACGTCATCAGCGCCCGTCTGATGTGACTGGTGTGACACAGTTTTTTTTTTACTACAGCTGTATTATTTTGCAACGATAGGCTTGCAAACGCTTATGCAGGTTTCAGTGCGGTGTGTCGATGATATTTGTGGACGGTGGTATCCGCTGATTGTGTTGGATGGTTAAATGGGTTGTATCTGCGAGTTCGCACGTCGTGCCTGCCCACTGTGACGTCATATGTGCCATCAGCAGTCTGCCATAACGTCAGACGTGACATCAAAAGTTCACCATAACGTCAGCCGTGACACCAACAGTCCACCATGACGTTCAGACGCGCCGCTAACAGTCCCCCATGACGTCAGACGTGATACCAAAGGCCCACCGTGACGCAAGACGCGACACAAACAATGCATCGTGACGTCAGACGTGACACCAACAGTCCGCCATAGCCTCAGTTAGTAATTTGGGCTTTAGGCCGCCTCGACCAGAATTGATAATTCGCTCCCAGTTCACCATAACGTCAGCCGTGACATCAACAGTCCACCATGCCGTCAGACACGGCGGCCAGCAACGTCACCTTCAGCCTGAGCGCGGACGCGGCGCGCAACTTCAGCGTCGACCCTGCCACCGGTGACGTCACCGTTCGCGGCGCGCTCGACCGTGAACTGCTCGCCGATACCAACTACGTGCTGACGGCGCGCGTGCAGGCGGGCGACGCGTGCGACGCGCACGATAACTGCCGCCACACCATCGCCAGCTACCTGTCCGTCCAGGTACTTTTACCTTTTTACCTTTTACCTTTTTACTTTTTACTTCTTTACTTTTTACTTTTTTACTTGTTAATTTTTTACTTTTTTTTACTTTTTATCTTTTACCTTTTCTTTTACTTTTACTTTTTTGCCTTTACTTTTTACTTATTTACTTTTTGCTTTTTACTTTTCCCGGGACAACTTTTTCGCTAAAAAAAGCAAGTACAGAGCGGTGTGCACGCCTCCCTCACCGACACGCGGCACTTTAAACTCGGAATGATCTGCCTGTGTTCTGAAGGCTCCGTATTGCTGTTGGCATGGGCTCGCCTAATTTGTCCATCTAGCATTGTTACGGGTGATGTATGACCAACTTTTTTCTTCTTTTTTAATTGGGTTTGGTTCTCGACGCACTTTATGCAATTGCTAATCGGCGCCGCCCACACTGTTTCGCCGGTGGGCCGCGGGATTGGGAAATGTCCGAGCGGTGCGAGCGTCGAACCCGAGACCTTTGTATCCAGAGTCCGACGACCTAACCACTCGGCCATTCCCTCCCCACAATGACCAACGTAGTTGATGCGCCCGCAAGCCCAACGCGAGACCTGTAAGCTTAACCTACGACCTGAAACTGACCAGGTTTTGGCGACTTGGGTGTTGACCCCGATCCAGCTCCCACCTACGTCCGGCTGCGACCATGAATCTGTGACCTGCGACCTGTGACCTGCGGCCTGTGACCTGCGGCCTGCGCTCTGCACCATGTGACCGGTTCTGATCCAGACGAACGACATCAGAACGAGCCGTGTGACCTGTGACCTCTGACGAAGCCGAGTGATTGTGACCTCTGATCACGCCGAGTGACTGCAACCTCTGACCCAGTGTGATCTGTAACATCACCCTTCCTGGACTCGTTGCCTGTGCTGTGGTGGTGGTTATTGGCTGTTGCAACCCACCCGTCCGTCCAGGTGACGGACGTGAACGACTGCGCGCCGGTGCTGCCGCCCAGCGGCCAGCAGATCGCCGACGTGGCCGAGACCACACCCGCCGGCTCCGACCTGGCCGCCGTGCCGGCCACCGACGCCGACCAGGCCGACACGAACGCGTCGCGCGTCACCTTCACGCTGGCCGACGTCGCGCCGCTGCGCTCCGGATGCACGGAGCCGCGGCCGTTCGCGGTGGCCACGCGCCAGAACACTGCCCAGCTGACGGCCCGCGTGGCGCTGGCCGGCTGCTGGGGCGACTACAACGTCACGCTGCTCGCCACCGACGGCGCGCAGCCCTTCAACAACGCCACCGGCTCGTACATGGTGAGCGCCGCCCTCGGACTCACCGTGGTGGCCCTCTTCTCACTTTGGTGAGCGCTTCCCTCTGCCTCATCATGGTGGGTGCTTGCTCTGTCTCATCATGGTGGTCGCTTCCCTCTGCCTCATCATGGTGGGTGCTTGCTCTTTCTCATCATGGTGGTCGCTTCCCCCTGCCTCATCATGGTGGGTGCTTGCTCTTTCTCATCATGGTGAGGGCTTGCTCTTCCTCATCATGGTGGGCGCTTCCTCCGCCTCATCATGGTGGGTGCTTCTTCTGTCTAACCATGGTGAGGGTTTGCTCTTCCTCATCATGGTGGGCGCGTCCTCTGCTTCATCATGGTGGGTGCTTCTTCTGTCTAACCATGGTGAGGGTTTGCTCTTCCTCATCATGGTGGGCGCTTCCTCCGCCTCATCATGGTGGGTGCTTCTTCTGTCTAACCATGGTGAGGGTTTGCTCTTCCTCATCATGGTGGGTGCTTCCTCTGCCTCATCATGTTGGGTGCTTATTCTGTCTAATCATGGTGAGGGTTTGCTCTTCCTCATCTTGGTGGGCGTTTCCCTTTCCCTCATCATGGTGAGCGCTGTCCTCTGCCTCATCACGATGGGCTCTTCCCTCTTATCACTATAGTGAGCGCTTCATCTGCTTCATCATGATGATAGTCGAATACATGGTGAGACATTCACCCGCCTGCTAGATGCTGTAGGCATTCTCTGCCTCATCCATGTTGATGATTTCCTCTGCTGAATGTTTGATGAGGGCTTCCCTCTGTTTAGCACATGGTGAGGGCTTCCCTCTGTTTAGCATATGGTGAGGGTTTCCCTCTGTTTAGCATATGGTGAGTGCTTCCCTCTGTTCAGCATATGGTGAGTGCTTCCCTCTGTTTAGCATATGGTGAGGGCTTCCCTCTGTTTAGCATACGGTGAGGGCATCCCTCTATTTAGTATATGGTGAGGGCTTCCCTCTGTTTAGCATATGGTGAGTGCTTCCCTCAATCGCATGCGCGGTGAAGGCTTCCCTCTGTCTCATGTATGGTGATGGCTTCTCAGTTTAGCGTATGGCGAGGGCTTCCTTCTGTTTAGCATATGGTGAGTGCATCCCTCAATCACATGCACCGAGAGGGCTTTCCTCCGTCCCACAAATGGTTTAGCTTGCCGCCTCACCATGTTCCCTGGGCTACACAGTCACTATGTACTCCCCCCACGAGGTGCACACATTCTCACAATGCGCCCCTAGGTAACAACGTCTCTCCACGCTCCCCTAGGTGCCCACGTTCTCACAATGCGCCCCGAGGTGACAACGTCTCCCCATGCTCCCCTAGGTGCACATATTATCACAATGCTCCCTAGGCGACAACGTCTCACCATGCTCCCTTAGGTTCACACTTGCTTACCATGCACCCCAAGGTGACAACGTCTCTCCACGCTCCCCTAGGTGCACACTTGCTCATCATGCACCTCTAGGTTACAACGCCTCACAACGTTCCCCTAGGTGCACACTTGCTCACCATGCACCTCTAGGTGACAACGTCTCACCACGCTCCTCTAGGTGCACACTCGCTCGCCATGCACCTCTAGGCTACAACGTCTCACAACGCTCCCCTAGGTGCACACTCGCTCGCCATGCACCTCTAGGCTACAACGTCTCACAACGCTCCCCTAGGTGCACACTTGCTCACCATGCACCTCCAGGATACAACGTCTCACAACGCTCCCCTAGGTGCACACTCGTTCGCCATGCACCCGTAGGTGACACCGTCTCACCGTGTCCCCCTGGTTGCTCACTTGTTGCTCACCATGCACCCCTAGGTGACACCGTCTCACCGTGTCCCCCTGGTTGCTCACTTGTTGCTCACCATGCACCCTTCCGCAGATTCACGTGAGCGACGTGAACGACCCGCCGCAGTTCGTGTGGCCCGCCGACGACTTCCACCTGGACATCGACGAGAACAGCTTCAACGAGTCGTTGGCGCTGCAGACGGTGCTGCTGGCCAACGGCTCGGCGATGGTGGTGGTCGCCACCGACCCGGACGACCCGCTGACGCCCAACGCGCGCGTCAAGTACGACCTGCTCGCCTCGTCGACGCCGGACATCGCGCGCAACATCTTCGTGGTGAGCGAAGGACCGGAAGGTCCGGACCTGAGGGTGACGTGAATTATTTTTCTCACATCATGCACGATATTGTTTGTTTGTTTATCGGGTAGTTCTCAACGCACTTTATGCACGGCACGGCTAATGGCGCCTCCCACACTGCTTCGCCAGTGGGCGGCGGGATTGGGAAATGTCCCGAGTGGTGCGAGTGTTGAACCCGGGACCTTGGTGTCCAGAGTTCAACACCTTGACCACTCGGCCATCCCCGCCCACATCATGCATGCTGCAAACAGGACTGAAGCATGGCCGGCGACAGGCCTAGGCCTAGGGCTGTGGCCTAGGGCCTCGGCCTAGGGCTGTACCGGCGATAGGTGATGGGATAGGTGATGCCACTGTGCCCCATCGATGGTGGACGGATACTGTGGCATGCTCCGGCGTATTTTAGTGAAAGAGTCCTGCCGGACTCGTCCTAAAGGGCGACGAACCTCGTCCAAGCACGGTCGCCGCACATTGCGCGAAAGCTGCCTGACATCGACACATGCACCGCAAAACGTTGCCGAAGTCAAACGATGCAAAACGACTCAGACGAGTGGTTGGAAAGCATTGTCCAATCGATTTTGCTAGATTATGCGATGTATCGACTTGTACATGACTAGTATTGTTTTGGGCGCTACATGACTAATGCAGTCGTTGCGCCCTAAAGCCCAAACAATTAACTTACTAGCTAACGAGTGATTTTAAGTGCTTTTGGATCGCTACGCGCCAAGCGCGGACCTTCAGCTAGTCGGCGACACTAGCGCTGAGCATTGGACGAAGCATGAACTAAGATGCCAACATGCATGCATTTATAAGAAAAAACTACGCAATCCAATGCGTTGCTACGAGAACATGTCGCAGAAAAGTAGTGTATACCACTACCTATTATTTCAAATATGTTTCACCCTCATTCACCCGATTTCTGGACCGTCACTTCACAGCTGCTACTGAAAGCGGCAATTATCCAAAACTTGGCGGTGAACTTCTGATCAGATGTGCTCCGTGGCATTGCCTTAAAAAAAACATCGCATTAGGGGATAGTGCAAATAATTATTATTCGACTGACGTTAAATACCTACACGACCTCAGACTACCACACTGTGTCCGCTATGACCCCCAGTCCGCCATGTCGAGCCCTACACGACCTCAGACTACCACACTGTGTCCGCTATGACCCCAGTCCGCTATGCCGTGCCCTACACGACCTCAGACTAGCACACTGTGTCCGCTGTGACCCCAGTCCGCCATGTCGTGCCCTACACGACCTCAGACTACCACACTGTGTCCGCTATGACCCCAGTCCGCCATGTCGTGCCCTACACAACCTCAGACTACCACACTGTGTCCGCTATGACCCCAGTCCGCCATGTCGAGCCCTACACGACCTCAGACTACCACACTGTGTCCGCTGTGACCCCAGTCCGCCATGTCGAGCCCTACACGACCTCAGACTATCACACTGTGTCCGCTGTGACCCCAGTCCGCCATGTCGAGCCCTACACAACCTCAGACTACCACACTGTGTCCGCTATGCCGTGCCCTACACAACCTCAGACTACAGCACTGCTTATCTAATTGACGGGAGGTTGTAATAGCCACAAGTCCATTGTGGATTTCTTCAATAAAAAGTCTGCATCTGTGTCTGTGTCACTGTGTCCGCTATGATCCTAGCTTGCCATGCTATCACCCCAGTGTACCGTGTCATGATCTCAGCGACCCTAGGCTATCACACTGTATGTTCCGTGACCCCCATTGACCATGCCGTGACCCAAGCCGACTATGCCGTGACCCAGTCGACTATACTGTGACCCTAGTCGACCATGTCGTGACCCCAGCCGACCATGCCGTGACCCCAGTCGACTATACTGTGACCCCAGCCGACCATGCGGTGCCCCAGTCGACCATGTCGTGACCCCAGTCGACCATGTCGTGACCCCAGTCGACTATACTGTGACCCCAGTCGACCATGCCGTGACCCCAGTCGACCATGTCGTGACCCCAGTCGACCATGTCGTGACCCCAGTCGACTATACTGTGACCCCAGTCGACCATGCGGTGACCCCAGTCGACCATGTCGTGACCCCAGTCGACTATACTGTGACCCCAGTCGACTATACTGTGACCCTAGTCGACCATGTCGTGACCCCAGTCGACTATACTGTGACCCCAGTCGACCATGCCGTGACCCCAGTCGACCATGTCGTGACCCCAGTCGACTATACTGTGACCCCAGTCGACCATGTCGTGACCCCAGTCGACTATACTGTGACCCCAGCCAACCATGCCATGACCCCAGTCGACTATACTGTGACCCCAGCCGACTATGCGGTGACCCCAGTCGACCATGTCGTGACCCCAGTCGACCATGTCGTGACCCCCGTCGACAATGCACGACCCTGTTTGCGATGCCGTGACCGCAGGTGGACTCTGAGAACGGCACGCTCTACCTCAAGAGCCAGCTGGACCGCGAGAGCCCGGCCGGCTACGAGTTCGTGCTGCAGCTGGAGGCTCGCGACCAGGGCTCCGAGGCTTGGGAGCGGGCCGGCGGCGCGGCGGCGACCGCGGGCGGCCTGGCGGCGGCGCTGTCGGTGCGCGTGACCGTGTCGGACGTGGACGAGTTCGTGCCGACTTTCGCGGAGCGAGTGCACAACTACTCGCGCTTCACGGAGGGGCGGCCGGCCGGCGACGAGGTTGTGCCGCTGCCGGTCGCCACCGACGCGGACAGCACGCCGCACGTGTTCTACTTCCTGGTGGGCGGCGACAACGCGACGTTCGAGCTGGTGTCCAGCGGCGGGCCGCCGCAGCTGCGCACGGCCGCCATTTTGGACCGCGAGGCCACGCCCACGTACCAGCTGATCGTGCAGACGACCAGCGCCGACGTGTACCCGGGCTACGCGCCCGACTTCGACCCGGTCGGCGGCCACCAGCTGCTCGTCAACGTCATCGTGCAGGACGTGAACGACAACGCGCCCGTGCTGGCCGGCGGCCTGATGGGCGGCATCGCGGCCGGCGACGCCAAGAGCAGCGTGATCCTGACGGTGGTGGCGACCGACGCCGACCTCAACGACACGGTCGCCTACCGCATTAACGGCGCCGTCACCACCGACGATCCGTCGCTGGCGCCGGTGCTCAACGCGAGCGTGCCGTTCGTGCTCGACGAGCAGCTGGGCCAGCTGAAGCTGAACTTCGACGTGGACGCGGCGATGCGCGGCTACTTCGACTTCAACGTGACGGCCACCGACAAGGCGGACCACGTGGCCGGCTGCGGCGCCAGGATCTTCATCGTCACCGAGGACGACCGCGTGAAGTTCGTCTTCGCCAACCCGGCCGCCTTTGTGACGGTACGTGCCGCACTCTTCACTTCAGTTGTGCTAATTCAATCGGGAAAGAAACCAAAGCAGGTCGATGATTTTGATTCATTCCGGAAATATTTTCTCGTCAGCTGTTTGGTTTGGATGCATTTTGGTTTTTGTTCCGTACGGCTACTAATCCAAAGTATTTGCGGAATTTAGTGCCATTTTCGCTCCCACTCGTCTGAACACTTGACAAATTATCAAAGCCGTTTCTCAATTCTGCCATACTGTCTGAACATTTGACGTACGCCAGTCTAGCTTAGAATGACCATTGCACCCAATGTCCCATACTCTTTTCCTCTTTGTCACACATTAGGTTTCTGTGAGCATCGAAGCTTTCCGGATAACTTCAATAACAGGGGCGCAGTCAGGATTTTCTTCTGGTGGTTCACATCACATCCGGACCAAAACGAAATGTGATCAGACTTCTGACGTTCGCCATGAAAATTTCAAAATTTGCTTGATTTGGTGCATTTTTGGTTGTGAAGCGGCCCGGGTACCCCCCCTCTTCCCCACCTTGGTTGCGCCGCTGACCTGGTACGCCTTAACTAGCCGTGACCCAATCTGTCCGTGTCTGTCTGTGTCTGTCCGTGTCTGTCTGTGTCTGTCTGTGTCTGTCTGTGTCTGTATGTGTCTGTCTGTGTCTGTCTGTGTCTGTCTGTGTCTGTCTGTGTCTGTCTGTGTCTGTCTGTGTCTGTCTGTGTCTGTCTGTGTCTGTCTGTGTCTGTCTGTGTCTGTCTGTGTCTGTCCGTGTCTGTCTGTGTCTGTCTGTGTCTGTATGTGTCTGTTTGTGTGTGTCTGTGTCTGTCCGTGTCTGTCCGTGTCTGTCCGTGTCTGTCCGTGTCTGTCTGTGTCTGCATGTGTCTGTCTGTGTCTGTTTGTGTCTGTATGTGTCTGTCTGTGTCTGTCTGTGTCTGTCCGTGTCTGTTTGTGTGTGTGTCTGTGTCTGTCTGTGTCTGTCTGTGTCTGTCTGTGTCTGTCCGTGTCTGTCCGTGTCTGTCTGTGTCTGTCTGTGTCTGTCTGTGTCTGTATGTGTCTGTCTGTGTCTGTCTGTGTCTGTTTGTGTGTGTCTGTGTCTGTCCGTGTCTGTCTGTATATGTCTGTGTCTGTCTGTGTCTGTCTGTGTCTGTCTGTTTCTGTCTGTGTCTGTTTGTGTGTGTCTGTGTCTGTCCGTGTCTGTCTGTGTCTGTCTGTGTCTGTCTGTGTCTGTCTGTGTCTGTCTGTGTCTGTCAGAGTCTGTCTGAATCTGCCTGTATGTGTATGTGTGTATACCGCCTGTGTCTATCTCCTGCCGCTCTGTGTCTGTCTATCTATCTGTCTGTGTCCGCATGTATCCGTCTGTTTCTATGTCTGTCTGTCCTCTATCTGTCTGTCTCTGTCTATGTTCCTCCCTGTCTGCCTCTCTGTCTGCATCTGTCGGTCTCTGCCCTTGTCTTTTTGTGTCCGTACGTCGCTCTGGCTATGGCTGTGTCTGTATGTGACTCTCTGTCTCTGTCTATATGTGTCTGTATGTGTCTGTCTGCCTCTGTCTATATGTGTCTGTATGTGTCTATATGTGTCTGTATGTGTCTATATGTGTCTGTATGTGTCGGTCTGTCTCTGTCTATAAGTGTCTGTATGTGTATATATGTGTCTGTATGTGTCGGTCTGTCTCTGTCTATAAGTGTCTGTATGTGTCTATATGTGTCTGTATGTGTCGGTCTGTCTCTGTCTATAAGTGTCTGTATGTGTCTATCTGTCGCTCTGGCTGTGGCTGTGTCTGTATGTGACAGTCTGTCTCTGTCTATATGCGTCTGTCTGATTCTCTGTACGTATGTGTATACTTGTCTTCTCTCTCCTTCGCTCTGTATCTGTCTCTCTGTCTCTCTGTCTCTCTGTCTCTCTGTCTCTCTGTCTCTCTGTCTCTATGTCTCTCTGTCTCTCTGTCTCTCTGTCTCTCTGTATCTCTGTCTCTCTGTATCTCTGTCTCTCTGTCTCTCTGTCTCTCTGTCTCTTTGTCACTCTGTCACTCTGTCTCTCTGTCTCTCTGTCTCTCTGGCTCTCTGGCTCTCTGGCTCTCTGGGTCTGTCTCTGGTTCTGGCTCTGGCTCTGGCTCTGACTCTGGCTCTGTCTCTGGCTCTGTCTCTGTCTCTGTCTCTATCTCTGTCTCTGTCTCTGTCTCTGTCTCTGTCTCTGTATCTGTCTCTGTCTCTGTCTCTGTCTCTGTCTCTGTCTCTCTGTCTGTCTGTCTCTCTGTCTCTCTCTCTGTCTCTGTCTCTGTCTCTGTCTCTGTCTCTGTCTCTGTCTCTGTCTCTGTCTCTGTCACTGTCTCTGTCTCTGTCTCTCTGTCTGTCTCTCTGTCTCTGTCTCTGTCTCTGTCTCTGTCTCTGTCTCTGTCTCTGTCTCTGTCTCTGTCTCTGTCTCTGTCTCTGTCTCTGTCTCTGTCTCTGTCTCTGTATCTGTCTCTGTCTCTGTCTCTGTCTCTGCCTCTGTCTCTGTCTCTGTCTCTGTCTCTGTCTCTGTCTCTGTATCTCTGTCACTCTGTCTGTCTCTCTGTTTCTGTCTCTGTCTCTGTCTCTGTCTCTGTCTCTGTCTCTCTGTCTGCCTCTATCTATGCATTTATGTGTATCTGTCTCTGTCTCTCTGTCTCTGTCTCTGTCTCTGTCTCTGTCTCTGTCTCTGTCTCTGTCTCTGTCTCTGTCTCTGTCTCTGTCCCTGTCTCTGTCTCTGTCTCTGTCTCTCTGTCTGCCTCTATCTATGCATTTATGTGTCTCTGTCTCTGTCTCTCTGTCTCTGTCTCTGCCTCTGTCACTGTCTCTGTCTCTGTCTCTGTCTCTGTCTCTGTCTTTGTCTCTGTCTCTGTCTCTGTCTCTGTCTCTGTCTCTGTCTCTCTGTCTGCCTCTATCTATGCATTTATATCTCTCTCTTTCTCCTCTCTGTGTGTGCAGTCCCAGCAGTCAGCAGTGGCCGACATCCTCACCGACGTATTCACCTACACGGCCAACATCGAGACGATCCTACCATCGAAGGGCGAGGACAGCACCGACCTGGTGGCGCACTTCATCGACATGTCGGTGCAGGTGCCGGTGGCCGGCAGCGTCATCATCAACATGCAGTACAAGGCACGCACGCCCCATGACCGATTGCGTTTTTGGCTGTGCACGCCATATATATATATATATATATATATATATATATATATATATATATATATATATATATATATATATATATATATATATATACATATATATTATACATATTATCTACGGTTCTTATTATTAGTATCATGATCATAATTTGATTGTTATTATTACTACTAACGTGGTTGTTATTATTTTGTGCTCCTTCATTATCAAATGCAATGACAATTAATGATTAAACATGTTCTTAGCACTGTTAGAGGACAGCATTACTGGATATGTCGGATGGGTCGGGGGGGGGTCTGGACCATACTAGTTGCATTTTCGCTATTCAATATGAATGTTATGAAAATAAGGCCCTGAACCCCCGGTGTTGTGAGATATCTAGAGCCTTGCTGGCCGGTACCCTGGACTTCAGAAATCTACGTTGAGCACAACTATCAGGAACATATTCTGACCTGGTGCGGACGCCGCTTGAATTAATTTCTTTAAAGGTCAGAACATTCGACTGTAGTAGATGTTAGTTGTAGTAGTGTGATATTGTAGAAGTGTAGTAGCAGCATTTGTGTAGTGGCCGTGGTGGATGTTATGATGTAGTAGTTTAATAGTAGTGTAATGGTGGTGTGGTAGTAGTTTAGTAGCTGCAGTAGTAGTTTAGTATTTGTGGTTGTGTAGTAGTGTAGTAGCATAGTAGCTGTTAGTGTAGTAGTGTATTAGTATAGTAGCTTTTAGTGTAGTAGTGTATTAGTATAGTAGCTGTTCGTGTAGTAGCATAGTAATTATTCGTGTAGTAGTATCGTAGTATAATAGTGTAGTAGTGGACTATCTGGAGTAGTGGACTATCTGGAGTAGTGCAGTAGCTGTAGTAGCTATAGTAGTTGTAGTAGCTGTTACATTTAACCGTACTCGAATGCCGACATCTGTCCATCACAATCTTGCCAGCAGATTCGGTGGTGTTCATCTTTCAACATCATATTTTGCGCGCAATCCCGCCTATCACATTGCACGTGTTTTGGCGTCATCAGAGGCTTTGACGTCTTCGCATGTTACTCTCCACTATCCACTCACCACTCTCCACTCTCCACTATCAACACTCCACTCCCCATCACTGTCCACTCTCCACTCTCCAACATTCTCCACTCTCCACTTTCCACCCATCTCCACTCACCACCACTTTCCACTCTCCACCACTCCTCACATTCCACTATCCACTCTCCACTATCCACTCTCCACTCTCCACTATCCACTCTACACTCTCCACTCTCCACTTTCCACTCTCCACTCTCCACTCTCCACTCTCCACTATCCACTCTTCACTATCTACTCTACACTCTCCACTCTCCACTCTCCACTCCACTCTCCACTATCCACTCTGAACTCTCCACCCTCCACTCCACACCACTCTCAACTCTTCACTCTCCACTCCCAATCTATTCCCCATTACACACCACTCTCCAGTCTCCACTCTCCAACATTATCCACTCTCCACCATTCTCCACCACTCTCCACTCCACATCACTCTCCACTATATACCACTCTTCACTCTTCAGTCTCCACTGTCAACTATCCACTATCCACTATCCACTCTCCACTCCACACCACCCTCCACTCTCCACCACTCTCCACACTCCACCACTATCAACTCTTCACCACACTGCACTCGCCACCACTCTCCACCACTCTCCACCACTATCCACTATCCACTCCACTATCTGACACTCTCCACTCTCAACTCTCAACTCCTCACCACTCTCCACTCTTCACTCTCCAACATTCTCCACTCTCCAACATTCTCCACTCTCCACTCTCGACCACTCTGCATCCCTCTCTACTCCGCACCACTCTCCACCACTCTCCACTTCGCACCACTATACACCACTCTCCATTCTCCACTCCACACCACTCTCCACTCTCCACCCTCTACTCTCCACTCTCCACCATCCACTCTCCACTCTCCACTCTCCACTCTCTACCACTCTCCACTCTCCACCACTCTCCACTCTACGAAAAATGAGCGGCAGCACTCTGTCGCAGGGCGACACCAGCGACCGATTGATCAGCCAGTTGAGTCAGCTGCACCTCAACCTCACCAGCATCGGCGACACGACCGTCTCGCCGTCGCCCCAGACGGACACCCTGTTCCAGATGCTGCTGATCGCCGTGGCGTCCGTGCTGGGCGGCATCCTGGCGCTGACCATCCTCACGGCGTGCATCCAGACCACCAAGTGAGTGCTCGCCACCCTCACATCCGGACCAACAAATGAGTACTCGCCACCCTCACATCCAGACCACCAAGTGAGTGCTCGCTACCCTCACATATAGACCACCAGGTGAGTGCTCGCCACGCTCACATCCGGACCACCAAGTGAGTGCTCGTTACCCTCACATATAGACCACCAAGTGAGTGCTCGCCACGCTCACATCCGGACCACCAAGTGAATGCTCACCACCCTCACATCCGGACCACCAAGAGAATAAATGTCGAATCAATGTCATCAATCAAAATACTTTGCTGTCATCAAACAAGCAAATCAATGGCGAAACCACGTGATGTTCTGATGCTGGAAAAGACGGTTAGAATCATTTGTTTTTTTCTTCACAAAGTCACCCAAGACACTCGACAGACAGTCACTCGTTGAGTGACATCGTGTGATGCCCTCAGGCTACGGCGCCAGGTGAAGGCGCTCTCGATCAACGCATTCGGCTCGAAGGAGTCCGGCTTGCAGGGAGCCGGACTGGCTGTGCCCGGCTCCAACCTTTTCGCCAGCCAGGGCACCAACCCGGTCTTCTCCATGGACGAGAAGGCCGACGCGGACGGCGACAGGTGGGTCGTGGTGGTGACAACCCCCCCCCGCCGTGACTCGGACAGGGACGGGGACAGGTCGATCGTGGTGGTGACAATCTCCCCCCCCTCGACCCGGACACGGACGGGGACAGGTGGGTCATGGTGGTGACAAGTCTCTGCCAACTCCCCCCCCCCTCCCGAGACCCGGACGGGGACAGGTAGTTCGTGGTGGTGACAACTCCTCCCCAAACTCGGACGGGGTAGGTAGGTTGTGGTGGTGACAACTCCCCCCCCCCCGTCCCTGACAGGAACAGCAGGTTGGTCGTGGCGGTGACAACTCCCCGCGTCACGATGACGTCACGATGATGTCACGATGACGTCACGATGGGTAGAGAAGTGGCGGTCAGCTACAGGTCCGGGGATGTCCCCCATCCCGTGGGGTGGGGGCAGATTTCCTCGGAGGCTCCGAGGAAAATTCGTTGAACGAAGGGAAGGAGGGATGCACTCAAGCATGCTGCGGTGAGGCTGTTCCCATGAAAGTGGCGTCCTTTGTTGATAAAAATTCGTTGAGAAGGGGAAAGCGGAGTGCAATCGACCTTTCGCGGCCGACGAGGAGGGAGGGGGGGGGAGAGACAGTGTCCTCCCTGATGGTGGTGTGTGGGATGTTTGCATCCCGCGAACACTATGCGGTTTCAGGCTCTTCCCCACCAGCTCCCGGGTTGTTAATATTCCCTGCATGTAAGTGTGGTCTATTAGCGAGAATGGCGCGAATGCGTGCGAGTGTCTGTCAGCGGTGTCCCACAGTGAATAGGTGTCAGTGAGTGTCTGTCAGCGGTGTCCCACAGTGAATGGGTGTCAGTGAGTGTCTTTCAGCGGTGTCCCACAGTGAATGGTGTCAGTGAGTGTCTGTCAGCGGTGTCCCACAGTGAATGGGTGTCAGTGAGTGTCTGTCAGCGGTGTCCCACAGTGAATTGGTGTCAGTGAGTATCTGTCAGCGGTGTCCCACAGTGAATGGGTGTCAGTGAGTGTCTACGATTGAGGATTTGATGAGCACACAAGTAGTGGCTGATGTGGGTGCCAAAATGATGGGTGCCGACATGCGCCTACCAGTGAGTGTCCGCCGAGTGCCCGAGTGCCCACGAGTGCTCGTCGTTCAGTAACTAACAGTGAGTGTCCGCCGATGAGTGCCTATCGTTGAGCAACTAACAGTGTGTTCCCGCCGATGAGTGACTAGTGAATGCCCGTCGATGAGTGCCTACCAGTGATTGCCCGTCGATGAGTGCCTTCCAGTGAGTGCCCGCTGATTAGTGCAGGCATGTTGTTTTATATTTATATTCTTTTGATGGGGTAAGTGACTCCTCAATGTTGGCTGTCCTCCCCCCCAATAATTTCTACTGTTAACGTGGGACCCCACAGAGTGGGCACCCAGTACATCTAAACCCGACCATTGCCTTCAGGCATTGTGCCCGGCGCCAATAATTTTCAGAAATAAATGACAGTGGATGACTGCCTGCCAGTGAGTGTCCGCCAATGAGTGATCAGTGAGTGGCCATCGATAAGTAACTACCAGTGAGTGCCCGTCGATGAGTGCCTACCAGTAAGTGTTCGTCGATGAGTGCTTATCAGTGAGTGGTCGTCGATGAGTGCCTACCAGTAAGTATTCGTTGATGAGTGCCTACCAGTAAGTGTTCGTCGATGAGTGCTTATCAGTGAGTGGTCGTCGATGAGTGCCTACCAGTAAGTATTCGTTGATGAGTGCCTATCAGTGAGTGTCCGGTGATGAGTGCCCGCCGGTGAGTGCCCACCAGTGGGTGCCCGTCGATGAGTGCCCACCAGTGAGTGTCCAGTGATGAGTGCCCACTTGTGAGTGCCCACCAGTGGGTGCCCGTCGATGAGTGCCCACCAGTGAGTGTCCGGTGATGAGTGCCCACCGGTGAGTGCCCGTCGATGAGTGCCTATCAGTGGGTGCCCGTCGATGAGTGCCCACCAGTGAGTGTCCGGTGATGAGTGCCCGCCGGTGAGTGCTCGTCGATAAGCGACTGACCACCAGTTGCCGCCGCAGCCAGTCGAGCGGCGACTCGGTGCTGATCGGCGTGGAGGACGAGCCGGAGTTCGGCGGCTACGCGCCGTCCGCGCCGCAGCCGGGACCCGACCGGCTGCGGCCGGCCGACCAGCCGGCCGACCGGCTGGCCCACCAGCCGGCGCCGGCGCTGTTCGACGACACGATGCGCATGCCGCAGTTCGAGGAGGACGACGACGACGACGACGAAGACGACGACGACGGCGGGCCGTTCGCCGGCGCCGGCCTGTCGCAGAACCCGCTGTTCGGCTTCGATGCCGGCGACGTGGAGTAGTTGGTGTAGTAGTTGGAGTTGGAGTTGGAGTTGGAGTTGGAGTTGGAGTTGGAGTTGAAGTTGGAGTTGGAGTTGGAGGAGTTGGATGAGTAGTTGGCGCCACACGACGCACCGCGGAACGACTCGTGCCGTGTGTGGCCACCGGAGTGGATTGGAGTGAAGTAGAGTGGATTGGAATGGATTAGAGTGGATTATAGAGTATTAGAGTGTATTATAGTAGATTGGGGTGGATTGTAGTGTATTGGAGTGCATTGAAGTGGACTGGAGTGATTGGAATGAATTGGTGTTAATGGAAGAGAATTTGAGTGGATTCGAGTATATTTCAGTGGATTAGAATGAGGTGGAGTTGAGTAGAGTGGACTGGAGTGGAGTGGAGTTGATTGGAATTGGCTGGAGTGAATTGGAGTGAATTGAAGATAATTGGAGTGGAATGGAGTGGAGTCGAGTCGAGTCGAGTCGAGTCGAGTCGGGTGGAGTGCATTGGAATGGCACGGAACAGCAGACTTAATCTTCACAGGGCGGCGGTCATTTTGGCCATGAGTTTTCTGAGCTGACTCTTAAACAGTCAACGATCTCGTTTTAAAATTTGGCCAAGCTTCCGAAAATTGATGAACGTGCATCAGATTTAACTCCAGTCGATCCAGGTACCGAAGCTAAGGTGGGTCAACGTATCATCGCCTAATCTCAATGACGTTTTGGGATGTACGTATATTGGAACATTTTCATCGCAATCTATGCAAGGTACTGTCAAACGCGAAGTTAATTTATTTACAAATATTAAACGCTAAATGCCAGCACGAATGCCACTTAGATTAGTGCGCTAGGTTGAATATACATATATATATATATTCCCGTTGAAAAAAACGGAATATATATGGTAGCAATTTATATCACCTGGTAAGGTCCCGGAGATATGACCTGAAATGTCCCGAGGGTGTATTTATTGTAGGTGACATGGGGGATAAAATACGGAATATTACGAGGAAAAGATGATGAATCGTGGAAATGTTGAACCCGATTTCATTTCAGGTGTAGCTTGTGTCGGTAAATTTGAACATTTTTGAACATTTCACCGCAACATTTTTGTATTGACGTTCGACATTGTTTTCGAAACCTCGAAACCAAAATGTGTTTTTTTCAGCATTCCGAAAAGGGTGGAGAGCATTCGACGTGGCTATGGTGCCACCTCTTACTTTGTCTAATTGCCAACTGCCTCGAATATTGTCATTATCAACAGTTTATCACATATTTCCGGTGTTTAACTTTGATGACATCGGCGACTTTGCCTTTTGCACCTTCGCCTGTGTCAGACGAACTTTTCGGTTTGCGCATCATCACCATCGATTCACGACATCGCAATTGTTTTACCAGTCTAAAACTACGGCTGGGATGGGTGACGAACGACGTCCCCCCCCCCACACCCGACATGAACACGTTTGATCTAACCTGCAGGGTCAACCTGAAGAGATAGAGAAAAATGTTACAAGTAACTCTGAAAGTTAAAAGATGAAGCTACCTGATGCCCTTTTCCACATCAACCTAGCTTCAACCATCAACCATCAACCATCAACCTAGCTTAGAGGTCAGAGTATAAGTTGAACTCCACTCCTCTCACTGTGGGGGATAAGCGCAGCCAACGGGCAAGCTTTCCAGCCCCAGACGCACGGCAATGCAGAAGGGCTGCACGGTTCCAACCGATTGATCGGCGTTATATACGTTCATCGGCTGACGTACTTGAGTGGCACACTGACTGACGAGTCAGATTAAGCGAGCATGGTGCCAAAGATCAACCGAATGTGGTGTGAAAGACTATAGAGTTGATGATTTGGGGGTCATGAAGCGGATTCACGCGACTTACGCCACGGCATGGTCATACTCCACTGCTCCAGGGCCTTCCCCTATGCTTTGAAAGCCTCAAAAGTAAGATCGCCGACGGCGTTGTTTCTGCTTCGTGCGTCGGCGTGAGTTGACGGCCAGCTGCAAATCGCATTACCAATATCGCATCCGTCGTGATCGCTGAATCGTTCACCGTCTATCGGAGCGAATTTCCCTCGGCCATGCTATCCACCCCCTCCCCCGTAGGCCAGGCTGTAGGCGTCGCGGGGCACCTAGGCACCTTGGGCATGCCCGGACAGCGTTCTGTGTTGGGCCTGTTCTGCGCGGAGGCAGGCCCGCGGCGCGTGAGCGGTGTTCTGCGCATGCGCGGCAATGGTCGCGTGACGTCACGGTGTTGCGTCGCGCGTCGATAGGCCAGGTGACGTCATACGGGCCAGGTGACGTCAAACGGACCAGGTGACGTCGGCGAGGAGCCTGGCGAGCGTGTGAAGGCTAGGGCAATCCGTGGCCTTGAATGTAGCTGCCGTGACCTTGAATGCAGCTGTCGTGGCCATCAATGCAGCTGCCGTGGCTTCAATGCAGCTGTCGTGGCCCTCAATGCAACTGCCGTGGCTTCAATGCAGCTGCCGTGGCCCTCAATGCACAGAAGAGTGTGCCATGCGTATGTAATTATAGCTGACGGTGCGCAGCTGTGACTAACCTTGCGCGGCTGTGACTGACCTTGCGCAACTGTGACTGACGTTGCGCAGCTGTGACGTGCGTAATTGTGGCTGACGTTGGTTGCAATAGGCCGTTGCGTGCGTGCATCATGCATAATAAATGTGCAGAGAAGTGTGTGCGTTGACTCATGGGCGCAAAATGATCACGCATCGGCGAACTTACACACACCAATCAGCGATAAGCACGTGCGTTTGAAATCGTGCACGATCCAGGCACGGAAGCTCACCCGAATGAATGAATGAATGAACTAGCTGAACTGGAAACTGGGATTGAACTGAACTGGGAATGAACTAGCTATTGTATCTGTTGGCTTGGCTGACGAGATGGTATGTGGCACCGGGCCGATTGGGCAGCTAGGGATTCCTCGCACAGCGTCATGACGTCACGTCTGAGCTGTGTCGTGACGTCACTTCTGAGCTGTGTCGTGACGTCACTTCTGAGCTGTGTCATGATCAAGGCTATAGAACACCAGGTAGAACGCTCCGCTTCCCAAAAAGGGAGACGCTTGAGAGCACCATCAATTCTATAAACTTGAGCCGACCAATCAGCGTTTGACGACCTCCGCCGATCGTGGCAATAGTAAAGGCCGTAGGGCAAAACTTGTGGAAGGTATTATCCATATATTATTCCATTTTTTCGTGCTAATTTTCTACAAAGGCATTCTTGCTACTTTAATCTTGATCTTTAATACTACTTTATCACAATGTCACCGCTGATAGGGGAAAAAATTGGTATTTGTGTGGATGTCACCGGTTTCGCCGCACTAAAGACAAAATGTGTTTGTTTAGACCGACGGAGGTCGTCAAACGCTGATTGGTCGGCTCAAGCGTCTCCCTTTTTTTATTGGACTACAATGCTGGAGCGCACCCCCCTGGTCGTGACGTCCACAGATGATTGGGGCCGCCCCCAATCACAGGTGATTGGGGCGGCAGTGACGGGCCAGTCAGAGCACGAGGTTTTTCTCATTTCCTCTCTTTTTCAAGGTGAACACGCACCGGAAAGGATGGGGAATCCGCCCACCCCTCCTGCTTTTCGATGATAAATCGCAAGCGAGCATAGATATTGCAATGCAATATTGTGACTGTGTTTACATTGATAAGCACATCATATGCAAGGTGTTGAAAGTATTAAAATACAAGTGTTGAAGTCCACTGGTAAGCATAGGAACTGCGGGATGCAGTCGATCGACCGGCCGTGGAGCGCTCAAGGTCACACAATTTGAAGTGTGCCGGCCGATGTCGACCTTTTTTGACCCGACAGTCGTTGACCTATGATCATAAAATGCATGCTGCAGCTAGTTTCCTACAGCTGTAATGTACCCTCCAAATGTTGTGCTTCTAGCTTCAGTACAATTCGAGAAATTAGGGAAGATGGCCGAATCCAACCCCCCCCCATGGACCGCATCACGTGAGAGATCGTGTCCCCCCGGCGCGCGTGTCAAGAAGCCATCAAGTTGTTCGGTTGCCAAGGCGACTGTGAATATACCTCCCGAAAAAAACAGAGTGCATTGGTGTGTAGTGGCATTTCCGAACTAGAACATTATATATATAATATATACATATATATATATATATATATATATATATATCTTCTTTTTTTAATAGAAACATATATATGTATATGTATATGTATATACATACATATATGTATATATATATATATATATATATATATATATATATATATATATATATTCATAACTATTTCGATATATAATTTCGGGGGTGTTACAAGGGCTGTCATGTATGTTCGTTGCTGATTAATGAATCATGTGAATCAACTTTGGTTGGAAATTGCAGCCAAGCATACCTATGCCCAGTCTTGGAGGATTTTACGTATCGTATGAATTACACTCGAAGTAGGTTGAGTGCAGCGATCTGTGACCAGCGGGTCCTAAGACTGCTTAAACCTGTGCAGTCAATGAACAACTGATGACCTGTCGCTACTCTTCGCCCGCGACCAATCGGCGTGAGAGATTGGCGACGCTGCATGACTCAACGGTCGACGTGTCGTAAAACCAATAACCAACATAGTCTGGCAGTAAGAGTTTGTAGTCAGCAGATAATAGTCTGGCAGTAAGAGTTTGTAGTCAGCAGATAATAGTCTGGCAGTAAGAGTTTGTAGTCAGCAGATAATAGTCTGGCAGTAAGAGTTTGTAGTCAGCAGATAATAGTCTGGCAGTAAGAGTTTGTAGTCAGCAGATAATAGTCTAGCAGTAAGAGTTTGTAGTCAGCAGATAATAGTCTGGCAGTAAGAGTTTGTAGTCAGCAGATAATAGTCTGGCAGTAAGAGTTTGTAGTCAGCAGATAATAGTCTGGCAGTAAGAGTTTGTAGTCAGCAGATAATTGAAGCGGCGGAGCCTCCTCAGATGTCGTCACGTTCTACTCAAAACCCGAGGGACACGACGAACATTGAGTTCTCAGTCAACATTTAAAATTTGCAACGCGAGGATTCTCTTTGGTCGTTCGCATTGTTTCCTTCGCGACGTGTATCTCCAAATTTGCTGCTGTTAGAGTAGCGTGTGTGTGTGTGTGATAATTTTCGACCTCGAAACTAATTTGCCCACCCGTGCTTCCGGATCTGAAGATAACCCGAAATAAAGATGGCGGCCCGCACCTGTCAAGAGCGCGTGGGTCTCTTCAAAGAGATGAACTACCTTCACACCGGAGGATGGGGCATTACCGATCCCAGTAAGTCAACATTGCACGCAATCTACATCGCGCTGACAGACGACACATTTATCGCCTCCCTCTACCCCAACCACGCGCTCCACGTCCCTGTTCCGTAGC
This sequence comes from Ashinkailepas kermadecensis, assembly GCA_034440615.1. Lineage (NCBI taxonomy): Eukaryota > Metazoa > Arthropoda > Thecostraca > Neolepadidae > Ashinkailepas > Ashinkailepas kermadecensis. Next base: position 135,220 of record JAOTOM010004496.1, on the reverse strand, counting down.
AGCGTAGCAGTGCAGCAGCGCAGCAGCGTAGCAGCGTAGAAGCGTAGCAGCGCAGCAGCATAACATCGTAGTAGCATAGCAGTACAACATCATAGCAGTGCAGCAGCGTAACAGCGCAGCAGCGTAACAGCGTCGCAGCGCAATAGCGTAGTAGCGTAGCAGCGCAGCATCGTAGCAGCGTAGTAGCGTAGAAGCCACCTGCGACAACGTGTAGTGGAATTCCGAAGAATACGACCGCAGTAGATAAAATCGTACGGTAGCGAAAACTAGCCGAGAAACATTAGGATAACAAGGGGCACACGCCTGGCAGGAGGTCTTTTCCCACACGTGCATGTCATGTAATTCATGCGATTCGCGTTAACTTTTGTTGTCTTCGTGTTCTCTGTGTCATAATATATCAGGGTGGAGTTGAATGGGAGGAACACCACGGTTGTCATTAATTGTGGTGTCCATAGTAAGGACGCAGGATATGTGAACTCTGCTTGCAAGAGATGAGAACAATGGGCCAAGCAAGCCAAGTGCCAAATTCGTCTATCGAACTTCTATATTCCGTTTCCGCTTTCGTTGAGAAAGATGTGCTTGTGCATACGTTGGGGCCGTTAGATTCGATTACGTCTTTATAAGGCAAAAGTTTAGGTTCTGTCTAAGTTGCTCACGCCAATTTCTCCCTTAGCCTCATAATTGAACGTACGTGAAGTTGAGTTCTCCTGATCATGACCTATGACGTTAAAGTCTCATTTGCTTGCTAGCATGAGGCTACGCGACATGTTCTGATGCGATCAAAGCAGTTGGTTATGTGCGTGCCATGGTCCATCATAAAATGCGACTCCACAACATACAGGCTATTTTCGGTCCATGATGACGGAACAAATCGGCAGAAATACTTAGTGACCGGTTGTGACCCCGAGTGACCTGTGATGACTCGACGTGATCTGCCACGATCCAGAGTGACTTGACGTGACCTGCCACGCAAACACTCGGCATCTGCTATGATCTGCAAGGAACTGTTATGACCTGGGGTGACCTTATATGGCCCGAGTTTCCCCGCGGCGATCCACGGTGTCCTCTCATCATCCGCTACCACCAAGACGTGACCTGACCTGGCCCACCTCTCCTACAGACAAAGAATTCAATGAGATGGCCGCCAAGGACTTCCAAATGCTGGCTGGTGGCCCAAAGAATGCCGCTACCAGCCAGGGGTGACCTGACCTGACCCACCTCTCCTACAGACAAGGTATTCAATGAGGCGGCCACCAAGGGTCTCCAAATGCTGCCGGGCGGCTCCAAGGAAGTCTCCGCCACCCAGGACGGTTTCTTCAGCAAGCACTTCGACCGCGTCTTCGACGGAGAGGCGTGGGCCAACGCTTACACAACAGACCGCCTGATGGACAGGTGGGCGCCGGTTCGACCCCAGCTCGTGTCCATAATTCAATCGTGATTGCTTCGAGCCCGTGCATTAAGCGAGTGATAAGAAATACCAACCGTCACCAAGTTAAGTTGCTTACACAGTATACATACATGCATATATATATATATATATATATATATATATATATATATATATATATATATATATATATATATATATATATATATATATATATATATATATATATATATATATATATATATATATATATATATATATATATATATATATATATATATATATATATATATATATATATACACATACGTATTTATATATATGTATATATATATATATATATATATATATATATATCAGTCGTGTATCGGCTACAAAAAATGCGATGACGTCATTAGTACGCTGACAGCTATCTTCATGAGGAGATAACCATGCAGCTCCGGTGTTCTATGACGTAAATTAAGTGCAGTGGTGGTGAAGCTGCCGCACCGCAGGAAGGGTTCGGAGGTAGCTGTTCGGTGGACGTTCATTGCCAACTCGGCGCCGCATCGCCGCATTGGACGCCACGCCGTACCGAGCTCCGGGGCATACACTGCATGGCTGCGTACAGGGTCGCCTTTCCCGGCTGGAGATGCGCCACCTTTCAATTGGTGGGCGGGAAGGGGCACATGCCCCCAGTGTCCCCTGTATCCGCCCCTGACGCTCGTGCTGTGGCCGCCAGGCGAGTTCAGGGTCGGGGCACACGGATGGGCTCGCGAGACACCCCCTCCTGTATCCGCCCCTGACGCTCCTCCTTTGTCCACCAGGCGAGTTCCGGGTCGAGGAAAACAGGTGGGCTCGCGAGACACCTCCTCCTGTATCCGCCCCTGACGGTCCTCATTTGTCCGCCAGGCGAGTTCCGGGTCGGGGCACACAGGTGGGCTCGCGAGACACCCCCTCCTGTATCCGCCCCTGACGCTCATTTGTCCGCCAGGCGAGTCAAGGTCGGGGCACACGGGTGGGCTCGCGAGATACCCCTTCCTGTATCTGCCTCTGACGCTCCTCCTTTGTTCGCCAGGCGAGTTCAGGGTCGAGGCACACGGGTGGGCTCGCGAGACACCCCCTCCTGTATCCGCCCCTGACGCTCCTCCTGTGTCCGCCAGGCGAGTTCCGGGTCGGGGCACACAGGTGGGCACGCGAGACTGGTTGCCGCCCGACGGATCCAAGGAGGCCAACGGCGTCGGCTCCTACTACGGCACCTTCTTCAAGCACATGCCAGGTACGGTACACCCACCCGGGCACCGCGGGGTACATGCGGTGCGGTGTGGTACGGACGGTGCAGTCCGCATGGCACACGTCCAGTACACAACTGGAAAGCCCAGACCGGCCATCTTGTCCACCTGCATCGTCTACCTCTGCCGTCTACCTCTGCCGTCTACCTCTGCCGTCTACCTCTGCCATCTACCTCTGCCGTCTACCTCTGCCATCTACCTCTGCCGTCTACCTCTGCCGTGTACCTCTGCCGTCTACCTCTGCCGTCTACCTCTGCCGTCTACCTCTGCCGTCTACCTCTGCCGTCTGCGCCGCGACCTTTGTGACCCATAGCGGATCTACTGGGTGCCCCGGAGTTTCGCGCGTCTGGAGACCCCTGCTTGCGTTGGATCCGTCCCTCGCTGCATGTTGTAATACACACCTCACACCTTGCCAATACACACCTTGCCAATACACACCTCACACCTTACCAATACACACCTCACACCTTGCCAATACACACCTCACAACTTGCCAATACACACCTCATACCTTACCAATACACACCTCACACCTTGCCAATACACACCTCACACCTTGCCAATACACACCTCACACCTTACCAATACACACCTCACACCTTGCCAATACACACCTCACACCTTACCAATGCACACCTCACACCTTGCCAATACACACCTTGCCAATACACACCTTGCCAATACACACCTTGCCAATACACACCTTGCCAATACACACCTTGCCAATACACACCTTGCCAATACACACCTTGCCAATACACACCTTGCCAATACACACCTTGCCAATACACACCTTGCCAATACACACCTTGCCAATACACACCTTGCCAATACACACCTCACACCTTACCAATACACACCTCACACCTTGCCAATACACACCTCACACCTTGCCAATACATACCTTACCAATACACACCTCGCACCTTGCCAATACACACCTTGCCAATACACACCTTGCCAATACACACCTCAAACCTTGCCAATACACACCTCACACCTTGCCAATACACACCTCACACCTTGCCAATACACACCTCACACCTTACCAATACACACCTCACACCTTGCCAATACACACCTCACACCTTACCAATACACACCTCACACCTTGCCAATACACACCTCACACCTTACCAATGCACACCTCACACCTTGCCAATACACACCTCACACCTTGACAATACACACCTCACACCTTACCAATACACACCTCACACCTTGCCAATACACACCTCACACCTTGCCAATACACACCTCACACCTTGTCAATACACACCTCACACCTTGCCAATACACACCTCACACCTTACCAATACACACCTCACACCTTACCAATACACACTTTGCAATTGTAAGAAAGCTTACATTTTTTCGGCATGCACTTTTCAATATTTTTATACCCGACCAGGCTGCAAGACGCCCGGTCAGACCCCAGCCACCAGCTGTCCCTTCTCACTGCGTGTTTTTCATCCGCCCGTCTGGACCCGACCAGCGCGCACCTGTGCGGATTAATGGCGGGAGCGAAAACTCTGGAGCAATTAAGCGCCGAACCCGGATTAATCACCTCGTTCTGGCCCGCTACCCCGTCCCAACCAGTCAACAACATGACAAGCCGATCCCGATCGGCACAAGGAGAAAGGCCGGCCGGCTGTGAGGTCGGTGACACCGGTGAAGTCAGTGGAAATTTCCAGAGATACAGACCGCCCTGACAGCCCCCGGCGGCTTCACCATGCACACGGCCTAAGGGGAATAAAAATAAAAAAAGAACACTCCCACCAATCAAGACAAAGAAACTGCACTTCCACCAATCCAAAACAGGCGCACAATACGAAGCCCTGGGAGTGGCCAGGGGATAGAAGAGGCGGGGCTTCCAAAACTGGAACGAAACTGAAAGACCGGCCGAAAGAAGGGACACACAGGCTGACGTCCTCAGAGAGGACACACCCTCTCGCTCTCGGAAGATCTCTCTCTCTCTCTCTCTCTCTCTCTCTCTCTCTCTCTCTCTCTCTCTCTCTCTCTCTCTCTCTCTCTCTCTCTCTCTCTCTCTCTCTCTCTCTCTCTCTCTCTCTCTCTCTCTCTCTCTCTCTCTCTCTCTCTCTCTCTCTATATATATATATATATATATATATATATATATATATATATATATATATATATATATATATATATATATATATATATATATATATATATATATATATATATATATATATATATATATATATATATATATATATATATATATATATATATATATATATATATATATATATATATATATATATATATATATATATATATATATATATATATATATATATATATATATATATATATATATATATATATATATATATATATATATATATATATATATATATATATATATATATATATATATATATATATATATATATATATATATATATATATATATATATATATATATATATATATATATATATATATATATATATATATATATATATATATATATATATATATATATATATATATATATATATATATATATATATATATATATATATATATATATATATATATATATATATATATATATATATATATATATATATATATATATATATATATATATATATATATATATATATATATATATATATATATATATATATATATATATATATATATATATATATATATATTTTTTTTTTTTTTTTTTTTTTTTTTTTTTTTTTTTTTTTTTTTTTTTTTTTTTTTTTTTTTTTTTTTTTTTTTTTTTTTTTTTTTTTTTTTTTTTTTTTTTTTTTTTTTTTTTTTTTTTTTTTTTTTTTTTTTTTTTTTTTTTTTTTTTTTTTTTTTTTTTTTTTTTTTTTTTTTTTTTTTTTTTTTTTTTTTTTTTTTTTTTTTTTTTTTTTTTTTTTTTTTTTTTTTTTTTTTTTTTTTTTTTTTTTTTTTTTTTTTTTTTTTCTCTCTCTCTCTCTCTCTCTCTCTCTCTCTCTCTCTCTCTCTCTCTCTCTCTCTCTCTCTCTCTCTCTCTCTCTCTCTCTCTCTCTCTCTCTCTCACTCTCACGGACTGTCACACTCATGGAGGGGCAGACGTGACATGAAGTGCCGGGCGGCGGAGAGGGACGACGGCTGGAGGCGACGTCCATCGGGCATGTGAGTGTCATACACTAGCGCAACCAGGGGGGCCAAGGGGCCATGGCCCCCCCGAAATTTTTTGGGCCCGGTCCGAGCCAGGGGCCCGCGAAGCGGGCCCCTGGCTCGGAGTGGGCCACCCTACTCAGAGCCCTGGCTAGGGGCCCGCGAAGCGGATCTGTGGCTCGAATCAGGGGCCCTTTGAACCAACTGAAAATCTGGGGGCCCGTTTTAACCAGGGCCCGCCTCGAACCGGGGCCCATTTTGATTTAGGGGCCCGCATTGAACCAATAGCCCGCTTAGAACCAGGGGCCCGCTTCAACCTGGGGCCCTGTCTTGAACCAGGGGCTCTCTGGAACCAGGGGCCCGCTTCGAACCGGGCCCACTTTGATCCAGGGGCCCGCATTGAACCAATAGCCCGCTTAGAACCAGGGGCCCGCTTTTACCTGGGGCCCGCCTCGTTTTAGTTTTTACAAACATAGGGGCCCGCTCAAAAGTAAGTGCATGTTTTCCGCAGACTTTTAAAAACATGAGGGGGCCCGCTTGCGAGGGGGCCCGCTCTCCAACCGTGGCCCCCCCCCCCCCCGAACTGAAATCCTGGTTGCGCCACTGGTGTCATACGTCTGACATGTTTTCCTCTTTCCCCAAACCTTTCCGAATCAACCTAAGTTCTATCACCCAGCTTCTGTCTTCTAAACGGCATTCACCTACTGAAAGGGGCGACCTGTTTTAATGGGAGGGACCAAATAGGGTATGTAGGTATGGGGAGGAAGTATGTCGCGTGCAAGAATGGAGAGGTGGGAGATGGCGAGTAGTGTGCGTGTAAGCAGTGCGTGGACGTAATGTGATGCGGTGTATATAAATGTAAATATATTAGATTATGCATATAAATTATGTGGTGGCATCAGCGGAGACACGGAGCAGTTGCCCAGCCTTTGACGTGCAGGATTAGCGGTTAAAGGTAATACTTGGGATACAGAAAGGGGCATAGTTTGCACTAACGACCAGGGGTCCTGGACCCTGGGCTGGGTGGGTCGTGAAAATGATTATCGTTCGGTCTGACAGTTAGCACGTTGAAAACTGTGCTTGCAATAGCCATGTTTTTCCCTCCTCGTCCAAAGCGTTCGACCCTTACATTAACCGGAGATAAAGAAGTGATATTATAGCCTATCTAGCCGCCGTGGTGCAAGCTAATTCAAAAATCCAAAACTCCAGGGGCGCCATCCAGCCGTGTGTTCAGTGGCCTAACTTTCGTGATAACCCAGATAGCATTGAGGTCGGATGCCGATGGCCGAGTCAGTGACCCTCCGTGGGGATTAACGTCAATGAATGGCGTAAGGAATACGACCCTCCCAGGACCGGCAGCATAGTAAATACATCGGCGCTCAGGTGGGTGGAGAAGAGTGTATTTACATCCAGACCGAAAATGGCGGCTGTGCCTCGGGCGCTGAGGGGTGCGCGTCGCGTTTCGCTTTGACCGGGTGACCAACAGCCGACAAGGAGGTGTAGATAGTACCGTGTGTACTTTCCGACACAAGAGTTTCACACATGATGTTTAGATATGTGCCCGATATTAATTTGCCATATGAAGTAAATCCACATATAAGCGAGCAGCCGACCTGCCAGCCGTTCTCCTATGAACTGAATGTTCTCGGGTAAGGGTAATGAGTGTCAAAGCCAATTTTTAACTTGTCAAGAAAATTAATGTTGTTTATATATACATATATGATCTGCGTTTGGATGATGTCCAATTGCGAGAAGGGGTGCGATGACTGTATACTTTGGGGGCATTAAGCACATGATCTGGTTCTTTGACTGCAAAAGCCCGCTGGCCTCTGTGACCCAGGGGTACAGCTGGGGGCGGGCATAGTATGCAAGGTCGGATGGGCTGTCGAGTCTCACCTTGCGTCCGTCGAGTTTGGCGCCAAACACTAGGTTAAGGCAAAACATTGCAAGGTCCATGAGTCCGCCCCCCGTTCGCTATACGTTTCGGCACGGAACCGTGTAACCTTTCGTCACGGGGGGAACGTTCGGACGGGTTTGGCGTGCCATAAGCCCCGAGTCTGAAAGGGTAGGGCAGGCTAGGTTATAAAGACGGCCAGGGGACGTGCCCAACGTGGTAGGGATCCGTGCCCGCTCGTGAGTACGTTCACCTGGTCGCACAGTATCAGTATACGGCGGAGAAGGCCCAGCGCGGCACCGACCTTTCATTAAAAGCTAGGGTATGTCAGTCAAAGATACCAGAGCACTTGTATAAGCCCTCGGAGCCAGTTCGATGAGCCCCCCTCTTGGCAGTTAAGCCTTCATCCAGGCGAGGAACACTGTCAACAATGGCGAGGCCAGCTATGATGGCAGTGGAAGAATTACATATTCGGCCAGCCTACCTTCAAAAATAGAGCAATGATCCGTCGATATATGTGTTTGTGTACCGCTGAGAGGGGAGGGGGGGAGCAAAATTTTGGGACCAAGTATTTCATTAATTAATAAGGATAGAATGAATGAGACGAGCGAATGTGAAGTGAATGAGGAGAATGAATGTGCTTTAGGTAGCTTTAAGGACCTGCGGAAGCCACTTGGGGCTCAATCACAGGCACCTATTTCGTGCGGTACATTGTACAAAATTATACTACTATTAGCATCCAAAGTCCCATCACGGAACATTTCATTGTAACCAAGGGCAAATTGCCTTATTATTATTTTTCTAAATACAACGTAATCTTTCTAATTTGGCTAGACGCACTCATTTACCTATATGGTGTTCCCAAAACGTTGACTCGCACACATATAAATTCGTGTTAGGGACGGTAGCTCAAACAACATCAAGCCGGGTGGGGTTTGGGGAATGTGAGGTGGAGGTGGCGGGGAAACACAGCACAACGCACCCCCCGACAGAGGCACAATCAGCAAAGGATATAATTAGCCCAGTCTAAATCAAGAGTCAGCCCAAGTGAATTACTTTTCACACACTCATCAGCTCTCCCACTTCACACGACTCACACACGCAGCTTCCTCTTTACACACCCCTCACCAGCCACACCCGCCAAACCACCGAAGCCACCACCCCGACACCCCACCGTCGGCAGAGCCGCCACCCCTACACAATACACAATGCACCGGCCCTCCAAGTTTTGCCGTTGTTGGTTAAGTTGGCCCGGTTGCCACCGGTGTGGTGATGTCGGCTCCCTGGTGTCTCGAAACGTCAACACGCTTCAGCCGGAGCATGTAACCTGAGATCCATGTGCATCGTTCGCCCATGCTCTGCTCTATGTGTGATCCCGCGCATTAGAACATGTGACACTATGCCCTGCAGCATTTGACCCTGTCCCGCGCGGTCGGGGACTGGTAACGCACGAGCCACCCAACGTCAAGACCAACCCCGGCAAGCACGGCACCGGCTACGGCTACGCCAACGTGGCGCTGAACCTCTACCCGGAGCACTCCAGCGACAAGTACGCCGAGCAGGCAAGGGTGAGCAGGCAAGGGTGAGCGAGCAGGCATGGGTGAGCGCACCGCAGTGTTAAAATAATGTTTTTTTTTTCGTCAGGTGCGAGATGTCGAAACGAGTATAGTTGGATGTCGAAAAAGACGAAACATTGTATTTGTCTCTGCGACATTATAAAGACTCATCAAGAAGCACGATGTGTATGCTTCTTTGGAAGGGACGCCGATTCAGTGTTCAGAAAGCGGTACATTCCGCCCTATTTCACAAGCAATTTATCAATGGCGCACCGCGGTTGTGGGAGCGAAGTAGCACCTGACGTTAGGAAGTAGCGAAGTAGCACCTGACGTTAGGAAGTAGCGAAGTAGCAGCGAAGTAGCACCACGTCTCGTTAGGCGACCTGCAACTCATCTAAACTCATCGGGAAGTGGAGTTGGCGACTAGAGAAGTGCTATCGTCCTGGGGCGAGTAATCTGGGGGTAAGGTGGCCGTCTGGCAACCGAAGGGTTGTGGGTTCGAGTCCCTCCTCGCGCTGCACTTCACCCGCGACCAATCGGCATGAGAGATTGGCGACGCTATGTGTGACCCAAGGCAGTAGACGCGTCATAAAACCAAAGACAACCATTGGTGGTCATTGGTTTTGGTTCCACCAATTTGTTTGTTTGGTTGGTTGTCACTGGTTCCACCAATGACCACCACCACCACCACCATCACCAGAACCAGCACCATCACCATCACCAGTACCACCACCTGTTTTCTGCTTCGCTGGGAGATCGGCGGTAAGGAGGAGAAGGACCAGGTGGAGCCGGCAGGTGTAGATTGTTCCCACCAAGTGTCAGGTGTTGATTACCGTGATGCGGATGTGTTGTGTTGTGTGGATCGGCATGATGCTAGTGTGACGCTGCGCGTGCTCTGTTCCTGTGAAATATGCTGAGAAAAAAGCTTCAAGCGATCAGCCCCCAGACGTGTCACTATCATCTGTCATGAGGTCTATTGCGCTTGGTGAGGATGGTCACTTGTGATGATTTTGGTCGTGACACGCATTGGCAGTGGATACGCACGCACGCATAACTGCCACGTATATACACCTGAGATATCCCATGCCTGAGCATATCGCCTACCTGAGAAGCTTCACGCGTGCGTCGAATTTCCAACAGCGTGCCGGATGGTGGACGAAGACACAGGGACAGACCTAACAGGACATGGGGGAGAAGACCCGCACAGATCTTCTGGAACTTACACTCGAGGAGATGCACATGTCCGCCAATGTCTTTGAAAACGCCCAGTGTGGCACCCTTGCCTCGTAGGGGAACCACTTGCTTCCTGAGAGCGTCCTTCCCTCATAGGGGCGCCCATTGTCTCGTGGGGAGTCCTTGCCTCGTAGATGCGCCCCTTGTCTCGTGGGGTCGACCATGCCCTGTAGAGGCGCCACTGGTCGAGACCATTTCGAGCAGATCGGGAGCAATCGGGTCTTCCCGCCGAACGTTGATTCCTCTCCAAGAAGCGCCTCTCGGGGAAAAGACGAAAGTACAGTTGGGCCTGCTTTAGCATTCGCTCCACCACGGTAGGTTGGTCGAGGGAGATACTAGGGTGCGTAGGTTCATCCTGTCCACTGAACGCCGATAGAAGGGCAATGTCAGGGTTGAGCGCGTTAGGACGCGTCGACTGCCTTGGGTCACACAGCGTCGGCAATCTCTCACACCGATTGGTCGCGGGTGAAGTGCAGCGCGAGGAGGGACTCGAACCCACAACCCTTCGGTTGGCAGACGGCCACCTTAACCAAGGATTACTCGCCCCAGGACGATAGCACTTCTCTAGTCGCTACCTCCACTTCCCGATGAGCTCAGATGAGCTCCAGGTCACGTTAGTTGACCTGGAGCAGATCTAAGCTCAACGTTGAGAGGATCTGTTTCCGTCAATCCGAATGGTGGCGGAGCACGTAGCCTGCAGGGTGACTTCACGGAGGATCCGAGTCTTGCGGGGACGTCATTGTGGGTTCCGCCTGTGGTGGAGGGCGTGTCCTCACTAACTTAGATCCACCCCCAGGGCGCCAGCTGGACTGAAGAGCAACAGGGCGAGAGAGTACCCCGAACAATAGCTCCGGTTCAGTGTCTGTGTGTTTGTCTGTGTGGCCGTGTGTTGTTTTGTTTGTGTGGCCGTGTGGCTGTGTTTGTCGGTGTGTTCGTATGTGTGGTTGATTGTCTGTGTGGCCGTGTGGGACCGTGTGGTTGATTGTCTGTGTGGCCGTGTGGGACCGTGTGGTTGAATGACCTGATCGATCACGTGACCCGACGGGGTCACGTGATCGGGAGTTCGAGTCCACGCGTCTTTGAGGAAATTCCTGGCAGCACACTTACCACCAGGCGGACTCCGCCGAGCGTTGCGTTGACAGGTGACAACGATGCCGGCCACCCAAATAATCCCTTGGAACTTCAGACGGGCGAGTGGCAATGAGACACGAACACCCGTGCACACGTTCTGCCGCATTACTCGGCGAGAGTTTCGCCTTGCACTGGGATTGTGTGTTGCCCAACAGTTGGAGAGGATCGTGCAGGCCGGCCATCGGAAGAGCATGTTGGACGGGCCTCTGCGACTGAAAAACTTCCCGCTCGCCTACTTTGGACCGGATCCGTTCAAGCCGGTCAGTGTCACCAACGCTACTGTCCATTGCACACTACATGTGCAATGGGACTACCACCCGGTGCACTACAGATGCACTACGACCCAGCGTCAAATACATTATTGCTCAGTGTCCACCGCACTGTTGGATAGCGACCACTGGCCAATATTCACTTCTTTGCCGGCCAGTATCTTGACTACACTACCCGTCATTGTCCGTGACACTACTACCCAGCGTCCACTACACCACTACTCCGTGTCCACTACACTGTCAGACATTATTCATTATGCTACTGCCAAATATAAACTACTCCACTGCTGATGGTTACCAACAGCGTCGGTCAGAATCAGCGCAGCTAAAGGCTGAGCCCAGCTGGCTGTCCACTACTCTCCTGTCCAGTATCCACTACACTCCACTACACTACTGACTTGTGTTCACTACATTGCTGCATAGTGTCCACTACAACATGGCCCAGTGTGCACTACATTGCTGCATAGTATCCACTACACCATGACCCAGTGTTCACTACGCTACTGCTTAGTATCCACCACACTAGTACCCAGTGTCCATCGTGCCACTGCCCCGGGTCAACTACACTTATCCACTACACCAGTCCAGTATCCACTACACTCCACTACACTGCCGGCGGCCGGCATCCACTGCAGTGACGGTGTGCAGTGACGGTGTGCAGTGACGCCGGCACTGCAGTGACGGTCGGCGTCCGTTGCACTACAGACTAGTGTCCACAACACTACCGACCGGTGTCCACTGCGTCACCTGACACCATGTACCATGTCCACCATGTCCACCATGCCCACCATGTCCCAAGGACTCGCTGCGTACTCCAGTTGCTTCCCAACATACATGTGCTCTCTCTCTCTCTCTCTCTGTTCCTGGACGCTTTTTGCCAGTTCCTCTGCGTTAAGCCACTGAGTTCCCAAACATGGGCACGGCGCACGCAAATTGCGCCGCTGCGCCGGCGGCGCACCTTAAAAACCGGCGACGCAGCGGCGCCGGCGCGAATACTAAAAAAAAACGGCCGCGGCGCAAAAAAACGGCGCTGTCCGCGCCGCTGTGCGCCGCTAAAAAATCCGCGCCGCTGTCCGCGCCGCTGCCCAGCTTTAGCGAGCGATAAAAGACGACCTAAGAATCCGACGCGGCAAACACATATGTACCTGACTACCTGTTACGTGTAGTATTATAGGGGACGAGTGGTCTAGGGGTAAGATGCTCGTTTCACAATCGAAAGATTGTGGGTTCGAATCTCACCTGTCGCTACTCTTCGCTCGCGACCAATCGGCGTGAGAGATTGGCGACGCTATATGACTCAACGGTCGATGTGTCGTAAAACCAATAACCAACCAACCAAAGTGTAGTATTATAAGTAATTATACGAACCATATACATTAGTAAAAGTAACTACCTGTAAAGTTCTATATACATTACTAAAACTTTTATTAACCTTTAAAACCTTTAAACCTTTAAAACCTGATGGTAGCGTTTTGACTTTATAGGATAATCTGAAAGGTCTGAGACAGACTCAGACATTGTATTTTTTAAATCAAAAAAGGTAATAAAAAAAGTAATTGGGGTGCCATTGTAAAGGCAACACACCACAGACACTTCAGTTTTGTTCATTGCAATCGTTCAGAAATAAATAGAAGAAATTGCTCCTAATGGCGCCCTAGGGTTGTCAGAGCGTATATAATATGTAATCTAGGGTAAAGATTTGCGTCGTTTAGAGCAGCTGATTGTCACTACAGTGCGAGTCTCTAGTCTCTACCCTGACTGCAGTGCTGCACCAGCTCTTGTGGTGATAGGTTATGGTCCGTTGTCAGGACATTGTCGACCTACTCATGGACGATGAGGACGCTCCTGAGGAGGGGAGGCAGGACCTGGATGAGGTCCTTAACAACGCCATGCGGTCCTGGAAGCGGTCCCACAGTGAGGACCCCCTGACCATCAAGATGTTCCCCATGGAGCACAGGGAGGCCTGGGTGGACATGTTCATTAAATACAACACTGCCCTCCCCAGCTCTGCTGCAGTGGAGAGGCTGTTCAGCGTCGCCGGGGACATCTTGAGGCCCAAAAGGGCCTCCCTGACGGCCTGCAACTTTGAGCAGCTGGTCTTCCTCCGCGGCAACCTGAAGCTTATGGGGTACAAGTACTTGGAGCCTAACATGGAGGACAAGGAGGAGGAGGACATTGAGTAGAAGGATGAGTAGAGACAGAAACTCAGACTCAGTGGGCGGGGCCAATCTGGCTAAATTTACCGCCGGCCGAGCAATATAGCTCACGGGCCATAGTTTAATCTTTAATGTGAATATAGGTAACTGTGATGCCAATTATAAGTTGTATTTGCAATAAAAATGACTTTTTATAGCCTAAAGCTGTTTTTTGGGGGGCTAAATAGGTAGAAACTTTGGCACTGCACATAGTTTTTGTACAGGCATACTTAATTAATAGCGGCGCGCGGCGCAGCGGCGCAGCGGCGTGGGGCGCAACTGCAGGGGCCAAAAATAGCGGCGCAGCGGCGCGGGCGCAGGTGGGCATCGCCGCCGGCGCAGGGACGCGGGCGTAAGTACCAAAATTCAGCGGCGCGTCCACCTTTGCGAGTTCCCATCATCCGCAAGCGCCCAACTTCGCCCCAGTTGTGCCCTCCGTCCGCCAGGTGTTGCCTGTGTGCCCTGGCACTGCCCCTTTCCCCAGTTGCACCCTCCGTCCGCCAGGTGTTGCCCGCGTGCCCTGGCCCGCCCCTTTCCCCAGTTGCGCCCTCCGTCCGCCAGGTGAGCGCCGGCGGCACGTACGTGGTGCGGCGCGTGCCCGCCAGCCCCCAGGTGGCGTTCCGTCCCGCCGGCCCGGCCAAGAAGGATGGCGGCTGCAAGGACGGCTGCCTCAACAAGTTCCCCGAGTACAAGGGCGATCTGTACGGCTCGAGGTGGGTGTGACGTCATACGTGACGGCATCTGGCTTGTGTCAGTAATCGAAGCGCCCGAACAGTAGCCCGGCGGCGTCAGGTGGTTTATGTGTGTTGTTATTGTTCTTGTTGTTGTGTTCTTCTATTATTGTTTGTTATTACTATGTTACTGTATATTGTTCTTATTGTTGTGACGTCACAGGCGATCACGGGGCGGAATCAGTGGCAAATTGCTTCAAAATGCTGGCGTTGCAAATCTGCCCTTCTGATGGAGATTAAAGGGGTTCCGGTGATCAATAGTATGGAAGCTTTTGTGGGGAAGTTAAAGTGACGTCAGTAAATACCTAGACCGATCTCCTCGTCAAGTGTGTCAGACAGAACACGTGTGTGTGTGTGTGTGTGTGTGTGTGTGTGTGTGTGTGTGTGTGTGAACCACCTGCTTCTCCAACGGACGTCACACGTGTTGGCCTCAGAGAAGCATGGACCGGCCGCACACTTCTACCGGTTTGTGCGTGTCGGAACATTCCGCGGCAGGTGGGATTCGAACCCGGGCGTCTGGGATTAGAACCCGGGCGTCTGGATCTGACTCCTGGCGTCGGACCAGCGGTGTTGGTCGGGCGCCGCGCGTTCCAGATGTCGCTTTTAAGTTTGCACTAACCTCGTGTGCATAAGCACGCTTTCTGAAACAGCTCCAGTTTGCCAAGGTGACCGAGCCAGTGCAGGTCAAGGTGACCGAGCCAGTGCAGGTGACCGAGCCAAGGTGACCGAGCCAGTGCAGGTCAGGTCATGCCCGTGTCAACGTGAAATGCGCACGTGCATCGATAAACATGATGGTGAACAACCGGAAGAGACATTACAAAATATATAACAAGTGTGCACAAGCAAACAACAAAGAAACCAAGAAGTTGACCTCAGATCAGTTGACCAGGTCAAACTGAGATTTAACCTGTACAAAATATTGTACGCATTCCTTTGCTACTACTTAAACAAGGGACAAACTTTGGCTTTGCCCTGACGTTATCCATTGCTCTTTTGGAACATAAGATGTTCCCAGAATGAGCGGATTGATCAGTTGTCTAAATATTACCACGTAACTGTCTGACCTTCTGGGCAACATTGACCGTGGTACGTGTCATGGTGTTAAACTAAGCATTCAGTATTCACCTAAGTGGTACTAAGCTACCAGACCACACACATTCCATGACCGGGGTTGGAGGGCAACGACCCCGACACCTGCTTGACCTGACGTGAATGGTCAACCAATAACGTGGACATAAATGTTTTAATAGCACTGACAGTGCTCTTAGATCAACAACGGTTAGCGTTAAGCTCAATTTTCCAATCTAGCCAAAGCGAAAATAAGTGGGAGGTTCAGTTTGACTTCCCCACAGTGCGAGAGGCAGGATAGTCTGCCTCATTGCCAGATGACCACCAAATGCTATGGGATTCCATTTTGAAGTTCTCCATTTTCACCAGAGCATGGTCAGTCGTGAGACGCTCAGTCATGCCACGCGAGTTGTCTGTTGATTCCGGAAAATTTCGAACATTCCTAATATTCCTAACATGCCTAACATTTCGAGCATTCCCAACATTCATAATATTTCTAACATTCGTAATATTCCTAACATTATTAACATTCGTAACATTCCTAACATACCAAACGTTCCTGATATACCAACATTTTAACATTCCTAGTATTCCTATTATTCCTAACCTGCCTAACATGCATAATAGCGATAATATTCCTAACATTCCTAATATTCACAACATTCCTAATATTCACAACGTCCTAATATTCACAACGTTCCTAATATTCACAACATTCCTAATATTCACAACATTCCTAATATTCACAACATTCCTAATATTCACAACATAACTAATATTCACAACATTCCTAATATTCACAACATTCCTAATATTCACAACATTCCTAATATTCACAACATTCCTAATATGCACAACATTCCTAATATTCACAACATTCCTAATATTCACAATATTCCTAGAATTCCTAGCATTCCTGATATTCATAACATTACTAACATTCCTGATGTTCCTAACATTCCTAGTATTCAGAACATTCCTAACATTCCTAACATTCATAATATTCCTAACATTCCTAACATTCGTAGCATTCTTAGCATACCCAACGTTCCTAATATGCCAAACATTCCTGACATTCCTAGTATTCATTTTATTCCTAACCTCCCTAACGTGCATAATAGTCGTAATATTCCTAACACTCCTAATATTCACAATATCCTAATATTCACAATATTTCTAATATTTACAATATTTCTAATATTCGCAATACTTCTAATATTCACAACATTCCAAACATTCCTACTTATATTTGGCGACGGTGGCAATCCAGTAGGCAAAGTGGAGCTTGCGGTCGCGCGTGTGCCTTGACCTCCTAATAACACCCGAAAGTCTAGCGAAGCCAGGTCACATGGGCAACGAAGGGCACCCTTGTTCCCCCATTACTGGATAGGGACAAACAAAGTTAATTTAATTTAATTTAAATTTAATTTATTGTACAAAAAAAATTGAGAAAAAAGTGCATCGACACCGCTGTTGTCGTTCGCAACATTCATTGGGAAACTTAAATCCGGGACAATTTGTGCACCATTGGTCTACCAGGGAGCATTGACACACCGCATATGTGCTGTACGAATTGTGTGTGGATGTTTTTTCTGATCGTTTCTTCAAGAATGGACCGCAGTCCAGTGATGGCTTCCCAAAGCCATCACTTCCCAAAGCCATCACTTCCCAAAGCCATCACTTCCCAAAGAATGGATTGCCCTTTCGTCTGAGTACACAAAACCTTGTCAAACGTTCATCAGGCAGCCCGGCGTGCGTGTGTTAGGTTTAGGAAATAAAAATGCCCCACAAATTTGCATGGTCCTGTTTGTCCTCCCCGCTCCAGACTCTCGACGAAGCAGCAGTCGGTAGCCCGAGAGCTGGAAGCAGTGGTGTGTGCTGTGGTGCAGTGTACGTGGTCGGGCCACCGGCGCAGTAGTGTGTGCTGCGGTGCAGTGTACGTGGTCGGGCCACCGGCGATCGACAGGCGCCACTGCCTCAGCCTCCAATGGCTGACGAAAGAAAAAACACTGTCGGAAACTTATGTTGAATATTGCGAGCAGAGTAAACATGAGTGTTGTTTTATGTACCTTGAGGGGAAAGTGCCCCTCAATGATGGCTTTGCTCCCTCCAAGAATTTGAACTTTTAACATGGGACTGTATGGAGTGAGCCACCCAATTGATTTCGGCCAGCCCATTGCCTTCATGCATTGTGCTCCCAATTATTTTCAGAAATAACTCCCGTGATATAAAATAATGCCCAGTGAGCTGCCCCAAGCAAGCCGATGCACCATACTGTCGTGGTGATCGACGCGACTTTCAGACAATTTATAATAATTATCGGTTGGTGCCCACGGCCAGGAGAACTCCGACACACCTGGCTTGTTTTGCGATAATAAGCCCAGTGAGCAATCGCTGTTCAACTTTCGGGCGGGTGGGGTGAATTTTATTTCAAGGTGTGGCTTGCGCTCCGCCGAAGTCGTTGCTCCTTTAGAGAATGCCCTCCCGTAACGAACAGGCGCAAAATCAACCAAGAAGTCGGTGCGCCCGAACGCGTCAATCCACCACACAACACCATCGACACCACCGACACCACCGACACCACCGACACAGCCAACACCACCGACACCACCGACACCACCGACACCACCGACACCATCGACACCACCGACACCGCCGACACCACCGACACCATCGACACCATCGACACCACCGGCACCACCACCACTTCCCCCAGCGAGACAATGTTCTGGGCGTAACCCCCGTGGTTACGGAGGTCGCACGCAACGTGCGCATCACATCAACCACAATCGCATGAATCGCATCGATTGGTAGAATAACAGCACAATAATGTTGTCTCGTGCGTTCTTCTTTGCCCAGGATATCCTACCCGAAGAACGTGACGAACAAGGACGGCAAAACCTACTACCCGCCAATGCGCGGCAAGTCGGTGCGCCAGGACAGCGTCGTCAGCACGAATGTGGCGCGGTCGATCCACGAGCAGTCGTGGCGCACCAAGCGCAACGTGGTCTTCGACAAGCTCTGCTCGTCGGTCGGCCTGTGATGACGTCACTGGTGTGTGACGTCACTGGGGCGTGGCGAATTTGTGCATGGAGCTTCCGCGTTGGGTCCGTGTTGACTGTGCGTTCTCTACCGAATACGCCACACACAAATCGAATGTTCTGGATGCTGAAACGCCGTTGACGTGCAGACTAGTTTCGGTGTCTTGTGCGGAATTAATCTCGACTGGTGGTTGCTTTGCGCATGCGCAATATACGAACATCGACCTACCGGCGAGCTGAAACGCTGCACAAACATTGCTCTTGGAACATACTTCACACACGTATACCATACCAAATGTTCGAAAACATACAATATCAAAACACACCAAAATATTCGACACGATTATCGATGTTTTCGGAATATGTTGCAATCGCATCGTACACGAAAGTTTCGATGCTCATGTGGACGGGGTAAATTCATTATGATTTTTCCACACTACCTATAGAGAATGAATGGAATGGTGTGAGTTTTCACCGTTTCGGTTGAAAATCCCGAAGACAATTCTGAATGCTCAGTCGCACGGCTAGTGTCTCTCTGAAGTCGACTCTGGGCTTCAGAGTCGATTTCAGTGTGGAGGAGGGGGTGCATTGGAGCCGTTCCCACACAAACAGATCCACATCACACCCACACGACACAAACTGCGAATACTGCGTACCTACCTGTCTACGTTACGGCGGGCACACCCGCATGTAATCCTGTTGGTTATTGGCTTTACGACACGTCGACCGTTGAGTCATGTAGCGTCGCCAATCTCTCACGCCGATTGGTCGCGGATGAAGAGTAGCGACAAGTGAGCGACCCACAACCTTTCGATTGTGAGACGAGCATCTTGCCCCTAGACCACTCGTCCCCTCAGGCATGTAATCAACGCTGTCCAGTCCCCTCCTGTGATCAACGCTGATCAACGCTGATCAACGATGATCAACGCCGATGAACGCCAATCAACGCCGATCGATCAACATGTGAGCAACGCTGCCAATTCCCCCATCCCAGCCACATTTCAGATTCCGATCCTGATTGTCGCATCATCTGACCGTGTCGAACCTGCAAATAGATGGCACAATTATGCGCTTTGTAGTTATCACAGTAAAGTAGAAAGTTGTGCGGTGTATTTGGCCACCATCTCCTTGACTGTTGCATGCTCTTTACGGCTGCAGAAATTGCCTGTTTAAGACACATGACTGAGGATAACCCTACTGGAATACAATTGACAGGCATTGCTTGAATTATTCGCTGTCTATTTACTAGTGACAACCATGGTGGAAGTATTAGCTAAATTAAAAAAAATATTATCAAGAGATGATACGTTTATCAAATATCAAAAGGAAATAAAGTCATAGTGGTAAGAGCCAAATATTTAGCCTGTATTGACAAGGCTGGTCGCTGGTATGCGGTACCCACTATGCGGTGCCGTTATAAAATGCACAAGAAGTACGTTCTGAGACATCCTGTAATGGGACACCGTATGCCAGTGACAAAGCCTTGGCAATACAAGCGAATTATTTGGCTATTTTCACCCCTTCCTCTTGATGCCCTCTTGACGTATACCAAACCAAATAAAAAATGACTGCTAAATCAAAGCTCACGCAATAACAAAGCACGAGCCTCAAGCAAAGCCGCATCATGGACACGATTATTTTTCGATAGAATTTGCATTTGCAGTCCAGATAAGCTTCAGGAAACCGGTATTTCGTCCGACGCGCAAACCAACAGTCACATATCAAACAAAAACGGCGTAGCTCTGTGTTGCATTATCACGTTGCCGGGCCGCGAACTCCAGCCTGCCAAATTCTGAAGTCTCTCTATCGAGGGGAAGAGAGAAGTTCGGCTGTTGTTTGGAAACCTCGAAGTCCTTCACAATGTTGCCGGGCGCGGTCGTGAGCCCTCTATCGGCGCCAAAAGGAACTAAAATGTTATGTGACCTTTGCCAGAAGCCGGCTGTCCTGCTGTGCACCGCTTGCCGCAGCTCATTCTACTGCTGGTAAGAGACGACACCATTCGTGGTGCCAACTGCACCAGGCTTTGAACCCAACAACTAGATGCAGACCCACCTACAAAGGTGAACCTGAGCTTGGCAGTGCATGGGTAATGCATGTGCTTGCATTTATATTAGTCGGCGAAGGCAAAATATAGCATCTCATGGTAGACAGAGCGTAAAAATGAAACGTTCCTCAAAGGTAACTATATCCTTCACCTCGGACACAACACAAAAACTACAATAGATTTAGCAATTTGCTCTTCGGCTCTGGCCAACGATTTTGATTGGACCATAGACACCGACATTCATGACAGCGATCACTACCACATCACATTGATACCCACTTTTCCATACATGTGATCAATACAGGTGACTCAGAAACCAAATATCTATCGCTCTTATTTGTTCACACATGGAGTATTCGATACGCTATACGCTCACACATAACCAGAGCCAATTGGATACTCCGCCCAACCATTTCTGGCGTGATTGACTGCCTGTCGCCGCAGTTCTCATTTTTCATTTTCGTAGGGCGACACCCGTCGCTCTTTTCGTTCGTTTCTTGGGGTGACACCCGTCACCCCGCGTGGATTTGTTTCATCCCATCGTATTTCTGTTCCCTGTGTTTCTGTGTCCGTCTCGTTTCTTTAAGTTACACTAGGTAGGGCTTTTATCCCCACGATGGGGAAAAAACGCAAAAAAGACACTGACCCCAGCTCGCCACCGGACTCCGAGACGGAATTTCCGCCGCTGACCACACCTGACGACCATCGCACGACCCCGGCCTCTGCACATGATGTTCCACCTATCGATACCACCGTTGATGACTCACGCCGGACAATTCCTTTGGACGACGCCATGGAAGCCCTTTGTCCCTCACCGAACCCCGCTCATACCAAGACCTCGCCTCGCAATTCCGACCAGACCATCACTCTCCACGCCACAGACCCACGCTCTAACCAGACCACGCCAGCCCAACCTGATCCCATCGAACCCTATCTCGACAGTGCTGGCTCTTTTATAGTAGTAAAGCCTGTCGAGAAATCCGTTTCCTTCCGCCGTATTAACGTTTTCTGGCCGACCAAACAACTCCTCTCCATCTGCTCCTTAGCCAATCATGATATCGAAGCCCCTGCCAACGGAACCCTTGTCATCAAAACCAAAACCCGAGCCCAGACCAAAGCCCTCCTCCGTACCACCACATTTTGTGGTAATTCCGTCACCATTACCCTACATTCCAACCGCAACACCACCAAGGGCACCGTCTTCGCGCCGGAGCTCCGCTTCATGACTGAGGCGGGTATCCAGACGGAGCTCAGGCCGGAGGGGGTGACCCACGTCCACCGCATTACCTCATTTAAAGACGGCCAGAAACGCGATACAAGCCTCCTTGTCCTTGCCTTCAACTCTACAACTCTTCCCAAGACCCTCATCGCCGGCTACATCCGATTCCAAGTCCGCGTATTTATTCCAAATCCTCTCCGCTGTTTTAATTGCCAGCGCTTCGGCCATGGCAGTAAAACTTGTCGCCAGTCCGCCCGGTGCCCAAAATGCGGAGAAACACCTCATCCTGATTCCACCTGCTCCAAGCCTGCCCACTGCCTCAGCTGTAACACATCCGATCACCTCACCACTTCCAACCAATGTCCAGTCTGGCGACGGGAAAAAGAGGTTTGCGCCGTCAAGGCCACGACCGGAGTCTCCTACCCGCAGGCCCGGCGGACCGTCGAGGCCACTTCCCCGACCACCAAAACTTACGCCCAGGGGGCCACCGTTGCTCCTCCCACACGTCGCGTCAACACTACTTCTACCTCGATCCAAACTGACATGATTCCCGGATTAGCTCCACTAAAAAAACTTGCACCACTCACCACACCTACACAAACCACCCTGGCTCAAAACACACAGACCATTCCGAACCAAACAAACGCCAACAAATTCCGCAAGGGATTCCAGACCCCGCAGCAATTCGGCTGCCGGGGAAACGCGAGCCACTTCGGTGGCGCACCGACCGAACCCGGGGCGCCCGGTGCAAGCCGGCGACCACGTGACCCGACCGACTCCCAACCGGCAGGCGTCCCCTGCGGCAATGGCCGGCCGGCGTGAACCTGCCAAGGTCACCGGACGGCCGGACGGCTATGGCGGAAACACCGCCACCGCCCGCACCCAACACACGTGTCCGCCGGAGCTGCACACCTGGCTCCGACATGCACCGAAAGGTGCAGACAAACAATAACACTTTTCTTCCCGATGTCCACACTTTTACAATGGAATTGCCGCAGTCTGATCTCCAAATGGGCCGAAATGAAAGTTTTTTTTTCAGTATTCTCACACCTATTCTCATAGCACTCCAAGAAACATGTTTTTACCTAATGATACATACAACTTTAACCTTTTCAATTATCCACTGTATCGTCACGACGAGGTCCGCGGATCACATCGCAGTGGCGGTACAGCACTTTACATAAACAATGATTTCACACATACACAAATTACACTTAATACACAATTACAAGCCGTAGCTTGTACATTGCGTTTACATGGTAGAAATATAGATGTATGCTCCATCTATATTCCACCACACACCGACAACACAAATATCTTGACAAATTTAGAAAACCTTATAGCACATTTCAAGAACCCTTTCATACTACTCGGAGACTTTAATGCACATAGTCCAGCCTGAGATCAAACACGTACACATAGAGACACTCGCGGCCACACCATTGAACAATTTTTAGACCGACATAATTTAGTATTACTTAACACAGGAGAAGCAACATTTTTTCACCTTGGACATAATACAAAAACAGCTATTGATTTATAAATATGCTCTCCGACCCTGGCCAACGATTTTGACTGGACCATTGATACCGACATTCATGACAGCTACCACTATCCCATCAAATTAACACCGACATTTTCAACTGCGACCGATACCACACCCAGTTTCATCCCCCGCTGGAAAATTTCGAAGGCCGATTGGACAACATTTCAGGAACTTTCACATATTCAATACAACCCCAACATTTCTCCCGTGGAAAACATCAACTTAATTACAAATACACTTGTCGAAGCAGCATCTACTACAATTCCACTCACCAAGCCTTTTGCAAAACGTAACCCAGTACCTTGGTGGACTCCCGAAATTGCACGTGCCATTGCGGTAAGAAAAAGAGCATTTAGGACATACCTCAGACACCCCGATCAACAACATTTAATTATACGAAACCATGAACGAGCGAGGACACGCCGCCTTATTCGCGATGCTAGGCGTCATTCATGGTCAAAATATTTTAAACAGCTTACTTTTCGAACATCTTTAAGCCAAATCTGGCAATTAATCCGCCGATTGTCCGGACGCACCCCATTCAAATCACTCCCGGCCCTCAAAATCCAAAACATCACCATTACAGATCCGAAAGCTGTAGTAAACACAATAGCAGACACCATGGCTCAGCATAGCTCGGATAACGATTACAGACCCCAATTCTTACAAAATGCACAATCCACTGTTCACACCGATTTAACACAAATTCATTCTGCCAACACTGAAGCATACAATGCTCCTTTTCAAATTTCAGAACTGGAGACAAACATTTCCTCCGCTGGCAATACTTCCGTAGGGCCCGACAATTTACATTATTCCTTTTTCAGACATTTACCAGATCACACCAAACATTGCATTTTGCACACATTTAACACGCGCCCTGGAGGGCCTCTGAGAATTACGCGCACTGGAGGGGGGGGGCGGATTCCGCCCCCCCCCCTAAGATCTCAGCTCCTAGCAAAGCTGGAGGAACGAAATTCGCAGGGTGGATGGGCACGATAGTGAACTCTATTGTGTGCAATTTTCGTGACCTTAGGTCAATATCTTCAAGGTCAAATGAGGTCAGATTTGCAAAATTTTCCGGTTTTGCGTGGCTTGGCTTGTCATCGTTATGGATCGCTGTGATTGTGTTTAAATGCTCAAAAATGGGCATCAATGATGTTTTGGACATTACTAATGATGCAATGCAGATGCTAGACCCTACATTTGACCTCAGGTCACCTATATAGTAGCATGTTATCAGGTCAGTTACCTGTTCCAGTTACCGGAACCGGCCGCCCGCCCGACTGCTCCGTCGAGCAGCTCGGAGCAATCGGCTTCGTGAAGAAGGGAGTGAAGTACATGAATAAAGTATGGAAACGCAATGACAAACAGTACAAATGACAACCAGTAGTGCATTTATGGCAACATTCCAGTTGATAAAGTTTGGTTACATTAACCTGTCATGAACTTGACCTGACCTGACCTTGGTGACCTAACATGACCTTGAAACTATACAGCATATCAATATGCATCAAACAAGTCGCTAGTGTTGCCTAGAACAGTTCCCTTTTGTCAGTATACTGGAAGCGCATCAGCGCCGATTTTTGTCGTCTCGCGCTATAACATTTTTTGACTTTAGCGACCCCTAACTGGAAAAATCTTCGGCCGATTTCCATTTTTCTTCCTTTAAACGACGCGCCGTTCATTTCTAAGCAGGTACACCGAAAATCGCGTATATCAACCGGTAAAATTTGCAGTTATTTGCGAAAAACCGGAGGGGTAGGCGGATTTCGCCCCCCCTCCAGTGCGCGTGTTAATGCACTATGGATAACTCACGCCTTCCCCGAAACTTGGAAAGAATCTTTAATTATACCCATCCCAAAACCTGGCAAGGACCACAGTAACCGCACTAATTTTCGACCCATTTCACTCACCAGTTGTTTAGGAAAACGTTTTGAACGCATAGTCAACAAAAGACTGAACTGGCACGTAGAAACAAATTCCCTTCTATCTCCATTTCAATGTAGTTTTCGGCGAGGACTCAGTACAATAGATCATCTTATCCGACTAGAAACAGACATCCGCCAAGGCTACAAAAAACATGAACACATAGTCGCAGTTTTTCTAGACATCAGCAAAGCTTACGATATGGTTTTCAAACCCGCATTACTTTTCAAAATTCAGCAAATCGGTATAAAAGGACATTTAGCTCATTATTTAGTAGGTTTTTGATCCGGTACTCGCCCATTCCACGTCAGGTGCCGGTCAGCCATTTCCGATCCACATATTCTGCAAAATGGACTACCACAGGGAAGCTGCATTTCACCAGTTATATTCAACCTCATCATTAACGACCTTTTCACCGACATGCCTATTAATGTATCATATTCCTTGTTTGCCGATGACAGCGCGATTTGGTGTTCCGGAAAAAATTACGAGCACTGTTTGTTTCACCTACAAAACGCACTAGACAAAATATATCAATGGTCCCTGAAGAATGGTTTCATTTTTTCCGCTACAAAATCTGCAACCATGATATTTAGCAAATGTTTTGCCCGCCCAATACCAGAAACACCGCTTCACCTCGGAAGCAATGATATACCTTTTGTAAATTCGTTTAAATTTCTTGGTATTATTTTTGACCGTAAGCTTTCAATGCATAAACACATGAAGCACATACAGAACAAATGTTTTCAACGACTGAATTTATTTCGATGCATCACTTCTTCATCACTTGGAGCCGACCGTCATACACTTCTACTACTCTACAAATCTTTAGTTCTACCCATAATTGAATATGGATCCGTAGTATATACCGGTGCTAGCACATCCTCCTTGCACATTTTAGACACCATTCAAAATAAATTTATCCGTATCGCACTCGGTGCAATGACAACTTCACCCATCATTTCTTTAGAAGCCGAATCGGGAATTCCTCTACTAGCTCTCCGTAGAATGCAGCAAACACTTAGGTACGCCTCCCAAATTCAATTTCACGCAAACCACTCCACACACGCGTCATTACAAATTCTCCCAAATTTACATCATGATTATTTATGTCCAGCCGAATAACGAACTGGTCTCAATATAGCTTCTCGAGTCAAAACATTTTCTGAATAACTTCAATTCACTATTCCACGCATTACTTCTCTTTCTCCACCAACTACACCACCGTGGCAGATAGCCGAACGACACATCTTTTATTTAACCATCACTCCAAAATCACAGCTTTGTCAAGAATATGCGAAACCAAAATTTTACAAATTTCGGTCTCGTTATTCTCATGTTCCCTTTGTTTTTACTGACGGTTCAAAAGACGCCAACTTTACAGGAAATGCCATAGTTTCGGGAACATACAAAAAACAACATCGACTACCAGACGGAACATCAATTTTCATCGCCGAATTACATGCTATCCACATTGCCCTCCGTTACATTCGCAATCGTTTTCTCTGTCACCCCATGCGCAGCGTCGTCATTTGTTCGGACTCCAAATCTGTTTTACAATCTCTTTCGTCACTTTCTTTTTCACATCATTGCCATATCTCTATTTATGAAACGTTAGGAACACTTAATCTGATGGGCGTGAAGGTCCGTTTCCAGTGGGTGCCGAGTCACTGCGGCATCCCAGGAAACGAAGAAGCCGACACATTAGCAAAAGCTTCATTACACTCCAACACATCACAGAAATTCCACCACATTTTGAAGGTATAAATCATCAATACAACAGAGCATTCGACATTTTTGGACTCAAAATTGGACACAAAACACAACCCATACATAGTTATGCAACATCAAACCTGGCGTCGACACCTGGACCACATCATATAAAAAACCGTCTCGAAGAAAAAGTACTATCACGTTTACGTATCGGCCATACTTTCCTTACCCATCGACATATCTACACGGCTTCACTTCGACCTTCATGGCCATCATGCAGCACCCATCTTACAGTCACACATATACTCCTACACTGTCAACAGTACCATGGCCCTCGAAAAACACTTACGACTACTGCCGAACACACAACAATCCATTTTCTTTACCCGCGCTACTGGGAGATGAACACCCTTTTCTAATAAACTTACTCTTCATCTTTCTACGACAAACCAACTTGATCCAGAACTTATAAATTGACTTTCATAGCTCTATAGCTTGTCACTATTTTTTCCGCGGCACGAAATGGCCTCAGGAGGCCGATTGCCTAACTTAACAAAATCAATTTTTTTCTTCACAAAACATGATCAGGGAGAGGCTCTGAACACATTTCAGCATCAGCAAGACCGGCAGGAGTGTGGGAACGTGCTAAATAGCCGGGAGATGCGCTATTTTCCCAGTAAGGCTGTGCTGTATTGCCACAAAACTAGGACGTTAGGCGTCATGAGCGAACATAATACTGCTGGCGCCGCTCTGGTGGTAGGTTTCTGAAGGAACATAAACAAATGAATGTAATACCTCATTACCTGTATTTATTACATTGCGAGGACCAATTGAGGCATGTAATAAAAAACTAAACATTACATTTTCTCTTTCCGTACATATTTTAGTCGTTTACCATAATGTTTGTTTTATTATTCCAACAATCTAAGCCTGTAGTACCCTTCGCTGGGGGCTTGCTATGATTAATGCTTTATTCTAGTTTCGACAGGAGATGCCAGTAATTTCCAATGGTCAGATTTGAACAAGATTTAATCAAGCTCTCTTACCATGTGCATTTCGTTGCATTCTTTATTCATTTGGCCCTGTCACTTTTTCCTCGGAGTGAAATTGGAGCAATTCGCCATTAATCTATTTGTCATAAAAAAATTCATCACGCGGCTTCCGTGCCATATGCCGGCAATTTCCAATGGTCTTCACTGAAAGAATGCCAAAATAGCTACATTTTGATATCATATTGCTCTGCGTTCGTGAAGTTTCAACCCTGTCACTTTTGCCTCGGAGTGAAATTGGAGCAATTGGCCATTAATCTATTTGTCATAAAAATTCATCACGCGGCTTCCGTGCCATATGCCGGAAATTTCGAATGGTCTTAACTGAAAGAATGCCAACATGGCTACATTTTGATATCATATTGCTCTGCGCTCGTGAAGTTTCAACCCTGTCACTTTTGCTATCATTGCAAAGATTTAATGTTTGCCATTATCACCTTGTATACCTTTTGAATGCATATCAGATGTTCGACGTTAATTAATGAATATCCAATGGTCTCAAATAAATCGGCATCTAATGAACTATTTTGTGAAACCACACTTGACCATTTTTATGGACATTTCACCCTGTCACTTTTGACTTGAAATTTGGCATCAGCATTGATATTAAGCTTTCTGGCATTACTGAGGTTCTGGCGTTCCTGTTTAGAAACTGTATGAAGTTCACATAATCTGTGGTAAAAGCTACTTAAATATGCTTTTTTATTTCAACAACTTTCCAGTAAATTTATACTCAGACTATTATCTCTGCTTGAAGATCCAATCATTGCTAGTAGTTATTAGGGTTTTGGGGCAAATCAACTGCACTAGTTATCAATCATTGCCATCCAGGCTCCTTGTAATGTGTGGCCAATCATAGCATCTACACCCTATGCCACCTACACGCCATCAAATGGCGTGGCATCTCCATCCACTTAGCCTAACCTTCAGCCTGCAGACATCATTTTTTTTCGTAATGCCAACTACTGTGCCAAAAAAAAACAAGGATACAGTTTGTTAATTCGAAATACCTCAATTTGTTGTGCACAATGTTTAGTTTTCTCAAATGGATTGCCTCTGCTTTTCCTTTGTTGTATTCCGCTTGGAGACGCATTGAACAATTCAGACCATATGGCGTCACCTGCTTCTGTAGGAAAGTCCTTATTGGCACGCGAAAGTCTAGCAACCTCTTGTTCGCGATAACTCCAGTCACGGAAGTACCAGTACCTTTTGCTGCCCTGTATTGCACTACAGCACTCCACGATCACACGAGAACTCCAGACACCGTACAGTACGTTCTCCTCGGAAGGTAAGCCGTGATACTGCCTTTCCTATGAATTTAGAAGCCGAATTTAGTTGGGTAGCGGGCGCGCACGGAGCACACAAGTACAGATGCTCCCTCTGTGAGTTTTCAAGACCGACTGTGTGTGGCCGCACGGGCGCTAGTGGCATCGGAAGACCCCCGATCGCGGATTGGTCAAGTGCCGCAGAAGCACACCATGACGTCACATCCATGTCGACGGCCTTCTAGAAGGGGAAATGGTCTATTTCTAGTGGCGGTGACGATGCGTTACGTTTACGGTACACTCTTACCATCGCAAGGCTTACGGGATTATATAAATTACGGTCACGGGACATCCAAACGTATAACTTTATGTGAACACAGTTACATCTAGCATTTACGACGGCGGCGGTACGCGCCGGTCAGTTAGAGGTCACGTGGCTGGCGCCTCGCTGGCGGGGTGTTAGCCGGACAGAGGGAGGGGAGGTGCAATGTCCAATGTACGGCGACCTCGCTGGGACGGTGGCTGCTTACGTCGACACCCAGACCGGCCGACGCCAGTCTCGGAGCCGGGTACTTGTCGCGCCATGACGAAGGGGCATTGCTGAATTATATGGGATCAAGACGCTCAAAAACTAACTCTCTTACACTTCTCACCTTGGAATGAAAGGGTCACCGCGGGGAATCGAACACTGCATCTCGGGTTTTCCAGAAGCCCAGCTTAACCGCTGAGCTACCCACATCCCTCTGCTTTTCCTATAAGCATGCATTATCAATACCTAAATGTAGTATTTTATAGGTAGTGCGAATGTTTTGCCATTATATGTGGTAGTCTGAATAGTATATAAAAATAATAATTTATTCATATTCTGAACAAGATTTCAATGTCCAAAATTTGCCCTCAATACTATGCAGGAAGCAACACAACACCATGCAAATATCAAATATCTCACTTTAGAAGAGTGAAGTTGCGTACCTCACGACACCGGGTATAAACACAATCAGCTGGGCACACAAGTAATGACCATGTATTTGCATCAATAATGGTTATCTTTGTTCACAGTCCAAAACAATGCTACACGTTGATTCCAAGCACACTCCAAGACGGCATTAGTTCTGTAAAAGCTTCCTCCCAAACTGCTGCATGAGCTGTACAGTGACACCCTTAAAGTTAGTAACATTAAAATATGATGAGGTTACTTGATGGTTAAGTTTCTCTACTTGTTGCTGTGAAAACCTATTTATGCACCCAACACGGTGTACCATCTCATGACAATGGTGGCCTAATATGTGCAGGTAAGGAGTTACCATAGGGGCCTGAAAAAGCTCCAAGAACTCCACCATAAACATGCTGCATGCCTGCCCTACAGTATCTGCATCTTCACATTCACGTAACAATTGCAAGACAGACAGATACCCAGAGAGAAACCTCTTCAGTTTTGACCCTCGTGCTGCACCAACACAGTTGGGCAAGCAAGAGGACGAGATCAGAAAGTCGATGATTCGACGGCGGTCTGGGACATCACAGTTCTTTATATCAATCTTCCCCTGGGTCACAACTACCTTAGTGCGGCAAGTGGTTTGGTCTTGGCGAGTGGAGGCAAATGATGCTGCCATGCTTTCAGGAACTTCTCGGCAAATCGATATAAAAATTTTATCCGACGTACGGAGGAATAAATGAAGATACTCAATTATGATCCTCTCTACGGGAATGGATGGAATAAGCCATGCGCGACACACACCGGGGTCTCCTTTGCCGAATCCTCGTCTCGGCTCCGACCCAGACTTAAAGTAATTGGTCTTTTTTGCTTAATACAACGAAGAATGGCTCTTAGCCTTACAGTAGATACATGCATTGTTTGAGTTCGCATCTTTCATTCCACAAATAAGAAGCATAAACTTGTAATCGGCACACAAATAGAATAAGATAGGTCGTCGAACACCGTAGATGACGATGCCGGTATCTTGAAGCCGACTGATTTCCTCGTTCAGATCCTTAAACACAGCCTGCAGATTTTCGAAATTGTCGTTGCCAGCGCTGATCCCTAGGAGCTGAGGCTGCCTCTGTGATGGCGACTGCTCGTCAGGAAGACTCGGGGTGAAGTTCACGAAGCCGCGATATTTACCAACCTGTGCGCCGTCTCCTGAAATATGACACGGTACATCTCACCGTCAGTACTGAATGTTCGACGACGATTACTAGCATGCACGCACGGGGACCCATATGGAAGAATGCATGCAACACGCCTGAGGACAGCATGCTACATAAATAACCATTGTAGATACAAGCCGCCTGGGTCACTTACGGCTAATAATATTTCAAGAGCAAAATCCGGGCAATGTGGACCTTTGTTTTTATGGCGTGCTATTTCTCTGCCTGATCAATTAATTTTACCCAAGCGTGTGTAAGGCTTTCGGTGGAAAGACATTCATACCCGATATTTTCACACGCAGTTAATTGCCAGGTCCGTGGAACACCGATGGTTTCATGTCTGCTAGAAGATCGAGAATAGTACGTCGAGTGCCATTCTGGATCTCCTGCAGCTGGATTGAAGCATTCAGTCTGGAAATCATATAAATGAATTGTTAGGAATTATCTTACAAAACGAGGCATTCTGTCTGCAAATTGTAACAAACAACTTACGTTCACAATTAGTATTCGAGAAATTCCACACGTCCCACAATTGCATTGTCTGGAAACGTGCCACACAACAGTACAATGAACAGCCACATTAATTATGATGGTTTGTACCGGCTATTGCGGTTGTACTGGTTGGTGGTACAAAAGAGCAAATAGAGTGGAAATGAGTGGCGTAAAACCAAAACAATTATGACTAATATGTATAACCTGCCCACCTTCTTCGCGCACGGCGAATAGTATGTGCCCTCGGAAGAATTGGTGTTAGTTCCGTGAGCCCTTGATAGCGCTTGAGGGAAATGTTGCTTCTGTCGAGAGTTCTTGATACCGCACTCGGCGATGGTGGACTTCGGTTCTCCGTTTCTTCTTCGTAAGAAACAGTCAAACCATACTTGATGCCTTCGGTTCTGAGTTTAGCTTGAATTCGCCTCTTGTGTCGCGCACTGTAATTCTCCGGTGGAGTGGAGCCAACCGGTCGCCCCTTTTTCTGAAGTTTGGCACGGAGAGATTCATTCTCAGCGCGCAGTTTAGTCAGGTCAGAGCACATGCATGTGTGTCCACACCGAGTAGCGGCACCAGACCCTGAGTCACTGGGGGTAGAGGTGTGTGCTCCGGTCAAAGATCTGTCAAGAACAGCGTGTCGCACGACAGGACCTCCAGAGCCGACGAAGCGCGATGAGACCACAATTCCAGGGCCAACAACGTGCGGCGCGGTCTCAGCGCCGGCGATGCGAGGCGCACGACTTACAACGCTGACGACGCGCGGTGCGGCCGCCGCTCCAGCAACGGCGAAACGCGGCGCACCAGCGACGTGCGACGCGCTCGCGGTGGCTCCAGCGACCGCTGCGCCCGCGACGCGGGGAGCGCCAGCTCTTGCCTCGACGTGCAGCGCGGTTGCACCTCCTGCGACGGCGACGAGCGGCGCAGTCACAGCTGCGACATCGACGATGCGCGGCGTGGCCGGTGCTTCAGCGACGGCGATGCATGGCACACTGGCTCTAGCGCCAGCGATTTGCAACGCGGCCGCAACCGCAGCGCCAGCGACGCGAGGAGCGCTAGCTCTAGCGACGATGTGCAGAGCGGTCGCGACTCCTGCGACGGCGACGAGCGGCACAGTCACAACCGCAGCACCAACGATGCGCGGTGTGGCCGGTGCTCCACCGTCGATGACGCCCGGGGCAGTCATAGTTTCAGCGTCGACGACGCGCGGCGTGGCCGGTGCTCCAGCCCCGGTGACGCCCGGGGCAGTCATAGTTTCAGCGTCGACGACGCGTGGCGTGGCCGGTGCTCCACCGTCGATGACGCCCGGGGCAGTCATAGTTTCAGCGTCGACGACGCGCGGCGTGGCCGGTGCTCCAACCCCGGTGACGCCCGGGGCAGTCATAGCTTCGGCGTCGACGACGCGCGGCCTGACCGCCGCTTCAGCGACGGCGCCGCGCGTCCCACTCGAAGCTCCATCGCCGGCGACCTTTGGCGTGGCAGCAGCTCCGGCGCGAGCGATGCGCGGCGCGGCCACGTCTCTAGCACCGACTTCACACGGCGCCGCCATGGCTCCAATATCGGCAGCGCGCGACACAGCCACAGCCCCAGTGCTAATGACACGTGAGGAGGCGGGAACGTCTGCCGGAATTTTCCAGATAGAGCCACTTGATGACGACGCGACACGTAGAGCGATGAAGCCATCTTGAGCCCGTTTTAGAAAGGCCTGCTTCTGACGCCCACCTCCACCACACTTTTTATACGCTCCGGCAAGTACGCGGACTTTCTTAAAAAACGAAGCTAAATCATGATATGATATGGACACACGTTCATGATATGTCGCCTCAATGTAATTACAAATGAAGTCTTTTATGCCATCTTGGTTCAAAGAGGCCTTTGCAGCAGCAGTAATTGGCCACGACTTATTAACTAAAACGTTTTTCTGGGCTCTAAAATTTACATATTGCATACACCAATAATACACAAATAACTGTCACACAAATCCAACCGACATGCCGCCACCATTTTACTGCTGCTGACACACGGCCCGTTCACGATATATGGTGACGAGAAGCTCCAGTCCGTGGTCCACTTTCTCCTCCGTGTACTGTCCTGCCGTCAATTCTACAAACCGACGGCTGCCGCGTGCCTTCCTCACGGCGACTGTGGCGGACTTTATAATGTTGGCGTCACCGCGGCCAGACACAAAGCGGCACCTCCAGTCGCTCTGAAAGCAGGAACCTTTCTGAAGGATCTGGTCCACAGTGAGGTTTTTGAGTCTTGCACCATTCTTTGAGAGGATCTTCTGACATATCCTCTTCTTGGACACCTCTCTGACTGGAAAGCGCAAGGCGTTAAGAAGCTTTTCCTGCAGTAGGTCTGCTGTCAATGTTAGGCTGTCACTGGGGCATCTGTGTGGCCTTTCGGTGCCATAAAATATTCTTGTTAATGCACCTTCCATCTGAAACCATGGGAAGATACGATTATCTCAAATTGTCATTAAGAAATGTGAAGTCCGGCTAAAGCCATTCGCTTTCATTAAAAGCATTTGTGTCTAGGAAGCATCCAAATGGAGAGTACCATTGCAAAAATATGAAGTTATATTGTATCACATGTTACATACTTTTCATGCATTTATGCCTCCACATTTGTTGGTGAATCACACAGCATGCATCAGATAATTTGTAGGTAGCAAATCCAAGCAAGGCAGAACATGTTTATGCAGGATGCTCAGCCTTTCCTACCAATGGGTACATGTTTCTGCTAATACTTCATTATTACACAAAATATACACAAGCAAATGTACAATGGGATAATTTGTATCACAAAGAGAACTTCTTATGGGGAAAATAAAAGGCATGGCTGGCACAGACCTGATGCACATCAGACAAAAAACCTAGTGTAACAACAAGATTTATCAAGATTTTGTTTTTAAAAACACTCATTGGCCTCCTGTGTCCATTCACTAATAGGATTGGTTAGACATGCACTGCCCACTCATGTGCACCAAGACATCAACACTTGCTGCAGCTTCAATGTTGAATTTTGAGGTGCAAGCAAGTCAATAATAGTAAATGCCGTATTGTGCGTACCGGTTAGCAAGACCATGTCACCTCATGTCACATCATGACAGATGCACTAATTCTTTGCTTATACTAAACCATGGCCTCATCCAAGTGAACCATACTCCTCAAGCTTGGTTACCTCACATGATAAAATTACAAGATGCCCCTAGACCAAGACTACAAAGTAAGTATGGGGAGGTACATACGCAACGCACACTCAGGAAAACTATTGAAGCTGCTGGTAAGATGCCTGTTATGGTGCCAAAATGCACTAGAAGGGTATCACCCAACTGCTGCATGCTGATCAGATCTAGTCAAAATCTGCTAGTTTCAGTGTGGCTGGTGCCATGAAATTCCCAAATTTGGGTTTAAAATGGCAGCCAGCTGGAAAAAAATTGCATGCCCACCTCCCAATACCATTGATAACATTGTATCCGATATTGCCTTTTCCTCGCAATCAAAATTTGAATATAACTGAAAACAGTTTGGTCATGTCATATGCCAATTTTCCCTAATTCCATTGCTATTCAAGCATGCTAAATCATATAAGATAAATTCTGCATCCGTTTTCATCCTTACATCATCTTTTCACTATTTTGCTCTTTTTTAACACTGCCTTCCTGACCAGGGACAAAATACTACCCACAAACTCAGTTCATTTCTGAGGATGTGATGCATCAAGGTAGGTCTCAGGTAGGATGCATTCCTCTATGCCTTGCAAAAAGAACAGTCAACCACAAATTCAATATATCAGCATGAGGCAAGATACTCCCTCCCAAAAAGGTGTAAAAATGGCATCCCAGAACACAGATATTGATGTATCGAGTGTCAGGTGATAATATTGGTAGACACATAATGAAGAAACAGTTGCATTCTCAGAGGAAAATTACATTATTTATTGACATATACCATGTGACATTGACATATACCATCACTTGCAACAAAACAAACTAAGTTATATCAGACTGAGAAGCCGAAATGGGTATGAACACACCATGTTACTGTAAGCAGTAAAGCATGATACAGCCAGCATCCAGAATTCTACTGGTGGTGACAGCTACCTATCATAAATTACTGATTTCAAGGGACTGAGGTCATTTGGAAATAAACATTTCTCCCTATATTCAGTTAACTTAAGGTTGCTGGAGAGCTGCACACAACACCCTAGGAGCATGGATGTGATGTTATGGCATCACATCTAAGCAGCTAGTACATTATCAAGGCTTCCCTGTGGAAAAAAATGAAGCAGCCTATGCAAATATATGTTGATGGTGTACACACCAGGGTATTATTGCAGTTTAAGGTAACCATGAGGCAAACTTTACACACATTTTACATCCACGAAACATACAAAGGGGTTATATTTGGTTAAGTTAAGTTAGGTTTGGGTTTTGTTGTAAGTTCTCTTTTTGACTGCATTTTTTAAACTATATTTTTTCTTAAAAAACAGTTCGGGCTAGCTTACTTAGCATAGGTTAGCTTGGTCAGGTTTGGCTAGGATTTTAGTTTGAACTTTGCTTATAAAACATGTGTTCAAATTGTTCCATTAAAAAAAAATGTGCTTTCATTTGTGGATGGTTACGCAAGGATAGGCAAATTTATGTTACAACTATTGTTTTCGATTTCAGCATTACTTGTTATGATGTATTACCCAATTCCAAGCCACTTTTGTTTATTTTGCCTCCCAACTGAAAAGTATGCACTTAAATGGAAATGAGTGCTCACACTTTCAGCAACTTCAGAGGCATTGCATTAAAAAATCCCAGAAATCAATTCATCTTAAACACCAAATTTACCCATACAAGAAACTCATCAATATACTTTACAGTGTAGGCACAGTATGCCTCATAAAAGAAAGTAAACATAACCATGAAAAATAACTGATGTTTCGGAAGGTTTTATTTAACACATTATTCTGCTTTTTAGTGTTTCTAGAAGACTTCCCCTTGAAGGTAACCCAACAATTGGTATTATTGTGGTTTGTCAGTTGTGAGAGAAGCTAATCACATGAGCTAAACCTCAGCAAAGCAAGAGGTTGGGCTGTTCTATTTTCTGAAACACTGCATTCCTCTTCACTTTATTCTTCAACGAACAGTCACACTTATTCTTACTGATGTTCCACTGGGATGCCAGAGTCGTAAACTGATAACAAAAGTTTCATAGAAGTGAAAAATGAAAGTAGACAAGACTAACAAACTAGCTGTTACGTTAGAACAACTTATGACTTTCTGCACAAGGATAGTGTTAGTGATAGCAGCAAAGAGAAAGTGCTAGTCGTAGGAGACTCTCTTGTGCGGCATTTATATAGGGTATTCTGTAAAGGTAGGAGAGGTGGGAGGTGCATCACCAGGCCTGGTGCCAAGGTTGGAGACCTGGTCCCAGTGGTGGCACAGGCCACCAGTGAGAACCAGTTTAGTAAAGTCATAGTGCAGGTAGGAGTGAACAACATAGGTCCTGCTAGGAGTGAAGAGCTGATGCAGGACTACAGGGCCCTTCTGGCCACCTTAAAGCAAAGCAATAGCAGAGTTATTGTGACAGCTATTCTGCCTAGGGCTGGAGTCTCCCCTGAGTGGAGCTCTAGGGCACCGGCAGCCAATGCCAGTGTAGGTAAGCTCTGCAATGAGATAGGTTTGACATTTGTTGACAAGTGGTGCAGGTTTTATGGCTCATGGAACCTCTATCAGAGGGATGGCCTGCACTTCTCTGAGAAGGGGGTGCAAGTGTTAGGCAAAGTATATCAACATGTCCTTCAGGGAAACTAGATAATGGGGTGGGGAAGGAAGAATTGGCATTGCCATCTCAGGGATATGCCAATAGTGGCAGCATAGGCAATAGAACCTCACAGTCAGCAAATAGGGGTAGCAGTAGATCAAGGGGGCAGAGTGGTAGCTCATCCAGAGATGATAGAGCTACCCAACATAAAAAGCCAAAGAGGGTTATGGAACTTTTGTTAAGTGTATGATGCTTAATGCTCAGAGCATTCCATCCAAATTTGATGAGTTCAAGTGTTATGTTGCTGAGGAGAAACCAGATTTTGTTTGCATTACTGAGGCATGGGTCAGTGAGGGATATTTTTGGGATAACTTGCAGGACTATGAGATCCAGGGATGCAATATGTTTTCATGCAATAGGGGTCCAGCAGTGAAAGGGGTGGTGTAATGCTTTTTGAATTTTGCTACAGAACAATTTGATCAGGGAAATCAGGTCGATGTAGCATATCTTGATTTTAGTAAGGCCTTTGACAAGGTACACCATAAACGGTTAATGATGCAGCTTCAGGTTCATGGCATTGCAGGTAACATCCTAAAATGGATAGAGTTGTGGCTTTCAGATAGACAGCAGAGAGTGATGCTAAATGGTACAAAGTCATCATGGCAAAATGTTCTTAGTGGAGTCCCTCAGGGGTCGGTACTGGGGCCACTATTGTTCATTATATTTGTGAATAGCATTGAATGTGGCCTAAGCAGCAAGGTTTTTAAATCTGCAGATGATTTGAAGATCTTTAGGGCAATAACAGGGCACAATGAGCAGGTTTTGCTGCAGAACGACTTAGACAAGCTTGTGAAGTGGTCCGAAAAATGGCAAATGAAGTTTAATTTTGATAAGTGCAAAGTTATGCATGTAGGTAGGCAGCATATGAAGGCACCATACTTGATGGGTGGCCAAGTACTATCTGTGACTCAGCAGGAGAAGGACTTAGGTGTTATTTTGAACACAAAATTGGGGGCATCAGAACAGACCAAAGAAGCCAGGAAGAGGGCACTAAGAATGCGTGGGGCAATACAGAGGAATGTGTCATACAAAAGTGAGGAGGTCATCAGGAAACTTTACTGTGCATATGTCAGGCCGCATTTAGAATGCTATGTCCAAGCTTGGTCCCCTAGTTATGAGAAAGATTGTTGGCTTTTAGAGAGAGTACAAAAGAGGGCAACACAAATGGTTAATGGTTTAGGCAACCTGGCATATGAGGAAAGATTGAAGAAATTGAATATGTTTTCACTTAGATATAGAAGGCTGAGAGGAGATCTCATCGAGGTTTTTAAAGTTGTTCATGGTCAGGAACAGGGATATCTCAGGGAAATGTTTTGAGTCGAACAGAAATGATGCAATTAGAGGTCATCAATTCAAAATTAAAGTTAATCACAGCAGGACAAGGTTAAGACAGTCTTTTTTCACCAACAGGGTAGTCAAACACTGGAACCAGCTGCCAGGAACCATTGTCAGTAGTAACACACTGAACATCTTTAAAAACGTCATAGACAACCATTATAAGAATAGGGGGCTTGTTTTTCTGTATTCCAGGGAGGGTTGATAGACAGATTTGGTGGGCAACTGGTTCAGTGTCCAAAGTGCAACCAAGAAGGGCCCTTGTGGTTCATAGTTGCACTGATCTTGTATGTCTTTATTTATGTCTTTATGCACAAGGCCTGGGGTACTTGCAGAGTAAGGAGTTTAGGAAAGTGTTCAAAATAGCATAAAGATGACTTAGATGCCTGTTGGACTGCTCTTTACCTGGAGGAGCAGAAAAACGACGGTACAAAACCATTGGCATTAGAAGGTAAAAGGAAAGAGATATGCTCAGGTGGGTGATATTCTTCACCAAAATCTGCCCGTTTTAGGGCGCTACATGGCATCACGATGCTGACATGCAAGGGCACAGTGTTCATATTTACATTTTAGTCTACCACAGGCAGGTACATCGGCGCCACCTCCTCCATGACCCTCTGTTTACGCAAACAAAGCACAAACGCGTACAGGCTCTATGCCACTAGCAACGCAATCCCGGTGGCCCCAGCAAACTGCGGATGTTTACCAGGACACATATACAAGGAAGAAACTCACAATATTTATAATGACTGAATATAAGTTGAATGAAATTGGCGCCTGAATAGCAACTAACTTCATTAACTGATCTCTGCAAGATATTTTGCGAACGTAAAGTAGTATACCTTGAAACTATATCATTTGCGGATGCACTACGTTGGACCGAGCACATGAACTCCGTACAACAGAACGTTTTGGAGCACGGGCGCCATATTAGCCGACAAAAACAATATTTTTCGGCAGTTCTTGAATTATACCAGGAACCCTTCAGTTTTCTTTCTTTTACTTCGGCCCCATCAATGTCCGCATTCACACTGTGTCTGACGCCTCACGATATGTGCCTCTGCTTTACCAGAACATTTCCTCAGTGACGACAACCAGACTATTTCTCATCAGTCACTGACGAATACTACTCTATTGCTTATTGAGGGTCGCCAGGCTCCTCCTCAGTGAGGACCATCAGACTATTCCGCAGTGAGGCGCACACGACTATTCATCAGTGGTCAGTGAGAACCACCAAATATTCCGCAGTAAGTGTCACCAGTCTATTCCTCAGTGAGAACCATCAGGCTATTCCTCAGTGAGCGCCACCAGGCTATTCCTTAGTGAGTCCCACCAATTATTCCTCAGTGAAAACCACCAGGTTATTCCTCAGTAAGAACCACCAGGCTGTTTCTCAGTGAGATCCACCAGATTACTCCTCAGCGAGAACCATTAGGCTATTCCTCAGTGAGAGCCACCAGGCTATTCCTCAGTGAGCGCCACCAGGCTATTCCTCAGCGAGGACCACCCGGCTGTTCCTCAGCGAGGACCATCAGAAGACCGCGTGGGCGTCTGTCCACTCCAAGGTGTGCCGGCTGATGGGTGCGCTGGGCAGTGAGAAAGACTTCTGCACCCTGGATCAGCGGCGACAGCGCCGCGAGGGCAACAGCCAGCAGAAGGTGGGCTGCGCCGGGCAACATCCAGCAGAAGGTGGGCTGCGCCATGAGGGCAACAGTCAGCAGAAGGTGGGCTGCGCCATGAGGGCAACAGTCAGCAGAAGGTGGGCTGCGCCCTGAGGGCAAAAGCCAGCAGAAGGCGGGCTGCGCCGGGCAACATCCAGCAGAAGGTGGGCTGCGCCGTGGGGGCAACAGCCAGCAGAAGGTGGGCTGCGCCGGGCAACAGCCAGCAGAAGGTGGGCTGCGCCCTGAGGGCAACAGCCAGCAGCAGGTGGGCTGCGCCGGGCGTTGATAGTGATTGTTATTTGGGGTATCATAAAGTGACAGTAGTGTTGCTTGGAGTGTTACAGAGTGATAGTAATGTTACTTGGAGTGTTACAGAGTGACAGTAGTGCTACTTGGAGTGTTACAGAGTGACAGTAGTGTTACTTGGAGTGTTACAGAGTGACAGTAATGGTATCACAATGTGACTATCACAAAGTGACAGTCGTGTTACTTGGAGTGTTACAGAGTCACGAATGATTAACCCTGCTACTTGTGGTGTTGCAGAGTGACAATGGCGTTACTTGGAGTGCTACAGAGTGAGAGTAGTGTTACTTAGGAGGCGGGATGAGTCTGAAGCGTTGTCTCACAAAGAACTTTGCGGAGTAGCAAAGTTAAGGATGATACAAACTGTGGTGGAATCGGAAATTATTTAGTGATCTGTAGATGTTACCGCCTTTTTCAGTGCGCTTCTGGTCGTTGGCTTCTGGACAACTTTAAATCATGCCTCCACATGCTACATGTATTATTTTCCTTTGTTATAAACAACTTATATGCATATTGATAAAGATAACGTTGAATGAAGCATATTGATAAAATTGACAAAGTTAAAGAATATTGATGAAGTAATACAAAGTGTAGCATCACAACAACACAACCACGGACTGTAATTAATCTGATTTCGCAACGCTGCTAGCAACAGATCACACAGTCGACTGTCGCATGGGCCGTGGCACCTGCCGTGGCACATCGCACGACGCCTGTTCCAGCTGCGGATCATGCGGCTGGCGTTGGTGTGCGGCACGCGACACATCTACAGCAGCCGGCCCGGCCTGACTCTGCCCGCTGCCAAGCAGGCGCTCAGCATGGCCGCAGAGGTACGGAGGCGCACTCGGCGCGCCGTCGCCGGGCGAGCGCAGCTAGTGTGTAAGCGGCCGCCGAAGCGGACAAAGTGAGGTCCGGTGGTCGGACCGCACAACGTTTAGTGACATTTTGCGCCCGTGTGTGAGCGGCCGCCGGAGCGGACGAAGTGAGGACCGGTAGTCGGACCGCAAGTCGTTTAGCGGTCTTCTGCGCACGTGTTTAAGCGGCCGCCGGACGGGACAAAGTGAGGGCCGGCGGTCGGACCGCACAATGTTTAGCGGCCTTCTGCGCCCGTGTTTAAGCGGCCGCCGGACGGGACAAAGTGAGGACCGGAAGTCGGACCGCACAACGTTTAGGGGCCTTCTGCGCCTGTGTGTAATCGGCCGAACGGCTGCCGGACGGGTGCACGGTTGAACACGGTTCAACTTGGACGGCCTGCCCGTCCGGCGGCCGGTCTGGCGGCCGGTCCCGATGCTGGCTGTATCCTGGTTCACACTGCGGCCAGACAAGTGCCCCGCGACCACATGGAAGCTGCTACAGTTACCATATCAGAGGAAAATGTCATTGCCGCAAAATTTTGTGTTGACAAATTGAAATGCGACAAGGTTAGGGACGCAGGCTAAGCATGTGGCTTATCAGAATAAGTTAGGGAACGAAATGGATGACAATAGTGTGTTGTGAAGACAAAATTGAACGCTATTTTATGCATGAACCTTACTCTTCGCCTATATAGTCATTTCTACAAAACGTTGTTGTATGATTATCGTGGAGAGGACCTACGCTGCTGATTTTCTAGTGATGTTTTGCATACCGGTGTTTAAAAATTGAAAACATGACATACGAGTACATTTATTTCAGTTTACAATAATATAAATCCACTGCTTCGTATGTGAGCGAATGCACCACAAAATTGAATGGCAACGTATTTTGAAGAAGAGGTAGTTGGAGTCAACCGTTCCCTCAAGTAGACTCTGATAGACCTAGTAGACTCTGTAGACTTCCTTCACTCCTGATTATAAGCAACCTACTCAGTGAGCTGTGCAGCATCGGCACTCCTGGAGACCTCAGGACCTCTGCGACTCTGATCGTTTCAGTAACCATAGTGACCTCGATGAGTGGCATGAGATGATCGATGAGGCATGGGTCCACGATCCAAAGAGTGGCACGAGTGTGATCTCGGTGGCCTCGCGGTGTAATGTCATCTCTGTGACGTCATTAACCTCGATGGGTGATTTGACCCGGGTGACCTGTGATCTCGGTGAGTGAGATCAGCACTGGAACCTCGGTGGCCTCGGTGAGTAATGCCATCCCTGTGACCAAAGTCACTGAGCTAACCCTGTCAGTGACCTCGACCAGTGAGGTCAGTGACCTCGATAAGTGAGGTGACCCTGTGCCCTGAGTGACCTACGTAAGTGAGATGACCTCGCCGAGTAATGTCATCCCCGTGACGTCAGTGGCCCCGATCAGTAAGGTGGCCCTGTGATCTCAGTGACCTCGGTGACCGCTGCGCAGGTGTTCGGCGCCTCGAGTGTGGAGCTGGTGGATCCGTTTCTGATGCTGGCCGCCGCCTGCGTCATGC
The DNA here is from genome assembly GCA_034440615.1 of Ashinkailepas kermadecensis. Taxonomy (NCBI): domain Eukaryota; kingdom Metazoa; phylum Arthropoda; class Thecostraca; family Neolepadidae; genus Ashinkailepas; species Ashinkailepas kermadecensis. The sequence continues at coordinate 91,403 of JAOTOM010004496.1, read as the reverse complement.
TCGGCGAACTCAACAGCGCAGAAGGCTATCTCTCACAGGTACTGTGATGTTACAGGTACAGGTACCGTGAGGGTCGCATGTTTCATGCACTGCGGGCTGCATGCCACAGGTACTGTGATGTTACAGGTACAGGTACCGTGAGGGTCGCATGTTTCATGCACTGCGGGCTGCATGCCACAGGTACTGTGATGTTACAGGTACAGGTACCGTGAGGGTCGCATGTTTCCTGCACTGCGGGCTGCATGCCACAGGTACTGTGATGTTAAGGTACAGGCACCGTGAGGGTCGCATGTTTCATGCACTGCGGGCTGCATGCCACAGGTCTGTGATGTTACAGGTACAGGCACCGTGAGGGTCGCATGTTTCATGCACTGCGGGCTGCATGCCACAGGTACTGTGATGTTAAGGTACAGGCACCGTGAGTCGCATGTTTCATGCACTGCGGGCTGCATGCCACAGGTACTGTGATGTTAAGACAGGCACCGTGAGGGTCGCATGTTTCATGCACTGCGGGCTGCATGCCACAGGTACTGTGATGTTAAGGTACAGGCACCGTGAGGGTCGCATGTTTCCTGCACTGCGGGCTGCATGCCACAGGTACTGTGATGTTAAGGTACAGGCACCGTGAGGGTCGCATGTTTCATGCACTGCGGGCTGCATGCCACAGGTACTGTGATGTTACAGGTACAGGCACCGTGAGGGTCGCATGTTTCATGCACTGCGGCTCATGCCACAGTACTGTATGTTAAGGTACAGCACGGCAGGGTCCATGTTTCATGCACTGCGGGCTGCATGCCACAGGTACTGTGATGTTAAGGTACAGGCACCGTGAGGGTCGCATGTTTCATGCACTGCGGGCTGCATGCCACAGGTACTGTGATGTTACAGGTACAGGCACCGTGAGGGTCGCATGTTTCATGCACTGCGGGCTGCATGCCACAGGTACTGTGATGTTACAGGTACAGGTACCGTGAGGGTCGCATGTTTCATGCACTGCGGGCTGCATGCCACAGGTACTGTGATGTTACAGGTACAGGTACCGTGAGGGTCGCATGTTTCATGCACTGCGGGCTGCATGCCACAGGTACTGTGATGTTACAGGTACAGGTACCGTGAGGGTCGCATGTTTCATGCACTGCGGGCTGCATGCCACAGGTACTGTGATGTTACAGGTACAGGTACTGTGAGGGTCGCATGCTACAGGTACTGTGATGTTACAGGTACAGGCACCGTGAGGGTCGCATGTTTCATGCACTGCGGGCTGCATGCCACAGGTACTGTGATGTTAAGGTACAGGTACCGTGAGGGTCGCATGTTTCATGCACTGCGGGCTGCATGCCACAGGTACTGTGATGTTAAGGTACAGGTACCGTGAGGGTCGCATGTTTCATGCACTGCGGGCTGCATGCCACAGGTACTGTGATGTTAGAGGTACAGGTACCGTGAGGGTCGCATGTTTCATGCACTGCGGGCTGCATGCCACAGGTACTGTGATGTTACAGGTACAGGTACCGTGAGGGTCGCATGTTTCATGCACTGCGGGCTGCATGCCACAGGTACTGTGATGTTACAGGTACAGGCACCGTGAGGGTCGCATGTTTCATGCACTGCGGGCTGCATGCCACAGGTACTGTGATGTTACAGGTACAGGTACCGTAGGGTCGCATGTTTCATGCACTGCGGGCTGCATGCCACAGGTACTGTGATGTTACAGGTACAGGCACCGTGAGGGTCGCATGTTTCATGCACTGCGGGCTGCATGCCACAGGTACTGTGATGTTACAGGTACAGGCACCGTGAGGGTCGCATGTTTCATGCACTGCGGGCTGCATGCCACAGGTACTGTGATGTTACAGGTACAGGTACCGTGAGGGTCGCATGTTTCATGCACTGCGGGCTGCATGCCACAGGTACTGTGATGTTAAAGGTACAGGCACCGTGAGGGTCGCATGTTTCATGCACTGCGGGCTGCACAAGTTGTGATGTTAAGGTACAGGTACCGTGAGGGTCGCATGTTTCATGCACTGCGGGCTGCATGCCACAGGTACTGTGATGTTACAGGTACAGGCACCGTGAGGGTCGCATGTTTCATGCACTGCGGCTGCATGCCACAGGTACTGTGATGTTACAGGTACAGGTACCGTGAGGGTCGCATGTTTCATGCACTGCGGGCTGCATGCCACAGGTACTGTGATGTTACAGGTACAGGCACCGTGAGGGTCGCATGTTTCATGCACTGCGGGCTGCATGCCACAGGTACTGTGATGTTACAGGTACAGGTACCGTGAGGTCGCATGTTTCATGCACTGCGGGCTGCATGCCACAGGTACTGTGATGTTACAGGTACAGGCACCGTGAGGGTCGCATGTTTCATGCACTGCGGGCTGCATGCCACAGGTACTGTGATGTTACAGGTACAGGTACCGTGAGGGTCGCATGTTTCATGCACTGCGGGCTGCATGCCACAGGTACTGTGATGTTACAGGTACAGGTACCGTGAGGGTCGCATGTTTCATGCACTGCGGGCTGCATGCCACAGGTACTGTGATGTTACAGGTACAGGTACCGTGAGGGTCGCATGTTTCAGGTACAGGTACCGTGAGGGTCGCATGTTTCATGCACTGCGGACTGCATGCCACAGGTACTCACTGGGATGCATAGCACAAGCATTACGTGGGTTACTACATGCCACGGGTAACCTGTGGGTTACAGCTTACAGATGTTCTGGGCTGCATGTTGCAGGAATTTTGGATCACATGTCACGGTACTGTGGGTTACCTGCCACATGTACTGCGGGTTATATACTACAGATGCTGCGCGTTACATGTCACTGGATGGGAGAGGACATTCGTCTCTTCAACGATATAGGGTTTTTCATCGTTGGTTGCAACAGCAGTGCATCAGTCTATTGGTCAGGTCTTTGGAGAGGAATGAGGGATTATGGGTTCTAAGACGACCAGAGATCATGGACTAAATAACAGCTTTGAACCAGAGTCACTACTGATAAATATTGCCTCCCGGGGAAGGGGAGGGGTGGTGACCAATGGAGGGGCGGTGACCATTTGATGGGGAGATAATCATGGAAGTGAGCGGTGACCATTAGTGGGGGCAGGACCGCCATCAGAGACAATCAGGCGCTGCCCCCTCCCCTCCCCTCAGTCATGCTAAGGCCAAAGGGCAAGGTCATTGATTGTGAGGGATGAGGAACGTCCACAGGCATAGCAGGGCGGAGGGGTTCACGCTCCCCCACCCCCAGCTATCATGTTAGATGGTGGTCATGTCTTGAAGAGGTCGCCAACCCAGGTTCATAGACCTTCAGCTGGATGAAACTGTAGCTTCCTGAGCGGGGAGGGCACTGGCCACGCTCGATTCAAGATACATTGCAAATACGGACACTCAGATTTGAGGCCCAGTGTACGTTTCGGGACGGATCCAGTCGCCATGGGCCACTTATCTGGAGGGGCGTAAATCCTTCGGAGAGGCGCAATTGCGAAAGTACCTGGAGCCAACTTTTTAAGTACCTTTTGCTTCTGAGGGGCGCCGCCGGCTGAAAGATTCAACGGGGTGGGGGGGGGGTTGAACTCAAACACACTGAATGAGGGAATTTCCGTCCCGCACGAAGAGCGTTTGCACCTATTGTTTGGTTTTCCCCGCACCCGATGCCTCCTAGACCTAACATAGCATCCTACGAATTTGGCCTGCGCTTGAGTACTACACAGACAATATATCCATTATTCCCGCCCACCTTCAATGTGTTTTAACGGTGACATATGAGCCGCTAGACCTGCAGATAAGCATTGGCTGGCTGCTTACTCTCACCTGAAATCCACACCCGTCTTCTGTGTTAGCCGCCGATCCGCGTGACGTGCCGTGACGTGACGTGCCGTGACGTGCCGTAACGTGCCTTGACGTGACGTGCCGTGACGTGCCTTGACGTGACGTGCCGTGACGTGACGTGACGTGACGTGACGTGACGCTGCGTGACGTGACGTGACGTGACGTGCCGTGACGTGCCGTGACGTGCCTTGACGTGACGTGCCGTGACGTGCCTTGACGTGACGCGGCGTGACGTGCCGTGACGTGCCTTGACGTGACGCTGCGTGACGTGCCTTGACGTGACGCGGCGTGACGTGACGTGACGTGACGTGCCGTGACGTGACGTGACGTGCCGTGACGTGCCGTGACGTGCCGTGACGTGCCGTGCCGTGACGTGCCTTGACGTGACGCGGCGTGACTGCCTTGACGTGACGCGGCGTGACTGCCTTGACGTGACGCTGCGTGACGTGCCTTGACGTGACGCTGCGTGACGTGCCGTGACGTGACGTGACGTGACGTGCCGTGACGTGACGTGACGTGACGTGCCGTGACGTGACGTGACGTGAAGTGACGTGATCGACAGAGCGAGTGGACGCTGATCTACGCCAAGAACAACGACCAGGCTCTGCGCGCCAGACTGTTCCGCGGCTGGGGTCAGCTGCTGGCCGCCAGGCGGGAGTGGCTGCAGGTACAGTTTCAAATAACAATCAATAGGTGGCAGGTTGGTCGCATGCGTGCAATGCTCTAGATCACATTGCTGTGGCTGTGGTGATGCACATTCCTCTTTGCTCAAACCAGAGGAATTCAGGAGTCCGGGGGAAACGGGAGGTGGCCGTGAGCCCTCCCGGAGGTCCGGATCGTGTAGCAGCTCACTGGTAGAGGCAGTCAGCCTGAGAAAAGGAATGAAGGAGCACAATGACACCGCAAAGACGGCAGACCCCGAATTGGCAAATCACACCTGGGTCGGGAGTGACCGAGTGGTTATGGCGCCGGACTGTGGATACCAATGTCCCGGGTTCAACGCTCGCACCGCTCAGACATTTCCCAATCCCGCAGCCCACCGGCGAAGCAGTGTGGGTGGCACCGATTAGCAATTGCATAAAGTGCATCGCGAATGAAACCAAATAGAAAGCAAATCACACGATACCTACCTACCATAGACTGAGAACGTCGCATTACAGGCACCGCAAATGCTGCGCAAAGCATAACTCTCTCAACACCAACGCCCCCAAACTTGCATCGCTTCGCCAAACGTGCCACACATGTTTCAACACATTTACAACATGTTTTCGTGCAGTGCGATTTCGTGTTTGAGGCGCCTTCGTATTTCCACGTCCACGTCCACGTATTTCCACGTCCACGTCCACAGGCCAAATGGTGCGCGGCCGAGGACGTGCACCACAGCTGTGAGGCGTTCGGGCCGGACGACGTACGTTGCGGCATCGGCTACTACCGGCTGGCTCAGTCGCTGCTGCTCATGGAGAAGTGGGACAACGTCGCCTCGCTCTACCGATACATTGTGCACATCTGGCACCAGTACTTCTACGGAGGTGGGACATGTGTCACGAGTGCTTCTACTCAGGTGGGTAGTGTGTGTGACATCTGCCACCAATACTTCTACACATGTGGATAGTGTGTGGGACATATGTCACCAGTACTTCTACACAGGTGGGACATCTGGCACCAGTACTTCTACACCGGTCGGTGGTGTGCGGTACATCTGGCACCAGTACTTCTACACATTTGGGTGGTGTGTGGGACATATATCACCAGTACTTCTACACAGGTGTGACATATGTCACGAGTACTTCTACACAGGTGGGTGGTGTGTGGGACATCTGGCACCAGCACTTCTACACATGTGGGTAGTGTGTAGACATATGTCACCAGTACTTCTACGGAGGTGGGACATGTGTCACGAGTGCTTCTACACAGGTGGGTGGTGTGTGGGACATATATCACCAGTACTTCTACACAGGTGGGACATATGTCACGAGTACTACTACACAGGTGGGTGGTGTGTGGGACATCTGGAACCAGTACTTCTACACATGTGGGTAGTGTGTGGACATATGTCACCAGTACGTCTACGGAGGTGGGACATGTGTCACGAGTGCTTCTACACAGGTGGGTGGTGTGTGGGACATACGGCACCAGTACTGCATGTGGGTAGTGTGTGGGACATCTGGCACTGGTACTTCTACACAGGTGGGTGGTGTGCGGTACATCTTGCACCAGTACTTCTACATATGTGGGTAGTGTGTGGGACATATGTCACCAGTACTTCAACACAGGTGGGACATATGTCACCAGTATTTCTGCACAGGTCGGTGGTGTGTGGTACATGTGGCACCAGTACTTCTACACATGTGGGTAGTGTGTGGGACATATGTCACCAGTACTTCAACACAGGTGGGACATATGTCACCAGTATTTATGCACATGTCGGTGGTGTGCGGTACATCTGGCACCAGTGCTTCTACACAGGTGGGTGGTGTGTGTGACATCTGGCACCATTACTTCTACACATGTGGGTAGTGTGTGGGACATATGTCACCAGTACTTCAACACAGGTGGGACATATGTCACCAGTATTTATGCACAGGTCGGTGGTGTGTGGTACATCTGGCACCAGTACTTCTACACATGTGGGTAGTTTGTGGACATATGTCACCAGTACTTCTACGGAGGTGGGACATGTGTCACGAGTGCTTCTACACTGGTGGGTGGTGTGTGGGACATATGGCACCAGTACTGCACGTGGGTACCAGTACTGCTGCGAGTACTTCTACACAGGTGGTGCGCAGCCTCACACATATGCAAGCAATAATTTAATGCAGGAATGGATCCAGGAATTGCAAATTTTATTGCGATGTAAAATATCCACAAGACGAGTTTTACATACAATTTACATTTCTGAAGAAAACAAATAGGTTAGGTTAGGTTTGGTTAGACTGGATTACGCATTTCTTTGAAGCTGGGAAAAAAAGTGAAGAAAAGGTTTCATTACCCTGGTCAGATCCTCACAGGCCGTCTCGGGGTGCGATGATTTTATTTATTTTTGCCACGACGAACCCTTTCACTTACAGAAACCAAAAGGTCAACGAGGTTAAATACAAGGCACCACATAACTTGCCGGATAATTCACTTATTGGAACGATTCAAACGCTTGTGCGACCACTATCTAGGTGGTTTGCAGCACATCAAACTACCTGGTCACTCAAGGTCACCATTTGGCGTTAGGTGCTCCGGTGTTGACGCAGTCCGCTGTTTCTTGTATCGATTGTGCATGTATCAGCGTTAAGATAGTCTGCATTTGGTGCTCGTTTGGCCAACACACGGTACCCCAGTGGACCACTATCTTTTCTGAATTACATCAATCCTGACCTGAGGTCAAACGTTGACCATGAAAGTCGCACGCTCGGATGTGCTGCTTCCTTGCTCGGTTGGAGATAATTCGACGCGAATATCCATCCGATGAATATATTCAGGAAGATGTTATTCGGTACACGTAATTTTCCCATAAGGCGTAATGTTAAAGTATTCGTTGATCTGAGGTCAAATGGTGACCTTGAGTGACCAGATGATTTGATGTGCTGCATGCCACCTAGATAGCGGGCGCAGAAGCGTTTGAATCGTTCCAATAAGTGAATTATCCGGCAAGTGATGTGGTGCCTTGTATTTGACCTCGTTGACCTCTTTGTCTCTGTGGGTGAAAGGTTTCATTGCAGCAGCGAACAAAAATGTTGTCATGGTACGTGTGTAGTACGGGTACGGCTGCGATGGTTGTGCGAAATTTTCGGGGGAGTCGGAGGATATTGGTGAATGCGTTTCTGAATGCGTTGCTAAATAGGACGCTAGTGCTACCTGATAAAATGTGTCACCGTTAGAAGTCAGGACGCGCAGTGTACTGCTTCTTCTATCTATTGTACATGCATCAGTGTTAAGATAGTGTACACTTAGTACTTTGTTTGGCCAGCATATGGTACCCCAGTGAACCACTCTAATTATATTTTTCTGAATTTCATCAATCCTGACCTGAGGTGAAACGTTTACCCTGAAAGTCACATGCTCGGATGTGCTGCTTCCTTGCACATGCAGGCAAAACAATCACCTTGCACAGACACAATGCAGAATGAGTAGAGTAGCCGGGCCAATTAATCACAACTAGGACGGACAAAGCCTGCACACAAGAAAAGAAACAAAAGCGATTGTGAGCCCGGTCGGTGCAGTGACACGTACAGGGCGCCTCGTGCTCGGCATCATTTTTACCATGAGCAAAACCAGGACTACACACCGAAACATCCAACACTACCAGCAAGCTTAACTAGTAAATTGTCCACCCAACTACCAACTGGCCTTGCTAATGCTGTATCAATTCAGCTGACCATGGCCAGATCTGATACATCACAAATAGAAGCATAGTAAGATTTTGGTAGGTTTGGTTCATTGCTTTAGTTGGGTGACCTTAGTAGCTAAGGAGGGTACAAGCAGCACAACCCCAGCATTAGTTGGCTGGGTTGGCGAGCTTAGTATTATTGTAAGTTGATTGGTAGGGCACCAAGGCAATGACAAGGAGATTTATGCCAATTCGTTTCAGCAACTAACCCTGTAGGTCAAGCCCTTAGTACGCATGGATAGTACTCTTTGATTGCTTGCTTGTACTTCCCTTAGTATTTGTCATCGTTAGTCAATTTGTTCAGTGTGCTTCTTACGCAGGTGGGTGGGGAGCGTGGGTCATTGTCACCAGTACTTCTACACATGTGGGTGCTGTGGGGGCACTGTCACCAGTACTTCTACACATGTGGGTGGTGTGCGGGACATCGTCACCAGTACTTCTACACATGTGGGTGGTGTGGGGGCACTGTCACCAGTACTTCTACACATGTGGGTGGTGTGCGGGACACTGTCACCAGTACTTCTACACATGTGGGTGGTGTGGGGGCACTGTCACCAGTACTTCTACACATGTGGGTGGTGTGCGGGACATCGTCACCAGTACTTCTACACATGTGGGTGGTGTGCGGGACACTGTCGCCAGTACCTCTACACATGTGGGTGGTGTGTGGGTCATTGTCAGCAGTACCTCTACACATGTGGGTGGTGTGCGGGACTCTGTCACCAGTACCTCTACACATGTGGGTGGTGTGCGGGACATTGTCACCAGTACCTCTACACATGTGGGTGGTGTGCGGGTCATTGTCACCAGTACTTCTACACATGTGGGTGGTGTGCGGGACACTGTCACCAGTGCCTCTACACATGTGGGTGGTGTGCGGATCATTGTCACCAGTACTTCTACACATGTGGGTGGTGTGCGGGACACTGTCACCAGTACCTCTACACATGTGGGTGGTGCACGGGATACTATCACCAGTGCCTCTACACATGTGGGTGGTGTGCGGAACACTGTCACCAGTACTTCTTTCGAGCTGTCCGAAGTGTCCGGAGCCAACACTGCATATCTTTCTCCTGCGCACTTGAATATCCCTTTAACTGTTCTAAGGTTAGAGTTCTGAATAACTGGCTCGTTGAAGAAGCTAGTATAACTAAAAGGGTCGCCGATGACTAGCAGGATATTCCGGTAGTGATAATGCAACTTGTAATTCGATCCCCAAATATTGCACTTCCAGATGTGTTGATTTCAGTTTCTTTTGATGTTTTATGATGCACTTGTTCTCGGCACAGGAAATATGGGGAAAGGGGAGAGAAAGGGGTGCACAAGGTAACAGTGTAACCTAAACTATGCGACCTGAATGATATTGGGTTCAAATTCGCTCAGTTAGGCGTCAGGGTTTGCGCACAAAAAAAACAACTCCATGGAGAATGTGAGATGTTTCCATTGTCTATAGACAATTCAAACGGAATCACCTCTAGCCCATTCCTCAGCTAGACATTGGGGAATGTTCGCTTTTTACTACTATTGATCAGGATTTGGAAGCAATGCCAATTTGAAACTGCTTCTACATTTGCAATTGAAATTATTTTGACTCGACGCCTAAAATTGCGAATTTGAACAGCGTGGAACAATGTGGCATCTCACTCCGGCCAGGGAGAAGGCAGGGAGAAAACAGATGCGGCTGAGGCAGAGTAGAACAGTGTAACTCGAAACACGATGCCTGGCTAACTTGTGACCCGACTGAGTGACCTGAACAGCATGACCTGACCGGGCGATCCACGACAGACGAGAAGGAGGAAGAAGTGGCGCACCAGCTGACCGATCCTGAGCTCATCGAGGCGGATCACGTGCTGACCTCAATCCAGGAGAGCTTCTCCCCGCCGACACAGATACCCGAGCCGACGGTGACGTCATTCACAGCAGTCAGGTTGGTCGTCATGGCAACCGAGCAAACGGACGACAAGCGTGCGTGCTGATTGGATAATTTGACTCGGATAATTCCATCCAATTAAAACCTTCGGTACAAGTATAGTGGAGAAGGTGTACATTTTGCATTGGAAAGTGGATTGGACTTAAAATTGCGATATATAAATTGCTATCTGGCGCACATTTGATATCTTGGTCACGTGGTGCACACATAGTCTACCAAATTACACCACCAGATAGGTAAGAGCGAGGTTTGCAGCGGTGGCCGCACTGTGCACCCAGCATGACTTCATGGAATCAGTTGCAGCCATGGGGATATAGTGCACGGTTGGCCCTCCACGTGTGTGGATTTTCCCACTGCAAGCTGACTAGCTCCAAACCACATCCGCATCCCTACATACAGTGGCGCAGTCAGGGCTTTCCTAAGGGGAACCTGACCCTCCCCCACAAAAGAAGTGAAGATGCAGAGAAAGCCTTCGGTGCGCCTCGCGCACCGAAAATCTAGAGCTGTGCTTTGTGAAAATCTCAACAGATCTTGTTTGATCTGGTATATTTTTCGTTGCCAAGGGGTAAGTGGCCCCCGCAGCCCCCCTTGGCTGCGTCTCTGCCTACATCCCTGGGCGCCGTCTCGGCGAAAACGGGGCATGCATCAACAAAACTTTGTGAATTCCAAAACTACATCTATGACCTTTCATGAAAAATGATCCAAGATCCCTCTTGTCCTCTGTAACGGGTCTTGCGAACACAGAGTAACGCTTGAGTCCAGATTCCTTTTATCCTTATCGGTCATATTTGGGACTTCTACCAGCATTTGGATCGCATATCTTTGCGAATATTGTGTGTACAAGACCCAGAAGCTGAAATGAAAGATAAGACGTCATTACACGAATACGAATCCCTAGTAAATCTTTATGTTAGGAATCACTCCATATTAATTTCGGTTTACATATTGGTAAGCAATTTTTGAACCAGGAATTCAGCTGTTCGACTTATTTCAGGCATATGTATGCATATGAATGTACTTGTTTTTTTCACATCACGTGAGGGTGGTAAATTGGAGTGAATAAGGCGAATAGTAGGATCAGATGCTACATGCTACCGTTAAGGTACAAAAAAATAAACAGTTGAAAATTAAACAGGACAGATATGGTATTGACTTGTTTGGCAGCCTTTGATTCAAGAGACTATTGTGAGACATAGGAACAAGTGAAACATTATTAATGGAACGGAAGTGAGCCAGTGAGGAATTAGGGTACGGAAAATTGTGAAACAGAAGCTGACCTTAAAATGCGATTTCATAGCAAATTCCAATGTACTTTAAAATCGATGGAATCAACGTTGAAAAGGAATACGGATGCACGTGAAAAAGAATACCGCAATGAACTGATAGGCGGTGAATTGTCCGGTGGATTTCCGAATCTCTTGGGAAAATAAATTTGAAACGTGTGACCTTGCGCTGTGATGTCCCGCCACATCGCAGTGGCTGGTACGGCGCGAAGCTGCTGAGCCAGAAGTCTATAGCCCCGTTTCCATGACACTAGCAAATCCAGATTTCCTTACCAATCCAGATTTCCTTACCAATCCAGATTTCCGAAGTCATGGAAACGGCTTCGTCAGCAACTGGATTATATTTCCGAATCCGGCTTAGAAGGAAGATTTCCTGAGGAAATCCGGATTTCCCAGGAGTTGGAAGCATATGGTAGCACGCGTCCTTTTCCTGCTTCCCCTGTCGTCAGCGCCGGCGTCATTTTTGGGAAGGTTTTTTGTGAAGGGTGACCGGGTTTACGCAGAATAAAGGTAAGAAATCCTTTTTTGATACGTTGGTTTGCAGAGATCTTATGGTAGGCCGCTGTCAACGACTTCAAAGAAGTTAATTTTGCCCAGTATTAGAAGAAGTGTTGGTTCAAGGACCAGGCAATTCTGTTGAAGACCATTTTGCCCACAGCAACAAATGAGACCAAGGCCATGAACACAGGTGAGACCCTTCTTCTCTATAAACAAACATTTCACTTTTAGCATCAAGAGCAACTTTAAAACGGAGAACTATTTCGTAGTGGGGTGCCGTATTCGGAACGCGAAAACGTCGTTGTGTAGGATTACGAACACCAGATGTCTAGTTTCCCGAACACTTTAATGAATGGAATATGTTTCCTATACAAATGTTTTATTTCATGACGAAAGTTCGTGTTTAGGTTTCTATGGAATTTTCCGATCATAATCCATGACAAATTTATTTACCTTATGCCCAACAGATTTGTTAGCAATAAACGCATCTCTCAGAGAAAAATGCTCTCATTGGGGACGAAAAGTGGCCCTTCAGTATGCTCCAGTGTACCCCTCCCCAATTAGCGAAGTTTTCCGCCGAAGACCCCCCAAGGAAGTGTGCCCCCTCCCCAATGATAATCACTGGGTCCGCCCCTGCCAAGTGTGACCTTTAAAATGCTTAAGTCCTGGGATTGCAATGCTAATTAAGTCCGTGTTTGGAATTCAGCGCACTCGTTTTAGCAGGCGCAAATACACGTGCCGTATTACGAACACCGCTGATCGGTTCGGGGAACACACGGAAATTCGCCTGTGCTATTTGCAAATAACAGCAAGTCCTCTTCGAGTCTCTCATCCAACGACGCAGCCCACGCCGATGTGGCATACGTTTTTGGGTATTGAAGGGAAATGTCGCACGTGCGCCGCAACTGCCAGCAAATCCGGGAATTCCCACCAAATCTGGATTCTGAAATCCTGCATGCAATCCTGATTTCCTCGCGAATGGTCATGGAGACGCTCCTTGTAAGCCGGATTCGATTCATTGTGGAAATTTAATTCCAATTTAAACCAGCCATGGAAACAAGGCCTACGTGCCGATGGCCGGCCGACTGCCCCTCGTGACTTCCGCCGGATGTGGCAAGTCATGCGGTACGGCCGCCGGTCAGTGATGTGTGGACGCGCTGGAGTCGCTGAGGCGTTGTCGACGAGGGTGGACTGTCACGCTGCTCTGAGTAGTCACTGAGTTTGCGTGGCCAGCCAAGCAAGCGCCCGGCTGCCGCTATTTGCCGTTCAAAAGTCCAGTTAATATAAGCCAATTAGCAGCAATTCTTTCGAGCCAATTATTCGCAATCCGGACGAGGTTTCCCTGAACTATTACTCAAACCACAAGACGTTCTGGGCCCCCCAGCTGGAGCACAACTTCACCACAGAGCGAAGTTCAAGAACCTAAGGAGATACACATGGAGTCGTCCGAGCCGAATGTTGAAAGCCACAAAACTCTCAACACTCCTGATTGCACAATTCCGATGGCCTCGGACAGTAGCGCAACCAGGGGGGGGGGCAAGGGGCCATGCCCCCCCCGAATTTTGTGGGGGGCCCGCTCCGAGCCAGGAGCCCGTGAAGCGGGCCCCTGGCTCGGCGTGGGCCACCCTACTCAGAGCCCTAGCTAGGGGCCGCGAAGCGGATCTGTGGCTCGAATCAGGGGCCCTTTGAACCAACTGAAAATCTGGGGGCCCGTTTTAACCAGGGCCCGCCTCGAACCGGGGCCCATTTTGATTCAGGGGCCCGCATTGAACCAATATCCCGCTTAGAACCAAGGACCCGCTTCAACCTAGGGCCCTGTCTTGAACCAGGGGCTCTCTGGAACCAGGGGCCCGTTAAAGGTATGTTCGGTGTTGCATGTATACATATATCATATTATTTCTCTAGGAGGAAGGGGCACGTAAAGGAAAAGTGCATTTATTTCTGCGAAGTTTTACAAACATAGGGTCCCGCTCAAAAGTAAGTGCATGTTTTCCGCAGACTTTTTAAAAACATGAGGGTGGCCCGCTTGCGAGGGGGCCCGCTCTCCAACACTGCCCCCCCGAACTGAAATCCTGGTTGCGCCACTGGCCTCGGAACTCTCGAAATGGCGGTGGCTCTACTAGGTTGTCGTGAGAACCTCTTTAGGTGACGCCAGAATATCGTGTCACAAAATCAAATTGGTTGGAAACCCCCATGTCAGAGCTCCAGCGCCTGACAGCACCCTATATTTCAACCCCTCCCTCTCCGCTCACCCCACCCGATTTCTGTTAAGCTCTGAATTCCGCGAATATCCAAAGCCTCAATGTTCCGGATTCCGCAAACGCCCGAATCAGCTTCAAATGAATGTAGGTGATACGGCAGGTGACACTGGAACGTGTCGAGCGGACCACAAATCGGGTTGAGCATCGACAGTACCGTGCAAATCTGGCCGAGCTGCAGCTGACCCGACACAGGTCCAACTGACCCGACACTGGTCCAGCTGACCCGACACTGGTCCAGCTGACCCGACACTGGTCCAGCTGACATGACACTGGTCCAGCTGACCCGACACCGGCCCAGCTGACCCGACACTAGCCCAGCTGACATGACACTGGTCCAGCTGACCCGACACAGGTCCAGCTGACCCGACACTGGTCCAGCTGTCCCGACACTGGTCCAGCTGACCCACACAAGCCCAGCAGACCCGACACTGGTCCAGCTGACCCGATATAGTTCCAGCTGATCCGACACCGGCCCAGCTGACCCGACACCGGTCGTTCCTCCAGAGCAGACAACAGACAATGGTGGCGCAACGACGAGAACGCGGCGTGCGTGGCCAAGCTGCATCTGGTGCTGGACAAGGTGCGCGCCTACAGCCCCGGCCTGGAGCTGGCCGTTGCCCAGTGACGTCACCGTAAAGTGACGTCACTGGGCCACGGCCGAACGGTGCGAGTCGGCCCGTTGAACCAGCTGCGTCAAGCAATCTCGGCCGACCATTCAGAGTTCGAGGAGGTAGAGTTGTGACGTGGAGTTCAGGCCTCCGCTTGTTTGCGGTGCGGTAGTTGATGTGCAATCCTGAGCGGGGAGGGCAGTGATCGCAGGTGTTCGTCCAAAGCCAGTGCTCTATGTCAACTTGTATGCAATACATGAGAAATCACAAAGCTCCGATGGAGGACATCCTGTCCGGAGGTGGCAAACTGTAATGTGACTAGTACATGACTATAATGGCTACAGTAGGACTAGGACTGGGATTGATTGGAGTAAGCAACCAGTCAGTAAAACAGTGATTCCCAGATCCATTTGGTACCAGCACGACCAGGATGAAGGATAATTGCACGATGAAGTATTATTAAAGCGAGGAGGAAGGACTATTAATAAACAATGCAAATGTACACCGAAGATATTAAAAGCGAAGGAATATTAAACCACTATCAAAACCACTATCGTACCCAAACCACAAACCGAATGGCAAGGTGCTACGCGAGGGAACAATCATCAGTGCAGAAAAAAACACGGCGACGTATGTTGTTTTTGCACAGAACCTTGCGATAGTGATTCCGGGAACGGAATAAATTACTCAGTTCTTCAGTATGCACATGCTTTAAAATATATATACCATATATGCCACATGAAAAATACGTCAAAATGTTCTGGTGTAAAATCTGAAGTTATGTCTTTCTCACATGCCTCTCTGACATGTCATTTCTGACACTAACATGTCACTTGTGACTTTCGCAAGACTTTCCAACATGGATTATTTCACGGAAAAATTGAATCCATGCTACTCACCTCTGAAAACGGTCATATTAGTTATAAGGGGTCCTGATCCCGATATTGATCATAGCTGAACGCTATCTGCCATTGACCAGCCCTCTTTTGTGTCGTCTAAGTCTACATGAATATTGGTAGATTAATCACAATTGTTGGCCACTCCTACCAGACATCCTTCCATTCAGAGTCACATACATTTAATACCATCATTTGCTTAATTTCCCCCAATTATCCTTCAATCCAGCCTAAAACTCATCCATGAATCTCACACTGCTTCAAATGATGACTCAGACGTTTGTGTCGAACTTTATGATAGGCTTTCCTAAAGTCTAACAGTACACTGCATCTGTTATGCTTCCATTGTATACCTACATAGATGCACATTCCGTGAAATCCAGGAGGTTAGTTAAGCAAGGTGAGGTACCATTGGACGAGAAAAAGGACATCGACCCGTGTAGCGAAGTCAACGTCGGACCCCATCTTTCGCAGTGTGTTTAGCCGCATAATCATGGCTACAGCAATGTGTTCAGAAGCGTCCGGTCCCGGCTCCGTGCGGTAAACGTCTCACGCTGACGTCGGCAGTTGGCGCCTCGAGCCGCAGCTGTGGCCCAATGTTTTGCTTCGTCGGCGCCGGCGCAGCAGCGACCGGCCGACCGCCTCCACCAGTTTACCACGTGTACGGTGGTATTGCACGTGTAGGGCAGAGGGCTGGTCGGAGTCGCCGACCGGACCTCGCCGTCCGAGTTCCGGCGCGTGATTGGCCCCTGGTGGGTGTGGCCGAGCGAGGCGCGACTGGCGATGGTCAGGCAGTCGGGTCTGGACAGTCGGCTAGGTGAGACGCAGTCGCGCGGGAAGACGTTGCACAGTTGTCCGCCACTGATGTCTGTGGAGACTTCGGGACATAATTTCGTAGGGGAACGCTTGCTCTGCTGTTGAGCTGTCGCACTATTTGTTCACTTGTAGTAGTAAGCCCGGTCAATAAAATGGCACGTGACGGCTGTTGGATTTTCAACCAGTTTGTTAGGAATAGAGGATAAGCTCTGTAAGACACACTGGCATAGCAGTATCGCTCTGGTTAGGCAAGTCACGTGTGAGTGACTAGTGACTGCGTGACCGGGACTTCTTTAGTCCCTGGCGACCTGACAAAGGTGTGAAGGTCAACCGACACACGAAATACAAGTATGGCCCACGACGGTCCACCTTCGCTGGTTGTATCAAGTTGGCAGGAAATCCCAATAGGTGCATCAGAATTGCCAAGAGAGTGAACCACCGTACTCACAGACTATAGACTTGTTCTTACAAGCGGCTTGATACAGTCCACGCTGAAGAGTTGAACCGCCACACAGTTACCGTGCACTGGAGGCGAATACCAAACTAACACTGCCAAGCGAAACGACTTGCCTACACACACCTCATTCAATGCTTTATCCAATACTATATGCATCCAACCAATACCAGTATTTCTGTTCCAAAGAAGCCGTCAACCCGAACTTATCTAGCACACATATCTATTCCAACTTCAGCGCTATCAGCTGACGTGACTCGCGTCGTCCCGGTCGTCTGATCTGAGGCAGCGGCCGGCTCCACAAGACAAGGGCGTGTATTCCAGCCATCCACAATAGACTCGTGGCTATTGCAACCTAATGTCGAGTTTTAAAACAAAGGTCATCAGTAAATAATGGCTGTCACAGGCGCGCAAGAAAACATATTACAATGGTTCATACGAACGCGATGGTATGAACAATCGTACAGTCGTCAGGATGAACAATGGATAATCGTAACCGCTTACCCTTCCCGTACCGCTGCAGCGTTACGGAAAGAGTCAGCAGGTACTATCAGAAGACCGCAAGTATGATGAGAAGTTAGAACGATAGGCAACTAGTGCGGATATCGATGGCAGCTCCTATGGTGGCTGTTATTGGTACTATTAACTCATGCTCAAATGTTATGCATTTTGTTCCTTATTTGTGCCATAATTTCAGTGCTTAACGAATGGAGAAATTGCCTTAGATCCGTTATCGTCCATTACAATCCACTGCGAACTTAATATTCATACATTAGACACTTAAGCAGCATATATACAGGCCTGTGCAGTTCGCACAATTGGAACTACCGGTCTCTTTGCGAACCTACGTTAAAACCACGCGTGACTCATGAAATGTCCACTTCCGATCGTGTTGCCGAGACCCCAGAGGGTAAGCAACAGAAAGAAAAAACAGTTTAAACAAAATTTGACTCGGGTTTTGAGGTTTTAAAATTTTTGACATGCTGTCAAAATAAGTGAAATTTCCAAAGCTACATTGTTTGTGAAAAATTGGTAGATGGTTCGAAATTTCTCCACCCCAGATAAAAATCTGCATTTCATTGGGAACATGTCAGAACAATTTTTTGTTAGCTTTGGAAATAATTAGGCTCGAAATTTTTTGGTTTATTATCCACCGATTCCAAATATTATGCACTGCCATCGGCGTTTCTGGCTCTGTCCTTAGAATGGACTGAGATAAAAGTTTGATACATTTAGGTTCTACCAATGAATCGTCATTAGTTTATTACGTACATAATTCAGCCTTGAGGTCACCTCAGGCAATGTCTCAACCTTCCCCTCTTTCTTTCTTTCCGGTCTTATCCTCACACCTCGTCTCGAGGGGGGTCGATAGGGACTCCCTCGTCTAATCTACAAACTAAGCATCGCACGAAAACGAAAGAGGTGTCATCGGAAAGCGCTCGACGAGTAGGGCCAGACACCCCCCAAAAAAAATTCCCCAAAAAGTGACGTCACTAGGGGGGCCTAGGCTTTCACGACATACATCATGTTTTTGGCTCTGGGGAGTTCATTTTGGGGGAGATTTGGAAAACAAAAATTATTTGGTATCAGAAAGGGAAAGCGAAACCGATAAGGGCTATATAATTTTTGGCAACCCAAAATTCAACCTTATATTTTTTGAAATTTCATAATGTTGAGTTTTCAAGTGTTCTTTTTTTCCTTTTCTAATGGGTAGAGCGAACCGAAAAACGTTGTTCGAAGTCAACTTGCTTCCATAAAAAATGCTTACTTTAGCCAGAATCTTCTATTTTAACTCTAATGGGCAAGTATGCAAAACTAATAAGTAATCAAAAACGGAGAAAATCCTCTAGTGCGTTTTGTTGCGTCCCTAAATATAAGCAAATGCTGAAAGTTTCATTCGAATGTCTTTATCCGTTAAAGCGTAACGACTGGTTGAACTTTTTTTTCAGGTGACCTCACTTGACCTTGACTAACTCGTTGACCTTAGATGACCTGACTTCAAAATTTTGGCACGACATTCCAAATTGATGTGTGAAAAGGTATGCCAAAATTCGGCGCTTCCACGCGCCGTTCTTTCACTATCCGCGGCAAACCTTAGGGGGTCGGTAACGACCCCCCGAGACGGCGCGGGTTAACACACCCGCGGTGGGGAGGGCAACCGTCACCCCGGCCGGTCTTTGGTTGGTTATTTGGGCTTAGGGGCGCATCGACTGCGATGGTCATACAGCGCCCATCGGCCGGTCTTTCAGGAATAGCTAATGAACCAAACAACGCAACGAGTTTACACTTGGTGTAAGATATTCTTCAGTGATTTGAGACGGTGTGTAAGACTTGTTGATTGATTATTTGGGTTTAAGGGCGCGCCGACCACAGGGTCATTTGCCGCCCAGGTGTGTAAAGCTTACGAGCATAGGTCATGTCAGGTCAATTGTTCGGGGTAGGCCAGAGGTCATCACTCGAAATTAATTCACGGTTCCTATCTTTTTAAAGATAAAATTGACCGCCTTGAAACCTGCTGGATTTAGTGTCAGCACGCTGCAGGTTCAATAATTTGCACGTAAATAACTGACATGACTTGATACAGGGGCAATATAATTTGTGTTGCACTATTTACGATGTCATTGCTTATAACGCAGATTTTTGGGCCGACTTCAATTTGTTTACGGTATGGTCAGTTATCTTTCGAACATGACCTGTACAAAGGACTGGTGACTGTCAGATCATGTCAAATATACACTCAATGCACCATTTCTTCAACGATTTGACACATGAAGTGTAATGATCTTGGGGGGATGCAAGATCGCTATTCTAGGGCGGCATGCATCATTTTGCACGAAGAAAAACAACTTACGCCGTACATTTCGGTATGTATTGATGCAGCGTCATGCACATATGATTATACATGACACCATAAATGCGACACGATGAAATTGGAAACGCACAACGTAGAAGAAACATACAAATGCGTCAATAGCGTCACATCAGCTTCGCTGTGATCACCACTGTGATGAGCCCTGGTCCCTGGTCGTGCGCACAGTCACTCCACAACGACCTACGATCCACCAACGATCCACTCCACAAGACACTAGGCTTTGCTGGGTGTTCAGCGGTAGGTCTTGCTGCGGGGCCGGCAGCAAATCTTACTGCGGGGCCGACGGCGAGTCTTGCTGCGGGACCGGCGGCGAATCTTCCCGCGGGGCTGACGGCGAGTCTTGCTGCGGGGCTGGCAGCAAATCTTGCTGCGGGGCCGGCGGCAGCAGTCCTTGCTGCAGGGCAAGCGGTAGCAGGCAGTGCTGTGGGTGCTGTCGGGCTGGCGACAGATCTTGCTGCGGAGACAGTGGCTGTAGACATTCTTGCGGGACCGGCGGCAGGTGCTGCTGAGAGATCGGTGGCAGGTGCTGCTGCGGAGTCAGCAGCAGGTCTAGGTGCGGGTGCTGCGAGACCCGCGGTAGTCGCCCTTGCTGTAAGGCCGGTGGCAGGTTCTGCTGCTGGGCCAGCGATAGGCCTTGCTGATGGGCCGGCTGCAGGTCTTGCTGCAGGTCTTGCTGCGGGGCCGGCGGCAGCAGTCTGCTGCGGGGCAGGCCTTGCTGTGAGGCCGGCTGCAGGTCGTGCTGCGGGGCCAGCGGCAGCAGTCCTTGCTGCGGGGCAGACGGCAGCAGGCCATGCTGTGGGTGCTAACGGACCGGTGACAGATCTTGCTGCGGAGCCAGTGGCTGTAAATATTCTTGCTGGACAGGGAGGCAGGTGCTGATGAAAGGTCTGTGGCAGATGCTGTCTCGGGTCCAGCAGCAAGTCTAGCTGCGGGTGCTGCGAGACCCACAGTAGCAGTCCTTGCTGCAAGGCCGTTGGCACGTCTTGCAGCGGGGCAGGCGGCAGCGGTCCTTGCTGCGGGGCCGGCGGCAGGTCCTGCCACGAGGCCGACGGCGTGTCTTGCTGCAGGGCCAGCGACAGTAGCTGCGGGGCCAGCGGCAGGTTTTGCTGCGGGGTCGGCAGCAAGCCATGTTGCGGGGCAGGCGGCAGCAGTCCTTGTTGCTGGGTCAGCGGCAGGTTCTGCTGCTGGGGCGGCGACACTCCCGGCAGCTCTCGATAAGGTAAGGCTGCCATCACTGTCTGGTGAAGGCCGCCTTTCTTTTACAGTTATGTGAGCTTTGGAATTGCTAGTTCTAGACAAAAGTTTCACAAAAGTCAGCTTCACTCGCAACGCCTCCAATTGGTTATCATTGAAGGTCAGCTGTCCGGGACATCCGAGGTTCACAAGGCTTGCAGCAACCTTTAGAGCATCAAAGCCAAGCAGAGCAGCAACATTGAATAAAAATGCCTTACTCAAAATAAATCACCACGATAAAAAAACTCTTTATACATACACACCTACATGACTGCGCGGCTCGCAGCTGCAGTTCCTGTTACTGCGTCCCGCCAACAGCTTTTGCTCCCGCGCCAGCGTCAGCTCTTGCTGCGAGGCCAGCTGCAATGTTGCTGCGGGGTATGAAGCAACTGTTACTGCCCGGCGGGCAACAGCAATCAAACTACCCCTTGCTGATGGCTTCAGTAGCCATTGCGTGTAAAGAAAGCATACGACCTTCAATATACCAGGAGGTGCTGAGTTGACATCAAAAGTAACGTTAAGGATTATGCTTTATTAGGTACTCAACGTTTCGGCCAGGGGCCATCGTCAGGAGTGATATAAAAATGTCAAGTTAAGCAATTGAAAAAAAAGCGCGAGAAAAAGAGCGTGCAAAAGACACGTGGAATGCAGAAAAGCCTCCTCAGTGGTGCAGACACTTAAAGAAACTCCAAAACCAGAAACAAACTATGTCAAGATAGAATCCTCTGAGGAAGCCCGAGCCGATGGTCCACATACATATCGATACATACACTCACGCACATATATAGACATAGATCCAATATAACGCGTAATACATAGAATATAATTTATGTTTATGTAATTTAAGTGATATACCAAGACGTCGTTTGCGTGTTTAGTTGCGGCCGTATATTACGTATGTGTAGAGATTCGAGGACCTTTAGATCAGCGTTGTCCCTGGCTGTTGCTAGAATTTCTACTTGGAAGTTTGTGTTAGTGTCGCTGTGTTCCATGTTATAATGTTTGTCGATCATGTGTTCGCCTAAAGGTGTGTATGCTCTTCGAAGTCTGGCATCTCCCAAGTGCTCATTGTACCTATCCCTGATACTACGTTTGGTTTCATCGACATAAAATATTCCAAGACAGCGGTTGCACGTTATTTTATAAACTACGTTTTTTCGCGTGCATCTACCTTTGAGCCCGTTGATACAGGTGTGGCACGTTCTTCTACCAGAAGGGCATGGCGGAATTTCCAGGGCTGAGCGGACCAGGTAAGATTTCAGCGTAGGTCCGCTAGTCCAGGCTACCCTAACATGGTTTAGATGAGACGAACGGATGGCTGCGTTTACCTGTCGACATAGTTGGTCATCGACAAATGGAAGTCTCATGTAAACATAGTTGGGATTACTACCCGCTCGATGCCGACGTTGCCCACTTATCCTACTCCTGTTGTGAGGGTGAACAGCACGAGCGGCGGAGTGTACCCGATGTGCTGGGTATCCGTTTTCCAGGAAAAGAGTTGTCATCTTCGCAAGGCTCCGCTCGCATGAAATGGTATCGGAGGAGACTCGTGCTGCTCTCCTCATTTGGGATGTTAAAACGGCCTTTTTAGTAGCCATCGGGTGGGCCGAATCATAGTGCAAGATGATGGGGGCTGCCATAGGTTTAAAGTACAGTTCGGTGGTGTAGCTCCCATCAGCCTGAACTACAAACAACGTATCAAGGAAAGGAATCGAACTGATATGACCAGTGTGTTCTAAGGTGAACTTGATGCTGGAGTGTTGTTGGTTAATTTCTGCAAAGAAGTCGAGCAGAGAGGCCAAGCCATGTGTCCAAACACCAAAAATATCGTCTATATACCTTATGTAGAGAGCTGGTTTCAAATCATACGAAGCTAAGCAGATCGACTCAAGGCGGTGCATAAAAGCAATCGCTAAAGGAGGTGCACATCGGTTACCCATAGGCACTCCTTTTGTTTGCTTTTACATGGAGTTACCGAACCGTATGAGGTTATTGCTGAAAATATGTGTTAGTAATTTCACACAGTCCTGTACCCCAATCCCGAAAAGACAAATGTCGTCCAGATTGTCCTCGATTAGACGAATCACAGCAGCCGCTGCTGTCTACTAGACTCTGCCTCTGAAGCGATTCAAATTTTTTGACTAACCTTTGTCTGCAAGCGCTTCTTTCATGACGAAGGAGAGAGTCGCACTGCTCCAACAACCAGCACCAATCTGGACAGCTGCAGGACAAACGCCGCCCCAAACGGCGCAGACTTCTTCTTATATAGGCTCGATGTCCGTAAGCATCAGAAATCTCTTTTCGCAACATGATAGCTTGAAGTTTGCTAACTTGTTTACGGACCCGCTGGGTCCGTAAACCCGTAAAATGTCGTCTAATCGAGGACAATCTGGATGACATTTGTCTTTTCGGGATTGGGGTACAGGACTGTGTGAAATTACTAACACATATTTTCAGCAATAACCTCATACGTTTCGGTAACTCCATGTACAAGCAAACAAAAGGAGTGGCTATGGGTAACCGATGTGCAGCTCCTTTAGCGATTGCTTTTATGCACCGCCTTGAGTCGATCTTCTTAGATTCGTATGATTTGAAACCAGCTCTCTACATGAGGTATATAGACGATATTTTTGGTGTTTGGACACATGGCTTGGCCTCTCTGCTCGACTTCTTTGCAGAAATTAACCAACAACACTCCAGCATCAAGTTCACCTTAGAACACACTGGTCATATCAGTTCGATTCCTTTCCTTGATACGTTGTTTGTAGTTCAGGCTGATGGGAGCTACACCACCGAACTGTACTTTAAACCTATGGCAGCCCCCATCATCTTGCACTATGATTCGGCCCACCCGATGGCTACTAAAAAGGCCGTTTTAACATCCCAAATGAGGAGAGCAGCACGAGTCTCCTCCGATACCATTTCATGCGAGCGGAGCCTTGCGAAGATGACAACTCTTTTCCTGGAAAACGGATACCCAGCACATCGGGTACACTCCGCCGCTCGTGCTGTTCACCCTAACAACAGGAGTAGGATAAGTGGGCAACGTCGGCATCGAGCGGGTAGTAATCCCAACTATGTTTACATGAGACTTCCATTTGTCGATGACCAACTATGTCGACAGGTAAACGCAGCCATCCGTTCGTCTCATCTAAACCATGTTAGGGTAGCCTGGACTAGCGGACCTACGCTGAAATCTTACCTGGTCCGCTCAGCCATGGAAATTCCGCCATGCCCTGCTGGTAGAAGAACGTGCCACACCTGTACCAACGGGCTCAAAGGTAGATGCACGCGAAAAACGTAGTTTATAAAATAACGTGCAACCGCTGTCTTGGAATATTTTATGTCGGTGAAACCAAACGTAGTATCAGGGATAGGTACAATGAGCACTTGGGAGATGCCAGACTTCGAAGAGCATACACACCTTTAGGCGAACACATGATCGACAAACATTATAACATGGAACACAGCGACGCTAACACAAACTTCCAAGTAGAAATTCTAGCAACAGCCAGGGACAACGCTGATCTAAAGGTCCTCGAATCTCTACACATACGTAATCTACGGCCGCAACTAAACACGCAACGACGTCTTGGTATATCACTTAAAGTACATAAACATAAATTATATTCTATGTATTACGCGTTATATTGGATCTATGTCTATATATGTGCGTGAGTGTATGTATCGATATGTATGTGGACCATCGGCTCGGGCTTCCTCAGAGGATTCTATCTTGACATAGTTTGTTTCTGGTTTTGGAGTTTCTTTAAGTGTCTGCACCACTGAGGAGGCTTTTCTGCATTCCACGTGTCTTTTGCACGCTTTTTTTTCTCGCGTGCTTTTTTTCAATTGCTTAACTTGACATTTTTATATCACTCCTGACGATGGCCCCTGGCCGAAACGTTGAGTACCTAATAAAGTATAATCCTTAACGTTACTTTTGATGTCAACTCAGCACCTCCTGGTATATTGAAGGTCGTATGCTTTCTTTACACGCAATGTCTAAAACCCAGGAGCATCTAAGAGCCATTCTTCGTTGTATTAAACAAGGCTTCAGTAGCAGTCCATGTCCCGAAACGCTTCACCGACACGCCTCCCAAACGCAATCTTCACAACCAGCTCAATCCCATGGTGCCGCTGAACCTGGGCATATGGTCCCTCAGACTCCTTCCTAAAATGGGTATCGGCACGACACTTCCTCACATGCAGTGAGCTGTCCTCTACCACATCCCTATACCCAGTGGCACTCACACACCTCTCCTTCAACTTGGGATAATACAGTGTGCTGTAGGTTTCAAGAGGTCCTCAATAGTCTGCCCCTCGCACAGCCTCGGGTCTATGTTCGGAATCTTAATGCGTAAATGCGTGTGCGTTTCTCTAAAACAGGGAAACGTAGGGCCTTGAAAATGAAAACCTGAAGAGTGAGACCTTCTATAAAACCGAAGTGCGGTTATTAGATGGTAATATGGTGCCAGTAATGTGACCTGTCTGTTCCAGATGAGTGCGAACATTGTTAATAAATAAATAGACAATCTAGTTATGGTACTCATCTGAAAAAATAAAATGCATGAATTAATCAGGATGTCATCAGATAGTTCAGTGCATGTACTAATCAGACTCACATATACAGTCAGATGGCTAGTTTATCACAACAAAAAAAATTTGTGATAAAAACAGAGTTAGAAAGTACACATATGATATTAAGTTAAGTTATAACTAAAAAAAGTGTCTTATTGAGCAACTTTACCACTGCCCCCAAAATCTGATTACAAAACAAAACATCCACATGGGTTTGGAGGTGTTCTTTGGCAGCAAAATGTACACATTAATGTTACCATGTTAAGCATTCGCCAACTTAGATTTCGCTATGACGGGCTGGCACGGCATTACTATATCCTGTTACATGTGATGGAAGTTAGAGGATGATCTGGCATGTTAAAATCTAGTAGCTGGATTTCTAGCTGCAATTCCATTTTCTTATTGCATTGCTTAAGCAATGGTGATACAAGTAAATAGCAAGATACAATAATTAAGCTCCCAATTGTTAATGTTATCTAGGTTAATGATGCCTTTTTAGTACAATGTAAGCAACTATATTATTTTTGTTGCTTTAGAAAATCGATCAGACCTTCAGGACTTATATAGTCAGTCAGTAAACCCATCATTATCATCTACCACATACATAAAACATTCTTACATGAAATCAAATAGCCTTATGACCCATTTCGTAATCAGGTCCTGAGTATTAGATGAGCAGGCATGACTTGGTTGTCTTAACCTACACTTGCTCCACAGTCTGCAAACTATGCTGCAGAAATATACATGCTGTAGTTAGCCACTGTATAATAATCATCACATCCAACAGAATTGTGCCACCAAAATGTACAAGCCAAGATGTCTACTGGAGCACACAGAAATTGCCTGCTTCCTAAAAGCACCAGTTTTCCCCATAAATGCACTGACTGACATTCACGATCTACAGATAGCATCAAAAGGGCAACAACAAGACTCCGCAAGGCATCAGTTACCAACCATTTATACACTGACAGGACTTTGCTAAAATTGCCACACCTTGTGGACTTGCTTGCTCCCAGGTAGACACATCAGGGCATAAATTATTTTGGTCAATACCATGCACACAGCAAGTGGAATGAGAGCCCAGGCCACCTGTAGGGACTAGGCTTTTACATCTTAGTGTAACATTTTATAAATCACCAGAATATGACTATCCATACTCAAACCAGAGACAAGATGGGAGGAATATCCTGAGTCACCTATTTATTAGTGTTGGACATTTTGGTACTGGTTGGGCTATCATTGATAAACTATCTTGACTGTTGACTGATTCCAGGTAGATTGTAAAGAGCATGGCATGACCATGAATGGCATCATTGATTTTCAAGCACCCCATGGCTGATATTGCAGCATGTCTTTTAAATACACAATTTACATAGCATGTACAATTTCTGAGGAAAAAGCATGCATATACCAATGTTATTCATGGCCTTGACAAACTATTTGTTTGCTACTGTTGCCTGCTCCAAGGAACACCTAGTAGTGAACAGCACAGATGACCACATAACACCAGCCCTAAAGCATTTATACATTTTATAAGAGTGATATTCAGAATCTGAAAATAAGAGATTTGAATTTCAATTCCAAGGTTTGCAACTCATCAGGGTTTTCAGAAGATTGACATTTTCAAAAACAAATTTTGTATCGATTAAATCTTCCAGCAACTATTTGTGGATACAGATTTTATGTTTTTTTTCTTCATTTTCTTTCTTCAGAAAAGTTCCATTCCATGAACTATATTATTTCTGGCACCTTCATATTTCCCACTCTATGTTTGTATTTTTAGAGAAGCATCCAACATTTTGGGCAAGCTTTTCAAGACAAGATGAAAATTTACCCACAATCATATTGAATCACATACCCCAATAAACTTGGTATTCATGCATTCTTATCTAAGTCTGGTTAATAATCTAAAATCCAAATCTACAGTACAGAAACTATATGACCTTGGCCATTTTAGCCATTAAGAGTGCTCTCTTCATGTGTCCCAAATAAGATTGTTAGAAAAACAAAATTGGAAATAATTAATTATTTAAATTGTTACATGTACACAGCAGATTTGTGGGTGCATGTGCATCAACAAGATAATAGGTACACCACTGATGCCTGACCATGAAAGACATGAATGGTGTGTGAGCAACCAGTGCTGGCAGACAACAGCATATATTTTATTATTAAATGAAACATTTCCAGAACATGGACAGAACTTCAGATGTGGCACACAAACTAGGAAATGATCTGATCTGGCATGTTCCACTTTAAAATTGGTCTGTCTCCATCAATATATTGACTGGCTTCAATGGTTAATGTTATCTGAATTGTAATTTTTTTAATCAATATTAGGTGGGAAATGACCAATTTTGTGGTTTGCCCAACCCCCATGGATGCCGCATTATGTCACACAACAGCTATGGATATTGGCTTGCTTTGCCACACACCTAACATCATATTCATCATATGATCACATCATATTCATCTATGGATTATTGATCCTGTCAATCTACAGCTATGTATAATTGATTGTTGATAGCTGCACCTACTCATTTTAGATTCCAAAAGGTCTTGAGGAATTCCACAATATGCCAGTGAGGTGCAAAACATGAGAAAAACTTTGTCCTGACCCAAAGTGCATGGTTTTCATGTCAATATCTCACACACCACTTTAATTTTCAATTAACCAGCTTTCCCATTACAAGTTATACCCACTGACCTTGTCATAAGCATAGTGCTTTTGGAAAAATGGCTGCATTCAGTTGTATTAAAAGTGCTGCATTTAGACATTTATTCAACAATATAATCAACAATATACAATAACATATAACAAAATATAACAATTTCCAATGTTCATGTCAATCAACTTGCAATGAACGATATTCACTTTACATTAAAATCAGGATCCTCAAAAATGTCGACATTCTCTACACACTAGTTTCTAGCCCAGTCCTTATGAACAAGAACCACGTAAGTTTATAAAATTATGGTATGATTTAAAGAATGGCTTCGGGCCGTGCAGTTGATAAACATGCTCGATAGTGGGTAATTTTAAAAAAAAAAAAAATTTTTTTTTTTTTTTTTTTAAAAAAGGGTTTTTTAAAGTAAAAATCATGATACCAATTCTCGCAAATGATTACTTTTAAGTCAGCGACAATGAACAACCACAATGAAACCATTATTACACTGCCGTGTGCCTACGGTCAAGAGTTCAAGAATTAAATAAATATATAAATAATACAACAAAATAAAATAACCAACCAACCTAACCTAGACTAAATAACGTAGCATAATATATAAAATATATTATATCATAATATAATCTAACCAAACCTAACCTAACCTAACCGGAAAACCAGAATTATCGAAACAAATTTTGGCCATGACGTCATCAAATATATTTAAATAAAATAATACAGCATCGCAAAATTACGCCACCCTTATCGACGTGGCTGGCGTGGCGTTTGCAGTATATGCATTCTCGGAGATAATGTCGAATTAAGGCAGAAACATAAGGTTTTCGATGTCAAAGAGTATCAAATCGGTGCCTGAAGTGTTGAATGTCTTCTTTATCAGTTGACACACCAGGTACGGATAATTATACGCGATGTCTATGTTTGCAGATAAAAATATTTTTATTTAATTCGAAACCATTTCCGGAGATAAGAGACCAACCAGCGCATTTAAATCAACGTCTGCGTTAAAACAAAATAATTGCTTTATATCACCTTCATGCAATCGCACTGTCCCCGCTACAGTCGCTGGAAGAACGCCGCATGCACTTCAGTTCACAACTCAAATAAAACTATCGAACATGTAAAAACCAATCCTGCCATCCATAAGTCACTTACAATTATATGTACCAAAATAGTTTGATTTAACGTTCTTTTATCTTCATCTTCTTGTTTGAAATAGAGTAATATTTAGAACTACTTTTCAAGCGAACAAATACCGATGCGCGTCGACCAGCGCGGCGAATAATCGTCTGAAATGCGTCGGATAGACTGACAATGAAAACAGGTTTTGGAATGGTGTTTTCTTTTTATCTGGCCCGGTGTCCCACTGTCCGCTCCAACATGAGGATGGGCTCCTATCCAAATGCGATCTTGGCAGTCAGTCCAGCCCGACGCTCAAATGCCGCCTCAGGCGGCGACTGGATAGGGGAACTGGCAGTCGCTTCAGCTCGTGCGGCAGCACGATATACGGGGCAGGGCCTGGAGGGCAAAAACGACGCCTGCCCATCTCTGTCCGCGATCTGGGGACGTACAGGTGTAGGTCCTGACGGGTGTGGCGGTCACGGTGCTAGGCTACTGTGGTAATGGTACCGGATAACGAAGCCGCCTCCTGCAGACGGCGCACCTTGTGAAGCATGCACAGCGTGTGACATAAGACCCAGTTCTCCCCACTCATCTAGCCAAGACTAAGCTAAAAGATGCGCGACGTGATCAAGTTTAGTTCATCCTAAAATAACTCTTGCTCCAGAGTCCATAATTTTTTAAACCGAGACACTATTTTGAGTACAATTACCGTACACCGAAATGCAGTAGCGGATCTGAGAGAGGACATTGACGAGAACCGAGATGACAAATGGTGGCAGGTGGCCTCTGAGAAGCGACAGACCGGCCAAGGTTCCGAAACATCGTCTGGTTATATTATCAACACCTGTGGTTGGATGTACCGCCAGGAGACGCGCACGTCGCCGCCGATGCAGTCGTCTGATCTAAGGCAGCGGCCAGCTCCACCTGCGCCTGGATGTGCCGCCAGGAGATGCGCGCGTCGGCACCAACCCAGTCGTCTGAGCTAAGGCAGCGGCCGGCTCCACCCCAGTCGTCTGATCTAAGGCAGCGGCCGGCTCCACCCCAGTCGTCTGATCTAAGGCAGCGGCCGGCTCCACCCCAGTCGTCTGATCTAAGGCAGCGGCCGGCTCCATCTGCGCCTGGATGTGTCTCCAAGAGGTGTGCACGTCAGCGACGGTGGTGACGCGCGAGCACACCACGAACCGGATGGCGATCACGCCGCTGGCCAGCTGCGCCGACACCAAATAAACGGTCCTGGCGAGCGTCAGCCGCCGCAGCAGGGCCTCCGTGCTGGCGTTGGCAGCATTGCTCACGCGGAAGCACACCAAACCCATCGACGCCGGCGATACCACCTCGAAACGGTGGTCCTGGCGCACGAGCGCCTCGAACTGGCGCGCCAGAGCCACTTGGCTGCGGATATGGCGTCGTATACCGCTGACGCCGTACAGTCGCAGCACGAACCACAGCTTCAGTGCGCGGAAACGGCGGGTCAGCGCCAGCGACCAGTTGCGGAAGTTGGGCAGCGTCTTCTCAGCCGTCTCCAGGTACTGGGCGTCGACTTTGTTCACTTCCGTTAAGGTGCGTGTGTCGCGCACCCAGAGCGCCCCGCAGTCAAAATTGACGAGCATCCACTTGTGGGTGTTGAAGCTGAAGGAAGTGACGTCGTCGATTCCGCGCATCAGGTGGCGGAACTCGGGGCACACGAAGGCGGCGCCGGCGTACGCAGCGTCCACGTGCAGCCAGACGTTGTGCTGCCGACAAACGAGCGCCAGCTGGTCCAGTTCGTCGAACGCGCACGTGCCGGTGGTGCCCAGCGTGGCCATGACGAACGTCGGCACGTTGCCGAGACTGAGCTCCTGCTCGATGGCCGCCCGCAGGGTGTCGCCGCGCATCACGTGCCGGCTGTCGGTGGGCAGCCACCGCAGGCGCACCGCCATCAGGCCGGCCGCCCTCGCCACGAACGGGTTGGCCTCGGCTGAGGTGAAGGCGACCAGACGTAGGAGCGCCGCCGGCTCGGCCAGTGTCGGCTGCCGCCGGCGCAGCGAGTCGACGGCCACCGAGCGAGCCGCACTGAGCGTCAGCATCACCGCCTCGGTGGCCGAGCCGACAATGACGCCGCCGCCGCGACTGGAGCCCGACAGGAAGTGATCGGGCAGTGCCAGCATGCGTGCCAGCCAGTCCATGACGACCACCTCCAGCTCCAGACTGGCGGGCGCCGCCTCCCAGTTCGGGCCGGCGCCGCCCAGGCCGTGCGCCAGCATCTCGGCCAGCAGCGCCGGCTGCGAGTTGGATATCGGGTAGAACGCATGGAACTGGGGAGAGTGCCAGTGCGTCATGCCCGGCAGGATGACGCGCTCCACGTCCTGCATCACATCGCGCCACGAGTCGGGCTCCTCCGGCGCCTGTGGCGGCACCAGTTTGAACAGGTAGCCGGGCGAGACAGACGGCAGAACGTACCGCTCGCGGATGCCAGCCTGGTACTTGATAATGTAGTCGATCACCTCGTAGGCGGCGGACCGGAACTCAGCGGTGTCCATCTCACGAGTGGCAGACTTGACCCCAATGGGGTTGGTTCTGCGGGGGGTAAATCGAAACTGGGTACGATACATCTTCTTTTCCGAGCCAACGTTCTCCAACATTTCCTGCTATCACCGTTTTCAGTGGAGATCCTTTTCCGAAGTGCACAAGTGTTTGCTGGCGATTGGCCAATGTAGCGCAGAACGATCGGCTTCAGCTTCCACCGGATTGATGGGTTGGTTGACCTCCGTCGTTGGCGCCACCGCACGCCGAAATATGGCCTGCTGTCACTAGTCGATGACTTTTATACTGCTGCACTTGTCGATGATGCATAGCACCTTCCTGGCTTTCTCTGCACCGGCATTGTCGGCGTTTCAACCTTTGTTTCGAGTAGAATTGTCGGTTCAGCACGGTGGTACGTCACGACAACCTGTAAAATGACTGGCGCGCAACAATCGAAAGCAAAATTATGTTACTGAGGTGTTGGTTGGTTTTTGACTTTTCTGGGGTATTATTAGTTTTATTGGTTTTGGTACTTTATTGGTTGGTTTGGGACTTTTCAAAAAGGAAGCTTTTACGTTAGGCGTCAGACGCAATGCTAATGCGGACATCGAGGGATCCCCAGTAAAGAAAGAACACACGTAGGTTCCTGATGCCATTCAAGAACTCTGAAGCCTGTGCCCGCGACAAGCGCGACAGGATGTTCACTAGTATGTGCGCGAAGAATATAGTTACAATTGATGAGACTCTGTCTCCATAAAGTACGATGGGAAGTGCATTTATGAAAGTTAGCTTGTCTTGAGACGTAAATTGTATGTCACTTACGATGACATACTGCGCATATTGTTACTTTCCGATTTTCATTCCGGAACTATTTTCAAGCATAGGCGGCCGGCCACCGGCGGCCCCCGGCAGTCCCCAACCGCCAGCCATTCATAACGTGCCGGGGCGCGGGATTCCTATTCCCTGAATGTTAATGGCCGCAACGCCAAAGTTACAGGCCGATTTTCATACTTGAAACTATAGGCGATGTGCCTGACATGAGTTCCGCCAACATTCGAGTTGAGGCCGACAGGTTTTCAACAAATTGCTTAAGAACATTACGCTTATGGGCGTTGAAGGGAAGAATGCATCTACAGCCGCGAATTTCTATTACACTATTTTGGCTTGGCACAGCCAATGTTGCTTAGTATTATTGAAGCGTTGAACTTTACTTTCCATCGTGCCACCACTCGGCGGCCCTACGGATCCTCTAGGCAGCAACCGTCGGCGCTTGACATGGTCGAGCCATGCCAGAACGCCAATAATGTCGCAAAGCTTCTTGTCAAAAGGTAAAAAGTGACAGGGTTAGACGTCTATAAAAGTAATCAAGTATGGCACCAGAAGGCAGCTGATTTTATGCCGGTTTATTTGAGACCATTGGAAATTAATTCGCTAATGCACAACAATTGATATACAATTAAAAGTAATACAATGTGATAATTTGAGACACAAATCCTGGGATGGAATGCAAAAATTACGAGGTGAGATATCTATAAAAGTAGTCGAGTATGGCATTAGAAGGTAGCGGGTTTCATGCCGGGTTATTTAAGACCATTGGAAATTAATTCGGTAATGTAGAACATACGATATTCAATTTAAAGGAATATAGTGCGATAATTCGAGATGCAAATCGTGGAATTGAGTGCAAAAATGACAGGGTTAGCAAACTATAAAAGTAGTCGAGTATGACATCATAATGCAACGGAATTTATTCCTGTTTATTTAAAACCATTGGAAATTAATTCGGTAATGTAGAACATCTGATATACAATATAAAGTGACGCGATGTGATAATTTGGGACACAAATTCTGGAATGGAGTGCAAAAGTGACAGGGTTAAACCATCATGGATGTTATTCAAGATGACATAAAAATGTAGTACGTTCGATTTTCGTTTAGTTAAGAACATTGGAAATTGTCACGACAACACAGAGAAAATATATGACACGTTTTTATCACAAGATGTTGAGTTGCCAATTGCTCCCATTTTACTTTAAGGGCAAAGTGACAGGTTGAAATGATTTGATAATAAAACGAACTTCACATCATAAGAGAGCTTGTTTCAATGTTGTTCAAATTCAACCATTGGAAATTACTTGCATCTCGTCGTGAAACCAGAATATAACATTAATCAGAGCAAGCCCACTCTGGCGGTGTTCCTTCACAAACCAACCACCAGAGCGGCGCCACCGGTATTATGTCCGCTTATGACGCCTAACGAGCCAGCGATGCTCTACAAACCACAGTTAGCACATATATTAAGTTAAAATCACAAGATGGACCCTGGACTGGATTATACGTCATTTTTTTCATTCACTTAAATATAATAACCTACGGAGCGATAACAGGTTTCAAATCTGCTTTGTGGAAAACGCATCAGTTTGGAGTTGAAGATAATAGGACTTTGGGATTGTCCATACCATTGTGCTACCATAGCCTTGCTCAAACCGTAATCCATGCCCTTACGTAGATGTTCTCCGATCCGTCGCAGTCACTCATCGAGCGATGTCCATAGTTTCCCACTACCCACATAGTTCCCCCTTCAGGCAACTACCTGACGCAACACCGAGTAGCCACGGATATGTTCAAAAGTGCTGTCCAGTGTCCATCACTACCTGGAGTGCACAGTTAGGCTGTATGCAATGCAATGCAATGCAATGCAATGCAATGGAAATATCGGTTCGGTAAGGGACGAAACCGAGACGAGGCGATGCTAGTATCGTTTAGAAAGTCGTACTGAGTTCATCGAAATGTACGTTTAAGTTGACATGGATGTCATTTTGCAGCTTGAAACATCTCAGATAACTAGACATGTGAAGATATTGTCCCAGTAAGCTGTTCAAAGCACTGGCATGGTACCCGAAATTACCCACACTTGTCACCGCATGAGTCTACGCTGCCACTTTATTGGTAGCTTTCCTGCCAGAATATCGGTGCTGGTCGTCCACCGGGACCGAGTTTAAGCAATTGGTACGACAGGGTACTAACTACTTTTTGATAGTGATGGGCAAAATAGTCAACCAATCACAGGTAGCCCGCGACTGTAACGGCCACTTCTACTGGTGGATGCTCGTCGTTCCCCTCGGCTGGTGTATTGATGTGAAACATGCGCACTGACGGTGTATAAGTGCGGGTATGTTCTCCAACAAAAAGTGATATATCACAGAACCGTGCCAATTTGTCAACTTCATATTACTTTATTTGGATGCAAATATCTGGAAGGTATCTTCATATGTGGAGCGTGCTAGGCTCTGGTTCCCTATCAACATTCCCAGACTGGAATAGATAGTCCAAAATAGTCCAAAAGACTACTGGTCTGGTTGGGCGGGGCTGACGAAAGGAACCATTTCTGCAGCCATGGGAAGGCTACTTCAGGGTTCAATTTGTCGAATTGAGATTTGTGGAATTTGTGAAAATTATACCAGGGAGGGGACCCCTCAAGCATGTTCCTAATTTGCATGCCGGACTGTATAGTTATGCTTGAAGGCTGGGATGGAAAAGTAAGAAAAAAAAACTTAGGGAAGACGATGGGAAAATAGCGGTGTGTAAGTCCTCCCTGATTATTTTCATGTGGATTAGGTTTGTGGGGTATCGCTGGCTAAACCTTGCCGTCTTGAATCGTCCCGAAAACATGAAACTACCAATAACTCAGAAACAATAATTCCGATTTCAATTATTGCACGGTTGTCATTTTACAGGTTGCTGTGACACCAAACAGTTGAAACTCTAGTTCAAGCAAAGGTGGGAAAGCCGCAAGACGGGTTAAGCGAACTGTAACATAGTTAGATATAATAATATAATTTGGCTACCATCGTTCGAGAGTACGCAGTTATATAACATCGCGTGACTAATCCCGCCGGCCGCCGACCCCGGCGGATGCTTTTACCGTGTTATGGGTTACGGCCGATACCTGAGCCATCGGCCGCCGACCGCGGTGGGTGATGTTATCAATGTTATGGGTTATGTTGGGTACCTAAGGCGATCGGAGCCGTACACTCTGCTTCCGAGACGACTCTGCTTCCGGACTAGACAGGTTAGGAATGCCACTGTCAACTACCGGTAGGAAGCGCTTATCATCGTGTTATGGGCTGTGCCGGTACCTGAACCGACGGGCGCTGACCAAACGGCGCCCCGGTATCCGGATTAGATAAGGCCGACATTCCGGTTTACGCTCCCGTCTGCACCTATGGCGATCGTCGTGGGCGGCGCCGCAAGACCGGGAGCGGGTAGTGGCCGACCAATATATATAGTTGAGAGTGACTGTCAAGGAGAGACATTGAGGTTAGAAGGTTAGAAGAGGTTGAGCTCTCTTTCACGCCAGACCGCTGTCCATGGTGCTGGCAGTCGCGTCTAAATTGACTGTCAGTACTTGCAATCAGTTCAGCTACTCGGTTGCCCGTCGAAAAGACTGTAAACTGGATCCGTACGCTTGCGCGAGCTGTTTAAGCGTAATCGTCCGCTTGATTGAGTGCTCAAATATAGAGCAAATAACCGCCGAATTTGGAATTAAGTTATCGCAACGCGAGTCTACTAGACATCTCACGAGCCAACGATATCGACTACTCTACAGAACGGCAGAGAAGGCGCTATGCGTCATCATGAACAAGTGCAACCGTATAATAGTAATCGACTCGTGACAGCAGGCCATATTTCGGCGTGCGGTGGCGCCAATGACGGAGGTCCAGCAACCAATCAAGCCGGTTGAAGCTGAAGCCGATCGTAACGAGCTACATTGGGCAACCGCTAGCAAACACTTGTGCATTTCAGAAAAGGATCTCCCATGAAGGTAAGAAATGAAAAAGAACAGGAACAAGAAATGTTGGAGAGAAAGTTAGCTCGGAAAAGAAGATGTATCGTACCCAGTTTCGATTTACCGCTCGCAGAACGAACCCCAATGGGCTCAAGTCGGCCACTCGTGAAATGGACCCCCCTGCGTCGGCCACTCCGGTCCGCTGCCTACGAGGTGATCGACTACATTATCAAGTACCAGGCTGGCATCCGCGAGCGGTACGTTCTGCCGTCTGTCTCACCCGGCAACCTGTTCAAACTGGTGCCGCCGTAGGCGTCGGAGGCGCCCGACTCCTGGCGCGATGTGATGCAGGACGTGGAGCGCGTCATCCTGCCGGGCATGACGCACTGGCACTCGCCCCAGTTCCACGCGTTCTGCCCGCTGGCCAACTCGCCGCCGGCGCTACTGCCCGAGATGCACGGCCTGAGTTGCGTCGGCCTGAACTGGCAGCCCGCCTGTCTGGAGCTAGAGATGGCCGTCATGGACTGGCTGGCGCGCATGTTGGCACTGCCCGATCACTTCCTGTCTGGCTCCAGTCGCGGCGGCGGCGTCATTGTCGGCTCGGCCACTGAGGCGGTGATGCTGACGCTCAGTGCGGCTCGCTCGGTGGCCGTCGACTCGCTGCGTCGGCGGCAGCCGACGCTGGACGAGCCGGCGGTGCTCCGGCGCCTGGTCGCCTTCACCTTGGCCGAGGCCAACCCGTTCGTGGCGAAGGCGGCCGGCCTGATAGGGATGCGCCTGCGGCGGCTGCCCACCGACGGCCGGCACGTGATACGCGGCGACATCCAGCGGGCAGCCATCGAACAGGAGCTCAGCCTCGGCAACATGCCGACGTTCGTCATGTCCACGGTGGGCACCACCGGCACGTGCGCGTACGACGAACTGGACCAGCTGGCGCTCGTGTGTCGGCAGCACAACGTCTGGCTGCACGTGGACGCTGCGTACGCCGGCGCCGCCTTCGTGTGCCCCGAGTTCCGCCACCTGATGCGCGGAATCGACGAATTCACTTCCTTCAGCTTCAACACACACAAGTGGATGCTCGTCAACTATGACTGCGCCGCGCTCTGGGCGCGCGACACAAGCACCTTCACGGAAGTGAACCAAATCGACGCCCAGTTCCTGGATACGGCATAGAACACCCTGCCCAACTTCCGCAACTGGTCGCTTGCGCTGGGCCGCCGTTTCCGCGCGCTGAAGCTGTGGTTCGTGCTGCGACTGTACGGCGTCAGCGGCGTACGACGCAATATCCGCAGCCAAGTTGCTCTGGCGCGCCAGTTCGGGGCGCTCGTGCGCCAAGACCGCTGTTTCGAGGTGGTGTCGCCGGCGTCGATGAGTGTGGTGTGCTTCCGCGTGCGCGGTGGTGCCAACGCCAGCACGGAGGCCCTGCTGCGGCGGCTGACGCTCGCCAGGACCGTGTACTTTGTGTCGACGCAGCTGGCCGGCGGCGTGATCGTCATCCGGTGTGTGGTGTGCTCGCGCCTCACCACCGTCGCTGACGTGCACACCTCTTGGCGGCACATCCAGGCGCAGGTGGAGCCGGCCGCCGCCTTATATCAGCAACTGAACGATAACTCCGACCCTTAGATATGCTTCCATTCCATTTGACAAAGAGGTGAAAATAATTAACTGAGCGTATTTCTTATGGAACCTTGCGTATCACTCAATCGAAATTGAAGGTACACCATTCGATTCGTCGTACAATCTATGTTCGGCTGAATACCTGACCCAGGATTGGCCTCCACGTGACCCAGTGGTCAAAAACGTCAAAGAAAATCACGGAAAGTCTTTTCTACCTTTCATCGCGATTGAAGCATATCGAAGGATCAAACAAGACACAGGTACATAAGTGACTTTAGTGGCACAGGAACCAAAATACTGAAGGCTGGTGATTAGACAGGTGATGCCACTTCCGCTTCTTTGGACGGCCAGGCCACTAACGGGGCGGACACGTTCAGCACGGGTGTTGGCCGGACGCCGCCGACCACGGACAGCTCGCCGGGTCGCATCGACCGTCTGTTCGGTTCGACCCGTTTCAATACGTGTGTCGAACTGGCATGGATGATGTCCAGACACAGCGGTTCCGCAGGCCGTGCGGCCCCGGATCGGTGGCCGGCTTCTTCGGCAACTAGCGACACCCGACTCAGCACAGGTGAAAAAGCCTGCTACTCGGCCACGAGCGCAGGGGACAGATATTTGGCAAATATCTGCAGTTCTGGTGACAACTTAAGGTATTGTATTATCATTGAGAAAATGTTGCATTTATCATCAGTCCGTTTTGCTTCACATACCTAGTCAATTTGTTTTTCCTAGCCATCCAAACACTATACGTATCTGCCCATTATAGTTCAGTACATGCTTCACATGCGTACCAAAACAGCTTAGTAGCTATGACCGAGGTGACAGGGAGAGGGGATAAAAAACGCTACCACGCGAGGTAATAATGATAGGCTTGTGGTACGCCTATCATCTACGAACTGTTACAATCCAGAAACTGAACTCGACGCAAAAGTTTCGCTTAATGGCGCGGTGTTTTCAAAGCTGGTTTTAATGTGTACGTACCTACCTAATTACCTACCTACCCATGCGCTGCTGAAACTGAACTTGCGTTTGTTCGCGTAGATGATGCTTTGTTCTGCAACAGGCCATTGTGCAGTCCTTGCACGGTAGATCTGCGCTGCAGTGTATCTTTTTCGAACAATACCATGACCGGTGACCTGGTTCCAGAGATATCCGGGAAGGTGAGTGCCGTCGCACAATGGCAGCCAGTTCACTCAGAGTGGTCGCCTTGAATGTCGACCAGATGCTGACACTCACACTGGTGCTGACACTGATACTGGTGCTGACACTCACACTGGTGGTGACACTCATACTGCACACACAGTCCGGCCGGTCCGGCTGGTGGTGACACTCACACTGCACACACAGTCCGGCCGGTCCGGCTGGTGGTGACACTCACACTGCACACACAGTCCGGCCGGTCCGGCTGGTGGTGACACTCACACTGCACACACAGTCCGGCCGGTCCGGCTGGTGGTGACACTCACACTGCACACACAGTCCGGCCGGTCCGGCTGGTGGTGACACTCACACTGCACACACAGTCCGGCCGGTCCGGCTGGTGGTGACACCTGCACACGTCGGTGCTGTACACCCCCACAGTCCGGCCGGTCCGGCTGTGGTGACACCACACTGCACACACAGTCCGGCCGGTCCGGCTGGTGGTGACACTCACACTGCACACACAGTCCGGCCGGTCCGGCTGGTGGTGACACTCACACTGCACACACAGTCCGGCCGGTCCGGCTGGTGGTGACACTCACACTGCACACACAGTCCGGCCGGTCCGGCTGGTGGTGACACTCACACTGCACACACAGTCCGGCCGGTCCGGCTGGTGGTGACACACTGCACACACAGTCCGGCCGGTCCGGCTGGTGGTGACACTCACACTGGTGGTGACACTCACACTGCACACACAGTCCGGCCGGTCCGGCTGGTGGTGACACACTGCACACACAGTCCGGCCGGTCCGGCTGGTGGTGACACTCACACTGCACACACAGTCCGGCCGGTCCGGCTGGTGGTGACACTCACACTGCACACACAGTCCGGCCGGTCCGGCTGGTGGTGACACTCACACTGCACACACAGTCCGGCCGGTCCGGCTGGTGGTGACACTCACACTGCACACACAGTCCGGCCGGTCCGGCTGGTGGTGACACTCACACTGCACACACAGTCCGGCCGGTCCGGCTGGTGGTGACACACTGCACACACAGTCCGGCCGGTCCGGCTGGTGGTGACACACTGCACACACAGTCCGGCCGGTCCGGCTGGTGGTGACACTCACACTGCACACACAGTCCGGATGGGGTAGCCTCTGGTGCGGCGGTGGACAGCACTCCCACTGTGCTGTGTAACGCGGTGGACAACACGCCGGGCGAGTTGAAGTCGTTGCTCCTCGCCGAAGCCGTGGTTAGCAGCCCTTCGTTGGTGGCACTGAACTCTCTTCTTCCATCCGGTTGGTCCATACGATGTGGACGCGGTCGCGGAACAGGGATCACAGCTGGATTGTTTGGAGCCACCACCTCTCAGTCGTCTCCCGGTTGTTTCTGGTCCGCAGCAGGCAAAGGAAGCTAACTTTCAGGTTTTCTCAATCTTAAACTTTCTCAATTTCAATCCTCTCTGTCACGACGGGGTGAGGTAGGCCCTTTAGTTCACCCGGTTGCGCTACTAACCCAAAGCAGTCCTACAGCAAAGAACCGCGACCACCCCCAGAATGCAAAAGCGGCGGAACCTGAGGGTCAGTGGGTCAGTGTCCCGCCCCTTAACATGACAAGGGGTCTATCATCGCCTTGCCACGGAGGCCGCATTTGGAAGGGCCCTTGTGCCTAGAGGATCCTTTGATTGTGCGAGGACTAGGGAGCCGGCAAGCCTCCAGGGACTACAGGAGGCTCTATTCCGTAGTCAAGATCAGTGACCGTCGACAAGCACCGGTCCCGCTGGCTACCGCATGTCCGCATGTCCATGTCCGCATGTCCATATCCGCATGTTCATTTCCGCATGTTCATTTCCGCATGCCCATGTCGGCATGTCCATGTTCACATGTTCATTTCCGCATGTACATGTCCGCATGCGCATGTCCGCTCGGTTGATTGATTATTTGGGCTTAAGGGCGCGCCGACTACACGGTCATTTGGTGCACAATATGCATGTCCGCATGTGCATGTCCGCGTGTCCATGCCCGCATGTTCATATCCGCATGTCTGCATGTCCGCATGGCCACCGGTGCGCATGTTCTGGCGGACAGGAATGTTGCACTCAGATTAACCGCCGTTCCAGACGAATTATAATCTATGCAGAAGTTCGAGCCGTGGCGACAGGTGGCAGCACAGGCGCCCATCGACGGGCATCAGCCCAATACCGAGATCGGGAGACGCATGGTACACACGGCCGTCTCCCCTTTCTCCCACACCGGCTGCCATCCGACATGACGCGACCCGACATGGTCCTGCCCGGGCTGACGAGCGTGCCACCACCGGCACACGGAGGCACGTGTATGCGCACGTGCGCATCGCGCGAAGGCCAGCGAAAGCAAATTTCCACGTGATGTGCGCCATTGATGGCGCAAACCATGTCAGAAGTTGCAGAAGCCCAAACCATTGCGTGTAAAGAAAACATACGACCGTGCGTTTGCACGAACTATGTTCGCCGATGTTGAGAAACGTGACCTGCGGGATATTTTTAGCAAGGTTCCTTCAAGCGTTGCTAGGCTGATGTAGCACTACAAACGACTGCATAGAGCATATCCCTCAGGTCGTGAACTTTGAACGAATCCCTCACACAATAGCAACTCCTGTCAGACCTTCTCGGGTTGCCGGGATACCCCCAGATCCCATGTACTAGGGAGGGCCTGTGATTCGAGCAGTGGCGCAGTAATAATTTTCTAAGGGGGATGGGGGGACCAAGAATGGAACGAAGCAGATTGCGGCGCGCCGAAAAATTAGTGCTTTGCGTCAGGAAAATCTCACAATTCCACGTTAGAATACGCATCTTATACGTAATTCCGTATAATACTCGTATTTTTGGCGCTAACGGATATAATACCCTTGGCTGCGCCTCTGGGTACGAGGGTGAGCGATAGCTTCGTCACGTGCCCATATCAACGACTTTAACACATTCCAGCGACATAGAGGACAGGCACATAATCGTACTCGAGGGACAGGACGGTACGCGAAACATGGCCCCTCGTGAGTGAGTAGACAAATATCGCCCGGTCTCTCCTGCTAGAACGCGTACTGCTGATTACTACTAACATGCACATCCGAGTCGTCGACCGCACCCTTCCTCAGAGTTTGCGCACGTTGTTGACCCGTGATAGGCGTGGCCGACCGACTGTCGCATGTGCCATGTACCACGAGACCTCAATACATGTGGAGTGTCTGGAGTGAGACGACCGGACCCCTCTCTCCGCAGTGTTATAACAGGTGATGCCGGCCAGT
Organism: Ashinkailepas kermadecensis; assembly: GCA_034440615.1. Classification (NCBI taxonomy): domain Eukaryota; kingdom Metazoa; phylum Arthropoda; class Thecostraca; family Neolepadidae; genus Ashinkailepas; species Ashinkailepas kermadecensis. The sequence goes on along the minus strand of JAOTOM010004496.1, from coordinate 48,621 downwards.
TACAGACCAGGGTGTTGGCCTGGTAGGCGCACAAACACACACATGTATATAGATATATATGTATATATGTATATATATATATATATATATATATGTTTATATACATATATATATATATGTGATGCTAAACATACATTTTAGGGGGCATTTGCCCCATCAATGTTGTTTTCTCTCAATAATGTCGGCTTTTAGCATGAATCACTATGGAGAGCGACCCCAATCAATTTCGGCCTGCCCATTGCCCTCGTGTACTTTGCCACCCAATAACTTCCGGAAGTCAACACTCGTGACAATGGGTAGTGAGAGCATGCTCGTATATCCGGTACGAATACATCGAAATGTAAAAATAAACTATGTTCCTGCGCCGGGCTCCCTGAAAATTCACTACACGTTGTAGCTATATTTCTGCCTCACAAAAGCCAGAAATATGTCCTTCCTTCAGGCAAATGAATAAACGAAACACAATCCGTTCATTGCCTATAATCGTACAGCGGCGTCAATGGTGCACGTTGTCACTGCACAGCGGGGACCGGAGGACGATCGCACGGTACAGTGGCTGACATCGGCGCCAGTACAGTGGCTGACATCGACCAGCACGGTGACTGGCACAAGTCAGCATAGTGGCCGACACCGGCCAGTACAGTGGCTGACATTGTTCAATACAGTGGCTGGCATTGGCCAGCACAGTGACTGACATAGACCAGCATATTGGCTGACATTGCTCACTTAATGAAGGGCTGGCATCGCTCAGTACAGTGGCTGACATCGGCCAGTAAAGCGGTTGGCATTGCTCAATACAGTGGCTGGCATTCGCCATTACAGTAACTGACATAGTCCAGCACATTGGCTGGCATTGCTCACTAAATGAAGGTCTTGCATCGCTCAGTACAGTGGCTGACATCAATCAGTAAAGCGGTTGGCATTGCTCAATACAGTGGCTGGCATTGGCCAGTACAGTGGCTGGCATCGGCCAGTACAATGGCTGGCATTGCTTAGCACAGAAGCTGGCATTGGCCAGTACGGGAGCTGACACAGGTCAGCATAACGGCTGGCGCCGGGGAAATGCTGGCCATTGCACCGACAGCGGCCAGCACTTACCCCCACACGGCGGGCGGCGACCCTTGCGGCACAGAATCCGACAGCGGACAGTACACTCTGTGACATCGCTCCGTACAGCGGTTGACACGGGCACCGGCCGACCAACTGACGTCACGGGTGACGTCACATGTCACGGCTGGCGGCGTGCCGAACTCGACACGTCGCCCGACAGCGTGTCGACCCGTCGGAACACCACGCACGAACACGGGCGCATCATTGTGGACTTCCCGGGGGCGCAATCATAATAGACAGTTACAGCGCACAACAGTGTCAGCAAGCGCGCCAGCTTGTTTTCGAACGTTTCGACGAGTACTCCGAAGAAAAGAAAAACATCAAAACTAACCAACCGATAATCTCTGCTCGCCGACCCCACCTGCCGCTGAATCCGCGCAACGGTGGTGAACTCCCAACATGCCGGTGAGCCGGGACCCACAGCCATTATATGACGTCATCAGTGATCCTAACGCTGACGTGGACAAACCATAACCGCAAACAGTGACGCCCTCGTCCGAATGGGAGCCTCCGCTACGTTAGCGCGTGCACCGGAAGGCGGGGCATCGGAATCCACCCATTCGTCCTGTTTTTCGACGATATCCCATAAACGGCCGAGGATATCGTGACGCCGAGGATATCGTGGATATCCACGATATCCACGATAACGGCCGAGGATATCGTGTGCTTTAAGGCGCATCCACCGCACTACTCACGCAGCATTGCAGCGCAACCTTGTGACCTTGCAAACTTGATCGGCGCAACATGCGCAACACAACATTTCGAAGTCCATTCGCAGACATACCAACTGCCGGGTGCAAAGTCGGACGGACGGCCGGCCGCCGAGCGTTCAACGTCACGAGTTTCCGTCTGCGCGACGGCGCGGTGTGGCGACCAATCCCCGAGCGGGGGGGTGGGGGAGGGAGGGGGACACCAACGCGGCACAGGCCGACAGCAGCAGCAGAGCGGGGAGCCGGCACAACCGTGCCTCCCTGGCACGCGGACAGCACGACTCCTGATCTCAACACACCACCTCTCTAACGTCGGCTTCGCACATTGTCGACGTAAGAGAGCGTGTGAAGTCGTGCGTGGGTAGTCAGACTCTGCCATCCGTTACAAATTCGTTGAGCCGGTGAGTGATCAGCATTCACTCATTTTTTTAATTGGCTTTGATCCACACGACGCACTTTATGCAATCGATGATCGGCGCTGCCCACACGGTTTCGCCAGTGTGCCGTGCGATTGTGAAATGTTCCGAGCGGTGCGAGCGTCGAACCCGGGACCTTTGCATGCACAGTCCGACGCCCTAACCACTCGGCCATTCCCGACCCATTCACTCCAACCTCTGATAGGGGTGATTTTAGCTGAGTGTATTTGTGTGTGGGGGGGGGAGGAGGGGGCACTCGGGCCTCCCGGAACAGCAGTTTCCTGCTACAGGGGCACCACCTGTCAATGAGGGGGAGCGCATGCCCCCAACTGATCCCCCTGGACCCGCCATTCCTGGCCTGCTGCTGACGGTCTAGGAAAGTCTAGGAATCATTACATTATCATTATCATTTAGTCTAGGTCTAGGAACCCAATCGTGAACTGTCTGTCTCAAGAAATACGAAGCGCCACCTTGGTGTGCATCCGATTCGCTTGAAGCGCACAGCTGTTTGTCACGGCTTAGCTGATCGACAGCCGTCACGATCACGGACCGGGCCGACACAAATGGGACACACGAGCGTTGGAACATCGGACCGGCTGGAATGAATGCGTCTCGCGTCACGCCCGCGGCTGCAAACACGCGTCGGCGAGACAAACAAAAACAACAACAGCATTGCCACAGGACACGCCGACACACTCACGCCACCGAGCACTCGAATTCTCTGTCACATTGCCGCCCGCCACTTTGGCACAAGCATCGACAGATGGCACCACCACCCCGTCGCACGCGATATCTCGGGGCGGACGCGCGAACGTGCAGTGACCGCCGCCGCCGATAGATGTCGCTCGCGAACAGCATCCCGAGGCGCGATGCGAAACTGCAGTGACCGCCGCGCCCGATATACACGCCGCCCAACAGTGGCGACACCTTTGAGCGGCCGTGCAGGTTGCAGTGACCGCCGCCGTCGATAGATGTCGTCCTAGCTGCGGTTGTATCGATTGCCCTCGCCCCGTTTGTGGTCGTCTTTGTAGTCGTCCCACTGGCGAGCCCGCGTCAGTGCGGCCGGGTCGTCTCGCTCCTCCAGTCGCTCCTGCGCACAGCGCTGACGTCAGCCAGTGACGTCATCCGCGCCCAACCAGCGACGTCAAACCATTGAATTCCGTATTCAACTAATAACCCCACAAAAAAAGATAATCAAGCATAACCGATTTAACACCATGTTTATGGTGAGTAGCCATCTTCGCCGCCCGACAGAAATAACCTTGTAAATTCAATCCGGCCGCCATTGGCAGCCATTTTGTAACAGCTGTAGACGCCTTTCGGCGCTCAGCTGAACCGACGTCGTTCATTCCCCACCGGAATGTGCATATCAGTCCGCCAGCGCCACTTTGAACCAAGTCCACCAGGTTGAAGTATTTGAACCTGGAAATAGTTCGACCATCGCTGGCGCCTATCTATGGACTTTACTCCTCAAGTCGCTTAATTTGTCATTACACTATATTTTACAACAATTTACCAATACACTACAATATATTTTAGAATAAATTTATAAATGCAATATATTTAGTTTTGAACTAAATATATCACCGATCAATCCAAAATTGTGTTCAATAATCTCCCGTGTACAGATGAGTCACATTTCACGTTGACTAGTCACCTCAAAATCACTAGAACCGACAATTTTGTGGAACGTGCCTGAAGTCAAGTATGAACTATGACCCATGCAGCGCCATGAAATCTGGAAGTTCAGTGGAGAAGCACACCCAATGATAATCGTTTTTGACGTCACCTTTTCTTTTTGACATCATTAAGTGCCATATTTATCTGCACTTTTTTGCTAAAGGCTATGGGTGAGATTTGAGTCTTTAAAAGCGCATATGGCCTCTCCCAGTAATGCCACCGACTAGTAAAGGCAGCAGATACACCACTGACATCACCACCATGGAAAATAACTAATCAATAGGCATTATCCATGTACATTTACACATTTTTAGGACATCGGTTGGCTTTTTGAGATCACCCCTCCACTCTACAAAATATCAAATTCGGGGAACTTGGCCTATGGCCTAGCCAAGTCATGCCAAGACAGCTAGCCAAGTCATGCCAAGACAGCTAGCCAAGTCATGCCAAGACAGCTAGCCAAGTCATGCCAAGACAGCTAGCCAAGTCATGCCAAGACAGCTAGCCACCAAGAAGCTAGCCAAGTCATGCCAAGACAGCTAGCCAAGACAGCTAGCCAAGTCATGCCAAGACAGCTAGCCAAGTCATGCCAAGACAGCTAGCCAAGACAGCTAGCCAAGTCATGCCAAGACAGCTAGCCAAGTCATGCCAAGACAGCTAGCCAAGTAGCCAAGACAGCTAGCCAAGTCATGCCAAGACAGCTAGCCAAGTCATGCCAAGACAGCTAGCCAAGTCATGCCAAGACAGCTAGCCAAGTCATGCCAAGACAGCTAGCCAAGTCATGCCAAGACAGCTAGCCAAGTCATGCCAAGACAGCTAGCCAAGTCATGCCAAGACAGCTACCTAGCCAAGTAATGTCTCACCAGGCATGAGTGTTTCATAACGCCGTTCTTTGTGATAATAAATGTATTCGAGAGGGGAAATTCAAAAACACTTTCAACACAGTACCGGACATTGACCTGTCCCAGCTCTGTGGTCTTCATATATTGCAACTTATGTTTTAGACAAGATGCGTTCATCAACTGCAGGAGAGTCTGCCAAATTCCCACACATCACCTCGAACGGCTTAGCTTTCTTGGAAAACCCTACGGGTTTGGTTTGGCTTGGTTATTGGTTTTACGACACGTCGACCGTTGAGTCATATAGCGTCGGCAATCTCTCACGCCGATTGGTCGCGGGCGAAGAGTGGCGACAGGTGAGATTCGAACCCACAATCTTTCGATTGTGAGACTAGCATCTAACCCCTAGACCACTCGTCCCCAAACCCTTCGGGTGGGCGTCAAATTGAACCGTGCACTATGTCGGCGAAACGTACACACCCACGGCGCGCCGCCTCCCAACACGTCTGCGCCCACTTCAAGCTGCGACGCCTGTTTGGTGTTGCGTAAGAACACTCAGCAGGAGTGAGAACACTAAGCAGAGCATGCGAGCAGACCACGCGCCGGCACGGATTCATATTTTGGAATGCTGGATTTGGACTGGGCAGTTTTCGTGCCATCAAATCAGTAATCCGGTGTCAAATTTTGTGTCTTCTTCACTTAGAAATGCCAGTTGTATCGCCGGACTTTGTGGGTGCTCGACTTCGATTTATAATTGGCAGACGTTCGGATCAGGAAAAGACGAACCGAAATCAATCCGTGAATGCGAGATGTGCCCCAAGCTTTCGACCACAGCAAGATACTAATGCTGGAATACAAGTCCCGACCAAGAGTGAAAGGGTTGGATAGTTTACCAAACCGCAATGAGCATGCGTCATTTCAATGTTACCAACACCATTCAACCTTCTAGTGGGAAATCGAAGTGCATATCTCTTCGGGATGATGATTTTCTGGATGAGAGAAGCTCACTGTGGGCTGATTTTTCCAATCCCAGCTCCAAGCCCACAAAAGAGAAACCTGGCACCTATCTCACAGCACACAATCCCAGTTCCAAGCCCACAACAGACAATGCCAGCGCCAAGCCCACAACAGACAATCCCAGTCCAAAACCCACAACAGACAATCCAAGCCCCAAGCCCACAACAGACAATCCCAGTCAAAAACCCACGACAGACAATCCAAGCCCCAAGCCCACAACAGACAATCCCAGCCTCAAGCCCACAACTGACAATTCCAGCCCCAAGCTCACAACAGACAATCCCAGCCCCAAGCCCACAACAGAAGGAGCATTACCTGTGTCCTGGCTGGCTGGTAATAGCCCCCTGGTGGTGGCTATTGGTCTAACGATACGTCGGCCGTTTGGTCACATGGCGAACGGCACAAGAGTAGCGACAGGCGAGACACAATATTTCTACTGTGAGGCGGGATACACACCCCCAGACCACTCACCTGCGTCTCGCGTGTGACGTCATCACTCGACTGAGCGGGCAGGTTGACAGGGGCCGCGCCTCCGACCTGCCACCTGGCGGCAGTGACGGCAGTCGACGGTCAAACACGACACGGTGCGGTGGGCGCATGTGGTTGACAGGGGCCGCGCCTCCGACCTGCCACCTGGCGGCAGTGACGGCAGTCGACGGTCAAACACGACACGGTGCGGTGGGCGCATGTGGTTGACAGGGGCCGCGCCTCCGACCTGCCACCTGGCGGCAGTGACGGCAGTCGACGGTCAAACACGACACGGTGCGGTGGGCGCATGTGGTTGACAGGGGCCGCGCCTCCGACCTGCCACCTGGCGGCAGTGACGGCAGTCGACGGTCAAACACGACACGGTGCGGTGGGCGCATGTGGTTGACAGGGGCCGCGCCTCCGACCTGCCACCTGGCGGCAGTGACGGCAGTCGACGGTCAAACACGACACGGTGCGGTGGGCGCATGTGGTTGACAGGGGCCGCGCCTCCGACCTGCCACCTGGCGGCAGTGACGGCAGTCGACGGTCAAACACGACACGGTGCGGTGGGCGCATGTGGTTGACAGGGGCCGCGCCTCCGACCTGCCACCTGGCGGCAGTGACGGCAGTCGACGGTCAAACACGACACGGTGCGGTGGGCGCATGTGGTTGACAGGGGCCGCGCCTCCGACCTGCCACCTGGCGGCAGTGACGGCAGTCGACGGTCAAACACGACACGGTGCGGTGGGCGCATGTGGTTGACAGGGGCCGCGCCTCCGACCTGCCACCTGGCGGCAGTGACGGCAGTCGACGGTCAAACACGACACGGTGCGGTGGGCGCATGTGGTTGACAGGGGCCGCGCCTCCGACCTGCCACCTGGCGGCAGTGACGGCAGTCGACGGTCAAACACGACACGGTGCGGTGGGCGCATGTGGTTGACAGGGGCCGCGCCTCCGACCTGCCACCTGGCGGCAGTGACGGCAGTCGACGGTCAAACACGACACGGTGCGGTGGGCGCATGTGGTTGACAGGGGCCGCGCCTCCGACCTGCCACCTGGCGGCAGTGACGGCAGTCGACGGTCAAACACGACACGGTGCGGTCGGCGCATGTGGTTGACAGGGGCCGCGCCTCCGACCTGCCACCTGGCGGCAGTGACGGCAGTCGACGGTCAAACACGACACGGTGCGGTCGGCGCATGTGGTTGACAGGGGCCGCGCCTCCGACCTGCCACCTGGCGGCAGTGACGGCAGTCGACGGTCAAACACGACACGGTGCGGTGGGCGCATGTGGTTGACAGGGGCCGCGCCTCCGACCTGCCACCTGGCGGCAGTGACGGCAGTCGACGGTCAAACACGACACGGTGCGGTGGGCGCATGTGGTTGACAGGGGCCGCGCCTCCGACCTGCCACCTGGCGGCAGTGACGGCAGTCGACGGTCAAACACGACACGGTGCGGTGGGCGCATGTGGTTGACGGGGCCGCGCCTCCGACCTGCCACCTGGCGGCAGTGACGGCAGTCGACGGTCAAACACGACACGGTGCGGTGGGCGCATGTGGTTGACAGGGGCCGCGCCTCCGACCTGCCACCTGGCGGCAGTGACGGCAGTCGACGGTCAAACACGACACGGTGCGGTGGGCGCATGTGGTTGACAGGGGCCGCGCCTCCGACCTGCCACCTGGCGGCAGTGACGGCAGTCGACGGTCAAACACGACACGGTGCGGTGGGCGCATGTGGTTGACAGGGGCCGCGCCTCCGACCTGCCACCTGGCGGCAGTGACGGCAGTCGACGGTCAAACACGACACGGTGCGGTGGGCGCATGTGGTTGACAGGGGCCGCGCCTCCGACCTGCCACCTGGCGGCAGTGACGGTAGTCGACGGTCAAACACGACACGGTGCGGTGGGCGCATGTGGTTGACAGGGGCCGCGCCTCCGACCTGCCACCTGGCGGCAGTGACGGCAGTCGACGGTCAAACACGACACGGTGCGGTCGGCGCATGTGGTTGACAGGGGCCGCGCCTCCGACCTGCCACCTGGCGGCAGTGACGGCAGTCGACGGTCAAACACGACACGGTGCGGTCGGCGCATGTGGTTGACGGGGCCGCGCCTCCGACCTGCCACCTGGCGGCAGTGACGGCAGTCGACGGTCAAACACGACACGGTGCGGTGGGCGCATGTGGTTGACAGGGGCCGCGCCTCCGACCTGCCACCTGGCGGCAGTGACGGCAGTCGACGGTCAAACACGACACGGTGCGGTGGGCGCATGTGGTTGACAGGGGCCGCGCCTCCGACCTGCCACCTGGCGGCAGTGACGGCAGTCGACGGTCAAACACGACACGGTGCGGTCGGCGCATGTGGTTGACAGGGGCCGCGCCTCCGACCTGCCACCTGGCGGCAGTGACGGCAGTCGACGGTCAAACACGACACGGTGCGGTCGGCGCATGTGGTTGACAGGGGCCGCGCCTCCGACCTGCCACCTGGCGGCAGTGACGGCAGTCGACGGTCAAACACGACACGGTGCGGTGGGCGCATGTGGTTGACAGGGGCCGCGCCTCCGACCTGCCACCTGGCGGCAGTGACGGCAGTCGACGGTCAAACACGACACGGTGCGGTGGGCGCATGTGGTTGACAGGGGCCGCGCCTCCGACCTGCCACCTGGCGGCAGTGACGGCAGTCGACGGTCAAACACGACACGGTGCGGTGGGCGCATGTGGTTGACAGGGGCCGCGCCTCCGACCTGCCACCTGGCGGCGTGACGGCAGTCGACGGTCAAACACGACACGGTGCGGTGGGCGCATGTGGTTGACAGGGGCCGCGCCTCCGACCTGCCACCTGGCGGCAGTGACGGCAGTCGACGGTCAAACACGACACGGTGCGGTGGGCGCATGTGGTTGACAGGGGCCGCGCCTCCGACCTGCCACCTGGCGGCAGTGACGGCAGTCGACGGTCAAACACGACACGGTGCGGTGGGCGCATGTGCGACGCATTCGTTGATTATTTGGGTTTGAAGGCGCGCCGACTGCACGGTCATTTGGCGCCCATTACGACGCGCTCCAGTGCTGGGCCACATTGCGTCGCCAACCTCTGACGCCGGCCGGTCGCGGGTGGACTCGGTAATGCCGCCGGTTGTGGGATTCGAACCCACGATCAAGAGTTGAACGCCCCACCGACTGAGCTGCCGATACCTCGGAGACTACTGAAGCTAGAAGCACACACGCTGGAGGGAGGATTACGGCTGTAGTGATAATTCTGCAGTACACATTTGATGACCCCCTGGAGACCGGTCCCCGCACCGACGGAACCCCGACCGTGACCTTGACCGTGACCTTGATCGCTGACAATCCAGTCGACTTTACATCCGTCCAGTTCCTAGATTTAACAACGAATTTCACTTCTTTTTTTGCATATGATGCTCCCATCAATTTGCAACATAGTCACAATATTCCGTTGCCCATGACCTGCTGTTTACTGGAACCAGCTGCCAGGAACCATTGGCAGTAGCAACACACTGAACAGCTTTAAAAACGGCATAGACAATCATTATAAGAATAGGGGGCTTGTTTTTTGTATTCCAGGGAGGGTTGATCGAGAGATTTGGTGGGCAACTGGCTCAGTGTCCAAAGTGCAACCAAGAAGGGCCCTTGTGGCTCATAGTTGCACTGATCTCTTATGTCTTTATGTTGTCGAACAACAGGATGGGCTGGCACGCTCGGCCTCCCGTCCGCTCGGAGTGTTGAAATCAACACCAATAATCTGACTTGCCGCCCAGTCGTCGCTTTCTCAAGTGTCCGGAACACTCTTCCCAATGCCTAAAATGACCCCCCAAGCCCTCCGCTGACAAACAGTCTCGAGAATAACTCCTCGGCGAAGGCGCCGGTCAGACCGCCAGAGGCCTGCCGTTAGTTAGTGGTTTGGGCCTTAGGGCCTTAGGGCGCCACGACCAGTTTTGATCATGCGCGTCAGAGGCCTGCCGCGGCGACTGCTGACGTCATCAGAGGTCTGTCGCGGCGACTGCTGACGTCACCAGAGGTCTGCCGCGGCGACTGCTGACGTCACAAGAGGTCTGTCGCGGCGACTGCCGACGTCACCAGAGGTCTGTCGCGGCGACTGCCGACGTCACCAGAGGTCTGTCGTGGCGACTGCCGACGTTTTCTTCACCTTACCTAACCAAGCCAAGCCAAGCCAAGCCAAGCCAAGCCAAGCCAAGCCAAGCCAAGCCAAGCCTAGCCTAGCCTAGCCTAGCCTAGCCTAGCCTAGCCTAGCCTAGCCTAGCCTAGCCTAGCCTAACCTAGCCTCGACTAGTGCTGACGTCACCAGAGGCCTGCTGTGACTACTGCTGACGTCACCAGAGGCCTGCCGTGACTACTGCTGACGTCACCAGAGGCTTGCCGACGTCACCAGAGACCTGCCGTGACGACTCACGTGCCGTCGTTGACCCGCTGCTGGTAGAGCTCCTCCACGGACATGGTGGGCAGCGCGCTGTAGCCGGTGCCGAACACGGCCGCCTCCAGCCTAGTGCGCGTGATCACCACCGGACGGAGCGGCGCCACCGGCGGCCGCGGCGGCGCCGGCTCGGCCGCCGCGCCGCCCCTGCAGCACACGGCGCGCGTCACGAGGTGCAGAGTGATGCAGAGTGAATGAGAGTGAAAGAAAGTGAACGAGTGATGCAGGGTGAATGAGAGTGATGCAGTGATGAAGTGATGGAGAGTGATGCCGAATGAAGTGATGGTGGCAGCGTCGGCGGTGGCGGTGGCGGTGGTGATGATGGTGGTGGTGGTTTCTTTCTTCGTTTATTGGGTGGTTCTCGACACACTTTGCGCAAGATCACGGCTAATGGCGCCGCCCACACTGTTCCGCCGGTGGGTCGCGGGATTGGGAAATGTCCCGAGTGGCGTGGGTGTTGAACCAGGGACATTTGGTACTCGGAGCTCAACACCTTAACCGCTCGGCCATCCCTGCCTGGTGGTGGTGGTGGTGGTGGTGGTGGTGGTGTTGGTGGTGGTGGTTATGGTGACGGTTATGGTGACGATGACGATGACGATGACGATGACGGTGACGGTGACGGTGACGGTGACGGTGACGGTGACGGTGACGGTGACGGTGACGGTGACGGTGATGGTGATGGTGATGGTGATGGTGATGGTGATGGTGATGGTGATGGTGATGGCTAAGGTTATGGCTATGCTGATGATAGTGATGGTGATGGTGATGGTGATAGCGATGACGGTGACGGTGGCGGCGGTGGCGACACGGCCACCACGGTGGCTTGTTCTCGACCTTATCGGTCTCGCTGACAGCTGCCAACTGACCCTCCCAGCCACTGACCCTAAATACGAGCCTGTGAAGCGACTCGAATCTTTAATTGCCGGGACAGGGGGGACCAGTGCGAGCCAGCGCTCAAACCAACCGAGCTACTGAGAGCAGTTAATGGACAATACCCAATGCTAGTGCATACATTTGGAGGGGCCAATGAGTGCCTTATCACGGGGGGGTTATTGGTTATTGGTTTTACGACACGTCGACAGTTGAGTCATGTAGCGTCGCCAATCTCTCACGCCGATTGGTCGCGGGCGAAGAGTAGCGACAGGTGAAACTCGAAACCACAATCTTTCAATTGTGAGATGGGCAACTTACCCCTAGACTACTTGTCCCCTATATCATGGGGGCTTATACATAAGCTTCACATTCACATCCTAAATATAGACAACCACGGGGCGAGGGGGAGCACCGAGGTGACAATTCCCCCCAAAATACAGGAAAATACGTCCCTGTCCTAGGAGGTAAGCATACGGCAACACAGACGCTAAGCACACACCACACGCGCCGCCGACGGCGGAACGGTCGCGCACCATCGGTTACGCGTCGCCACAACAGATGGCAGCACGCACCTGGCCTTCAGCTGCTGCATGTGCTCCAGTATGGGCTTCTCCAGCTGGAGGCTGTTGAGCTCGGCGACCGCCTTGCCGACCGCCTGCCGCAGCAGCGTCAGGTGGTAGGCGCGCACCACCTCGTCGTCCGGACTGGGACGCGCCATGGCTGCCTGAAACCGCGCCGGGCGAGTCGGAGCACTGGGGCGGGGACGGCCGAGTGGTCAAGGTGCTGAGCTCCGGGTGCCAAAGGTACCGGGTTCAGCACTGGCACACCGCTCGGGACGTGTCCCAACCCCGCGGCCCGCCGGCGAAACACGAAACGGTGCGGGCGGCGCCATCAGCCGTGATCGTGCACAAAGTGCGTCGTGAACCACCCAATAAACAAACGAGTCTGTCCATTCGGCTACAACTGGTTGAATATATTGCCAACACTTGGACACAACGACGATAGCTATATGGATGCGCCCACAGGTGCAGGAACAGCGAGACCAGGGGGCCATGACGCCTCCCCCCCCCACACACTTTTCATGGACATCTAACCTTAATGCTATGGCGACGCTATGGCGGTAAGAATCCTTAATGCTATGGCGGTAAGAATCAACTCCGAAATAGGGTTTGGCCCCCTCACTTTTTGAGACGTACCTACGCCTCTGGAGCAGTGTGGACGGCGTCATTAGCCGTGGCCGTGCATAAGGTGCGTTGAGCACCATCCAATAAACAAACAAACAAAATGCCAGGCCTGGCCCAAATAAAGAACCAACCAAGCAAAACGATGGATGATATTAGCCAGCGGAGTCATTTTGCAAAAATGCTTGCTTGTGCTCAAGTAGCATTGGTAATGCTGAATGAAATAATAAAAAAGTCGACCTAATTTAGTGTTCGCCGCATGGGTGTCGCTTTGTGTACTTTTCAGGTAGGTTTGCCACCCCACCCCCAGAATGTCGGCTTGCCCACAATAATTTCAACTTCCAACATGGGACCATGTGATATCTGCCCCCAATCCATTTGGACCCACCCATTGTCTCCATGCATTGACCCGGAACTTTTTTCTTCAGAAATCGACGCACCTGGTTTGCCATGGGTCCAATTACAAAATTAGGGGCATTAGGGTACCCCCGGTACCCCCCCCCCCATCCTTCCGGACCCGGACTCGCACCTACAGTGTGGCCAGCTGTTTGTCCAGCTTCTCCTGCCCCGGTATCCCTCCCTCTCACCCTTTCAGACCGCCTTACAGTTCAAGTGGGACCAGCTGTTTGTCCAGCTTCTCCTGCCCCGGTATCCCTCCCTCTCACCCTTTCAGACCGCCTTACAGTTCAAGTGGGACCAGCTGTTTGTCCAGCTTCTCCTGCCCCGGTACCCCCCCCCCCCACCCCAACCCCTCCTTCCGGACCGCCTCGCACCTGCAGTGTGGCGAGCTGCTTGTCCAGCTCCTTCTGCTCGCGATACCTCCGCAGGCGCTCCTCGCGCTGTTTGGACATGGTTGCCAGGTCGCGCATGGTCGGCGCCCGCGGCTGTCGACTGGCCGCCTCTGCCGTCTGGAGACAGGTCAGGTCACGGCTCAGGTCACGAGGCAGGTCAATGGCCAGGTCATATGTCAGATCATACAGCAGGCCACGGGTCAGACAGCGGGTCAGGTCACTGACCAAGCCATACATCAGACCACGGATCCGGTCACATGCCAGTTAGTTAGTTATTGGGGCTTTAGGGCGCATCGACTGCATTGGTCATTTAGCGCCCAGGTCACATGTCAGGTGATCTGTGACCAAGCCATACATCAGACTACAGGTCAGGCCAGGGGTCAGGTCGCCGACCAGTCCATGCAACAGGCCAGGGGTCAGACCACAGCTCCGATCATCACAGGTCAGGTCGCCGACCAGTCCATGCATCGGACCAGGGGTCAGGCCACAGCTCCGATCATCACAGGTCAGGTCGCCGACCAGTCCATGCCTCAGCCCACAGGTCAGGCCACGATTCAAGTCAGCATCAGGTTGCAACCAGGTCACATTTCATGCCACAGGTGAGGCCACGGACCATGTCACACTCACCACAGGTCATATCGCATGACAGCAAACAGGTCAGGTCACATGCTAGTTAACAGGTCAGGACAGGCCAGACCACGCGTCAGATCGCAGATCAGACTTCGGACCACGTTACAGCAGTGTTGAAATAGTTGTTTTCGTCAGATGTTCAGTGGTGGACAGAGATCCATGATGTCGAAACAACTCATGAAATAATTGCCATTTTAGATATATTTTACTTCCTAACTCAATCTAGAGCCAGAAGAGTACTTGGTACGGTATTGTTTGTGCATTACTGGAAGTTACGATACCCGCACTGTTAACAAACAACTTTAATCGTTGAAGAGGTCACAGTATGGAAAATTACATCACCTGAAAGCATGTTATGAGACGTGTGCGCATAACTATCCACAATTTTTTTTTTTTTTTTTCGTCCGCCACCAAAGATCAGGTGACCAGGAGTGCCCCCTCCCCTTACCCAACGACTGCAAGTACCTTACGTTAACACCATAAAATAAACAGTAAAGTCGCGGCACTCCCAGCTAAGAGATGGAAAACAAATAAACGAGCATAAAAGCACCCAGTGTTAGAGCAATAAAACTAGCAATAAAGAATGCTGAAAGTAGTCATACCCAAAGGAGGCATATGACTGGCCCTATATCCATCCCAAAGAGAAGTTGAGGCCTAAACTATAATGTTAGTAGCTGGTTTGTGACGAGATGGTAGTAGGCACTCCTAATTTGAAACAATGCCACATTTAACAGCGTAACATGCAACACGCCTGAGCATGTTACTTATAAACGCGATACTGATGAAGACTATTCGCTATGGGCGCTGTATAACATACACATACATTAACGGCTTAAGAACTGCTCTTGTCTGACAAAGATGTCGATTCGACATTCAGCACGGGTGATCCGCCGTTAATTTGAACGAAAAAAATCATTCAGTTACAGATTAGGTCATTAGTAATTAAGTACATGGTCTGTTCACATGACATGGTGTGCTAAGCCACATGGTGCAAATGACATAGCTTCAAATGACATGGTGCAGCTTCAAATGACATGGTGCAGCTTCAAATGACATGGCGCAGCTTCAAATTGGGTAATCGGTCCAGTCGCGGGTCGCGGGTGGCCGACCAGGTCACATGTCACGTCACAGGCATGGCGACGGACTGGGTCACGGGCCTGGTGACAGCTTAGGTCACAGGCCCTTTGACAGGTCAGGTCTAGCTTCGATCACAGATGACATAACACCCATGTCGGATCAAGTCCTCAGTGGAGCGGGTCAGGTCACGGGTCAGGTCACTGATGACATCACATCCCGTGTCAGATCATACGTCAGTCACTGTGATGCAGGGGCGGCCAACCGGTACGGTCATTGTCAGGTCAGGTCAAGTCACCATCTCAGGTCAGACCACAGGATCAGGTGGACGGATCAGTTGCTCCGGTGTAAGGACAGTCACACGATATGGTCCCACGGCATTCACGGACTTGTTACTTCGCTACACAAGTGTCGCCCTGTCCGGGGCGACATTTTGTAAAACTCACACGGCTAAACAAGACACAGCAACGAAAGCAAAGCACAGCGAGGAAACAAAGCACAGCGAGGAAGCAAAGCACAGCGAGGAAACAAAGCACAGCAAGGAAAGCACGACAGGTCACGGGACGGTGACCCATGAGGAAACCTGGCGTCCAGAGGAAGAAAAGCGCATGTCCTCGTTTGGGAGCAATTTTCGGCTCTATACTTTGGACCGGTTTGAATCAATGCAGGCGATGATCACGGCATTTCTTGGTTGAATTGCACCTTTATGCACCGTGCACATAGAGACGTAGCTTGTAATAAATGCAGAATGAACTTGCGCTTTTCTTCATTTGGACGGCAGAATGGGGACACGAATGATCAGCGGCTGGCACCAAGTTGAAGCAATCTTGCGAAACAAGCGACATCTTTACTGCGCTGTTCACGACGCACTGGTTGGTTGGTTGGTTATTGGTTTTACGACACGTCGACCGTTGAGTCATATAGCGTCACCAATCTCTCACGCCGATTGGTCGCGGGCGAAGAGTAGCGACAGGTGAGACTCGAACCCACAACCTTTCGATTGTGAGACGAGCATCTCACCCCTAGACCACTCGTCCCCTCACGACGCACTGGATGCACTATCACGGCTAATGGCGCCGCCCGCACTGTCTCGCCGCCGAGCCGCAGTGCTGGGAAGCAATCAGAATGGCGCGAGTGTTGAGCCCGGTGGTGGTGGTGGATTGCTGTTTAGGGGCACGTCGACAGCAAGGTCATTTTGTGCCCACAACAATGGTTAGAGAGAAACTAAAACGGTATGTCCTTCAAATAATCATTAGTGGAGATAAAATCTTGGTTCATCAAGGACGATATATCACATCAAAGTTTGCGTGTCGAAGATAAGTAAAGATGTTACTGGACGTCACGACATCCGAGTCGTCACTCAGAAGCATACGTAAGGAGTCGTTGCTCGCTCTTCCAAAGTATTGACGTCGTAGAGGTTCCAGTGTTGAACAAGCTACAATTACATGGTATACAGTAAGCAGGGCAGAACAGCGTGGGCACAAGGGTCGGTCATCTCCAAACAGCAAGTATCTGTGTGTGGCTAGGGTATGTCCTATTCCTAGACGGCAGAGCGTAATTTCATCCCATCGTTCGACCCGATACGATGATCTCCACAGCCCTAGTGTCGGCTTCAGGATCTTTAGTTTATTACATTTCGAACTCCAGGCTTGTTGCCATTCTGATCGAATATACGATGATATATATGGGTAGAAATCTCCGGAGGGGGAGTAGTAACGAAACGACGCGGCCGCTGTTGATAGCTGCCTTCGCAGCCATGTCGGCAGCTTCATTCCCAGAGCCCGGTACCTTCGCGTCCACAGCTCAACTCCCCAACCACCCCTCCGCACACACAAGATAACTCTAACTCAAGAGACGGCAATTCGGTCCGCGGCGCGAATGACATCGTTGTCGTTTGTTGGGTGGCTTCACGACGCAGTTTATGCACATTCACGGCTAATGGCGCCGCCCACACTGTTTCGCCGGTGGGCCGCGGGATTGGGAAATGTCCCGAGCGGTGTCAGTGTTGAACCCGGGACCTTTGGTACCCATAGCTCAACACCTTAACCACTGGGCCAGCCCCGCCCCGCCCAAATGACGTCATCACTGCGTAAATTATGTCCGATGTTGACGGAAACAGAGACGACGGCGAGTGGGTAGATGAGTCTAAGTGGACAGCGTTGCTACCATGCGCCAAGATCCAAGCAAATCAACAATATGCAGGGACGTGCGGCGGGTACGCAGCGCAGCTTCGAACGGCGCCAAATGGCGGGACTCAAGCTGATAAAGACGACGACAGCTATCATCCTTTGAAGTACCACCTTTCCGGCCACAGACGCACCGTGCTATTGCTTCGTTGTAGATGGCGTGGATATGTGCACAGGGATGAGATACCTGATCTTCCCTGGGCCGGGCATTTTGGCCCTAGCACGAGACGACATACCTGATCTTCCCTGGGGCTGGGTATATCGGCCACAGCGCGAGATAATACACGTGATCTTACCTGGGACGGGGTACCCGGCCCCAGCACGACACGACATACCTGACCTTCCCCGGGTCGGGGCATCTCAGCACCAGCGCGAGATAACCTCCCTGATCTTCCCTGGGTCTGGGTATATCGGCCATAACACGAGACGACATACCTGACCTTCCCCGGGTCGGGGTATCTCAGTCCCAGCGCGAGATAACCTCCCTGATCTTCCCTGGGTCTGGGTATATCGGCCATAACACGACACGACATACCTGACCTTCCCCGGGTCGGGGCATCTCAGTCCCAGCACGAGACGACACACCTGATCTTCCCCGGGCCGTGGTATATCGGGCCCGGCACGAGAGGACATACCTGATCTTCCCCGCGCCTGGCCTGGTACCTCAGCCCTGGCACCAGACGACATACCTGATCTTCCCTGGGCCGAGGTAGCTCAGCGCCGGTGACCCCATAGTCGCGACAGCGCTGCAGGAAGTCCCGGTAGTACACCTCCGCTATGGTGATCACCTGCCGGCAGGCACGAGCCGTGGGAGCGTCTCGCAGCGCATTCGGGGCCGATTCGCCGCACGAAGTCGCCAATCGCGCACGCCGAGCGGCGGCGGCGAGCGCGAAAAACGCGCCGCCGGTGAGCATCGAACCCGCAACACTTCGGACACGGGGCGGGCGTGTCGAAAGCGTGCTACGGAATGATTATTATCTACACCGCCAATTTGAAGTTCTCCTCGGCCCGTGAATGAAGTCCTCATCCGTGCCCGTGCCCGATCCGTCAGTGAAGTTCGTCAGTCGGGGCAGGACTGTGTGATAATTAGGTACCGAATACATTTATTTTTCATAGAGGCATTGCTTTCTAAATCATTGACCAATATTTGGTGTAAGTGACACGGTTAAGCATCTCATAACTACTCAGCTGTCGTTCCATAACAATGTCCACAACAACAACAACAACAATGTGACGTGAGCATACAGTGATGCTCACGTCACAGTCTTCTAGGCATCGGTCACGCGTAACACACGTCTGTCACACCAGTCATGCTCCAGCAAAACCTCATTCACACTTGTTATAACTCGTCCACGCCTGCTATACCTCACCCACGCCTGCCATACTCCACCCGCGCCTGCCATACCTCACCCACGCCTGCCATACTCCACCCACGCCTGCCATACCTCACCCACGCCTGCCATACCTCATCCACGCCTGCCATGCCCCACTCCATAAGATCTATCACTACTTCGTGGCTGCCATATCCCCATGAAGTCAGCCCCCACACCTCCATACGGTCAGCCACCATATCTGCATGCAGTCAGCCCCCATACCTCCATACAATCCACGATCATATCTACATGCAGTCAGCCACTATATCTCCATACGGTCCGCCGCCATACCTTCATGCAATCAACCACCATACCTGCATATGATCCGCAGTCATACCTCAATACAATCAGCCCCCATACCTCAATACAATCAGCCCCATACCTCCATACCATCAGGCCCATACCTCCATACGGTCGGCATGGCTGCGGCGGCAGGTGAGGTCGCCCAGCAGCTGGGGCAGCAGCAGGAAGCGCAGGCTGGACGTCGGCAACTCCTCCAGCGACTCGTTGCGCGAGAAAAGTCCCGCCTCTGACACGGCTCGCGTCAGCTGCTCCAGAGCGCAGATCGCCTCCTGCACAGTCACCTGTCGTCCGGCGGAGTAGCGGTTGAGAGTACAGCCTCGGACATGGGTCAAATCAGCATCTCCGGGACGGGAATGCATTCCGTACTATCACCTGTCGTTCGGCGGAGCAACGGTTGAAAGTACAGCCTCGGACACGAGTCAAATCAGCATCTCCGGGATGGGGAGAGCCTCCTGCACAGTCACCTGCCGTTCGGCGTAGTAACAATGGAAAGTACAGTCTCGGACATGAGTCAAGTCAGCATGGGGAACGCCTCCTGCACTGTGGCCTGTCGTTCGGCGGAGTAACGGTTGAAAGTACAGCCTCGGACATGGGTGGTCAAATCAGCATCTGCGGGACGGGGAAACAGTGATAAATTATTCGTCAAATAGGGTGGAATATACCACCTTCTGAACACTAAATTGACATCCCTCCCAATGAAGTATCGACATCCTGCTTCATGATGAGTCGTTATGAAGTCTTCATAACTAATCTCGAACAGAATCTTGTTGATAAGTATCAGGCTGATACCATTGCAAGTTGTGATGTACACACACCTCTTAGCACAGTTCCGGGTACGAGGATTACCTACGATGTGGTCTGTTATACAACATCAGTTGATAAGGATAGGCACTTTGTATTGCTATCGCTAAAATGGTTACCGCTAAATTAGGTATCTTAAAACAAAGGAAAAATATGTACGTATGTGTACGCTGTTGGATCAGAATTGTGTTCGTGAATATTGACATCCTACTGTACTCCTTTCGACATCTCACACCTAACGAAAAACTATTATTTTAACACTGCGGGGAAAGCCCTCTGCATTGCCACCTGCAGTTCGACGGATTAACGTTTGAAAGTACAGCCTCGGACATGAACCAAATGAGCATCTCCGGGACGGGAAAGCCCCCTGTGCTGTCGCCTGAACCGGCGACATCGAGAGGTAGTGGAAGAGAGGAGATGAGAGGCAGTGGATCATATGGAGGTTCGGCCGGACAGCATGCTCAAGAGTTTGCAGTACCGATCTTAACATACGAATTAAACGTTCTTGGAAGCTAGGGGGACAGAAAGTGTATCTACGGGCTTTTGGGATGCGATGCAGAGAAGAATGCACTTGTTCCTTGATAAAGATGTGTGCTTATGAGGTTGAAGACACACAATAAACACATGAAGACGCAAAATAAATACTGAAGAGGAGTGCATCTTAAAAACTCGTTAGCCGGGGAAGGAGTCATCAAGGTCATACAGTGATAAATTATTCGTGAAATAGGGTGGAATATACCACTTTCTGAACACTGAATTGACATCCCTCCCAACCGAGCATCGACATCGTGCTTCGTGATGGGTCGTTATGAAGTCTTCATTTATAATTTCTAACAGTACCTTGTTGATAAGCAGCACGCTCATACTTACCACTGCAGACTGTGGTGCACAAGCATCTTTTGGCACACTTCCAGGTAAGATGATTGCCTACGATGTGGTCGGTTATACAATATCGGTTGATAAGGATAGGCGTTTTTATCGTCATCGCTAAAATAGTTAACTCTAAATAGGTATCTTAACACAAAGGAAAAAGGTCACGTATGAGTACACTGTTGGATCAGAATTGTGTTTGAAGAACTTATCAGGTATGTTAAATGGCATAGTTTCTATTGCGAATTTTGACATCCTACTGTACTCGTTTCGACATCTCACACCTAACGAAAAACCAATGTCTGAACACCGAGGTCATAGTATCTTGGGAATGGAATGGAATGGAATAGTATGGAATGAATAGTATGGAATGGAATGGAATAGTATGGAATGGAATGGTATGGAATGGAATGGAAATGTTGGGATCCGGCGGCGTCAATTTCAAGAATTAGGTTAGTTTGTTCAGAACCCACCAGTGTTCTGCTAGGCATTGCTGACAAATGGCCATGCCACGAAGCAACAAGTCAACTAGTGGAGATGACAGCAACCATGTGGTTGGCTGCTAAGCATGATGAAAAGGTAGTCGGTTGGTTGGTTGGTTATTGGTTTTACGACACGTCGACCGTTGAGTCATGTAGCGTCGCCAATATCTCACGCCGATTGGTCGCGGGCGAAGAGTAGCGACAGGTGGATGAAAAGGTAGTCCGCACTTACTTAGCATAGGATGTAGTATCCTCAATGGGGAACAATAATCAATAATCCACCATGCACAGCACTTGTAGTGATTTGTAAGCTAGCAATTGCCATGCATGGCGTGATAAAATAACCGAATAGGAACGAAAATTCCCATCGCGCTGTATGAGAGAACAGCAGCTCGGGTAACTTGCTGACCAAGCAGCAGTGTACCCGCAAACACTGGATGCTTTGTGTACACCGTAACAGTCCGGACGATAAAATTCCGGATGGGGCCGTCTTACATATGGGCGATTAGTCCATAGGCACGGCACCCACCTCCCAACCGAAAGGTCATGGGTTCGAGTCCCACTCATCGCCCACAGCCAATCGGCGTGAGAGACTGGCAACGCCACAAGACACCAACGCTCGACGCGTCGCCAAACCAACAACCAGGGCCAGGGTTGGATGTGTGCTTCAATAATCATGCATGTGGAGAGGAAAATTTTTGGGAACCAAACATGAAGACGATGTTTTTCTTCAAACATGTGACGTCATAATCTCAGTCTGCACTTTCCAGTGAATATTAGGCATTTTATCACAGAGCAGTTCATTGTCGAACAGCAACATTCAACCTCAAATGATAAATGGAGGGGACGAGTGGTCTAGGGGTAAGATGCTCGTCTCACAATCGAAAGATTGTGGGTTCGAGTCTCACCTGTCGCTACTCTTCGCCAGCGACCAATTGGCGTGAGAGATTGGCGACGCTACGTGGCTCAATGGTCCACGTGTCGTGAAACCAATAACCAATCAAATGAGAAATTGGCGCTGTATAACCAATGCAGTTGATGCGCCCTACCCTAACAACCAACCAACCGACAAATACACGAGGATAATGTTCTTGAAAGGACGACGTTCTGGATGCCAAGAGTCCAGGGAGTCCTGCTTTCCTGCCAAGAGTCCTGCTTTCCCAACCCTGATCGGGGATCGGGGCCGACTTCGATCGCGGCACGTGTCGCGACCCCCCCCCGCTCACTCGCCTGCAGTGTCTCGTCGCCGGACGGGGCCGTCGAGTCCTTGACCTCGGTGTACAGCTTCAGCGAGCGGTCCAGCTGCTGGCTGAGCGAGCCGTCCGCCGGCTCCGTGACGGTGGCCATGGCTCCTGGTGCTGCCTCCTGGCGCTGTCTCCTGGTGCTGCCTCCTGCCGCCGCCGCTCCTGCTGCCTCCTGCCGCCGCCGCTCCTGGTGCTGCCTCCTGCCGCTCCTGGTGCTGCCTCCTGGCGCCGCTCCTGGCAAGCCCTGCCGCCGCCTCCTGCCACCACCTCTGGCGAGTCCTGCCGCCGCCTCTGCCATTCACAGACAGACACAATGACTTGATCAGTACTCGATGCATTTGATGTACACACTCGATGTCAGTACTCGATGTCAGTACTCGATGTCAGTATTCGATGTCAGTATTCTATGTCAGTACTCTATGTCAGTACTCGATGTCAGTACTCGATGTCAGTACTCGATGTCAGTACTCGATGTCAGTACTTGATGTCAGTACTCTATGTCAGTACTCTATGTCAGTACTCGATGTCAGTACTCCATGAGGGACGGCGCGTGCAACAGCCACGAAGCGACCGACAGCAACAGGCAGATATTATTCATACTTGTTTTATTCCATGTGGATGCTGACCTATTGTTTCGCATTTTTACAACATCTATAAGGCTAGTATTTACAACTATTTTAAGCCACATAGTTGGTTCACGTTATGATCACTCCTGTAATGCACACTTGTTTGTCCTCACATACTTTGCAGTGATGTTAAACACTGTGACTTCACCGATCAGTGGAGGATTGCTCTGCTGGTGAGCATGTGTGAATAAACATAAACATAAGTCACACACTGCTGCTGCTATCACTGGTTCACAAACAGAAACAGCCACCAATTACTGTTGCTGCCACCACTGTGGTTCACAAACAAACAGCCACCACATACAGTTGGTGCCACTACTGTGGTTCACAAACATAAACAGCCACCACATACAGTTGGTGCCACCACTGTGGTTCACAAACATAAACAGCCACCACATACTGTTGTTGCCACCACCGTGATTCACAAATAAACATGAGCACATTATCTCTTGCTAAAAGATGCATGGTCCTCACTGCTAATTGTGATAATAAAGCACACCTGGCATGAATGACATTCAATTAGTATTGATCTATTAGTAGTTGACATTCAATCAATCAATGGGAGCCCATATTCACAGATATGCCAATCCCCTAGATTAGAGCAAATAGTGAAACAGAAAATAGCCTCACATGATCAACTCTATATACTACTCTAACATGATCTAAAACTGACAAATGTGCTGATGGTAGCAAATGATATGCCTATACACCTCCAAAATAAGTTAAATTAAAGCAAATAGATTGTGGATTATAAAACTTTTCTAACTTGAACATGCATCTGGCTGAACATGCATCTGGCTGAACAACAAATGTTTTCACCAACTTTCATCCCAGCACATTGCGAGTAGTCAGGACTGAAAAATGTGGCAGGCCTTGCATCTCAATAACCTGCTGTATCTCAGGGGTTCAATTTACTTCCCATAAAGATTTTTGAGGATGGTGAAGAAACAGTTTGGCAGTGTTCTGAAATTTTGCATACCTCTTCCCACATGAATTTGGCATGTGAAATCTTGACATCAAGCCATCTAGTTACCAAGTTAGTAAAGCAAGTGAGGCCACCTAAAAAAAATGAACCAGTCATCATGCTTTAGGTGATACAGATATTTCAATGAGTTCCATCATTTGCTTATCTTTAGGCATGTAACAAAATACACCAGAGGAATTTCTTTTGCCCATTTTTTGAAGCCTTATTTGGTTTGCATATTTACCCATGAGGATTAAAATGAAAGATTATTGATAAAGTGAGCACATTTTGTGCAAGCAAGTTAACTCAAAACAACATTTTCTGGTGCACTGTACACATCATAAAAAAGTTAATTCAAGAAACTTAAAAACACTTCTTTTTTGTTAAATTTAATTTTTAAAAAATGTTCCATGGATTGGCAAACATTTTGGGGCCATGGCCAATTTCAATCAACTCCCTTTTCTGATTTGAAACAATTTGTTTTTAAATTATACCTGAAAATGAACTACCCAGAGCCAATGTCATGATATCAATGTCTTGATAGCATAGACCACCCTAATGTCACTTTTGAGGGTAGAACATTTTGGTGGTGGTTCAGGACCATACTCATTGAGCACTTTCTGATTGCAACACTTTTATCTTTGTGCAATGCTTAGTTTGAAGATTAGAATGTGGCATGCACCCCCAAGACAGGGTGAGGATCTGACTGGAACGATGGCACAGGTTAACAAGCAGCATCTCAAGCACAGTGGTACATAATAGAGATGAGCAAAGAGTGTGCTGTACAGTGTACATATTACATAAGGTACCTACCTAGGTTGGCATGAGATATAGAGAGATATAGGTACATAATATAGATATAGGTACATAATGAGATATAGGTACATAATAGAGATGAGCAGAGTGTGCTGTACATATTACATAAGGTGCCTACCTAGGCTGGCATGCATCACATCTTGTGCATGTGAGCACAGCAAATGTGGTATGTGTACATTGTCAGCAGGGTTTGAGATAGGATGTTCTTGGGCTTGTGTCATCCAGAACATCATGCTCCCCGTAAAATTATCCTCTCATTGTTTTCACTTGGAGGCTGTGTGACAAAGCATTCAAGGCCCAATGGAAAGTGTGAACTCAAACTGGGATTCTGATGTTAAAAATGTGATGAAAAATATCTGGTATTATTGCAGATCAAGGTAAATTTTGATTCTTTGGAAATATTTTTTATCTCAAATACCATGTATTTTGATGTGGCTAAGAACCACTCATTTTCTCTGAAAATGATTACATTTCAGTTGGCAAAGAAATACACTATCACAATTTTTACTCTACAAATATAGCCAATCTGGTATGATTATCCATACCTAGTGTGCCACAGATGTGCTAAAGAAGAAATTCAACTCTTCATGCACTCAATTCAATACTTTGGGCTTTAGGGCACTTCGACCAGAATTGATCAATCGCCTCAATTCAATACTCCTTCACCTCAAAAACCTTATGCTTCTGGCATAATTCTATACTCATTCTGACAGAACATTTGCAACCCATGTGCCCAGAACCCTCTATCAAGGCCAGAAGTTCCTTGCAATGTTGTTAGCATTGCTGACAGTGGCAACGTTTGCCAAGATTTGATGGCGTGGGACAGAAAAATTTGTTTCGGAGAATTCTGGTTTTCTGGTTAGGTTAGGTTGGGTTAGATTATGTTATATTATAATATATTATATTTATTATGCTACATTATCTTAGTCTATCTTAGTTTAGGTTAGGTTATTTTTTTATATGGTTTATCTATTTATATGTAATTTTTTCATTCTTGAACAAGCAACAGTCAGCTGACAAGCCACTCAGCGACACATCAGTGTAAGGATGGGTTTGCTGTGTACCGGTTGCACTCCAGTACCTCACAAAATTATTAAGTTTTCTTTTGAGGACAATCAAGCAAGTTTATAATTTTCTGACAACACAGTATTGTTCCCAGCAAGGTTATTTGCCCAAATTGTTCCAGGGTCTGCCAGTATTTGTTTTCGAAGGAATTCCACAGCCATAAGATTCATAATTCCCTTCTTGAAGCATCAAAACTTTATAAGCCACAGTCTGAGCACCATACTGGTTGATCCAATACCACTGAGGTACAAATGAATAAGCCACAGCCCAGACGATCCCATTGAGGTATGTAAATGTTTGCAGCATTAACTCATAAAATACCAACAACATTGTAGCACATTTCCTCTGTACCATACCTGCAACATCAACAATTGTATCAACTGTGGTTGACCTAAAAGTAAACATTTGCAGAGAAAATGGTGGTCACATCATCTTTTTCACCTTAAAAAGTATCACACTAAAATAAATTAAAAAAATTCAAGTTACCTTGATCTGCAAATTTAACAAATATCCTCTATGTATTCGATTGCCGGACAATTTGTATATCTACATTCAGGATTATAAAGCACAAACGCAACCCTGACCGCCACTCATAGATTACCGCCAGTGCTTGCAGTAAGATGAGTATCCAATTCAACAAAACTAACCGTAGTTCTTCAGCTA
Organism: Ashinkailepas kermadecensis; assembly: GCA_034440615.1. Taxonomy (NCBI): domain Eukaryota; kingdom Metazoa; phylum Arthropoda; class Thecostraca; family Neolepadidae; genus Ashinkailepas; species Ashinkailepas kermadecensis. The sequence goes on along the minus strand of JAOTOM010004496.1, from coordinate 21,996 downwards.
TTTAGTGTGGGCCGAACAGACGTTGTTGCACGGCCAATTGCTATACTATTAAAACAAACTGTGACCAAAAATGAAGTGAAGCTGTTCAGATTAATGTCACCTACTACCTACGTCCACACCAAATGCTTTCCCTCACTGGCCTTGCTTTGCAATACGGGCAAGGCCCAGATCGAGGCCACCCTCATGCACTAATATCGGGGAGCCGCGCCACAAACATGTGCACCACATTTGTATTCGAATACGATGACTGCCATATCGTGGCCTCGTCATATGGGTGTTCCATATGAGTTAGTTCTTTTGCATTTGTATTGATCAAATTATTTTGAGCTCCGACGCAGGATCATACCCTAGGATCAGAATGTTTTTGGGAGATCATGGCGGGAGGACATGTGACATCCTATGAACCACGTTGATAAAATATATGCATGCAATGCTTCAATAAGCAGATCATGCAGCTCATAACTATGGTTTATCGCTTGTAATTGACGACACTGGCGGATCTAGCCCACCGATTTGGGGGGGGGAGAAACTTTCGGTTTTCGGCGTCAGCCCTCTCTCCTCCCCTCCCCCAGTGGCGTACCTAGGAATTACATCAGGGGAGGGGTCGAACGGATTTGGAGGGTGCCCATTCTCCCACTATTTTTTGTTAAAAGCACCGGATTTCGACCACTATTTGGCAAAGGGGCCCATTTTTTAAATAATAATTAAAATTAAAATTAAATAATAATTGACAAAATAATTTCCTGTCTAAATAATTTCCCAGCCTACCTCCACCGTTTCTATGTTACCAGATTTTTGTTCTCGTTTACCAAAACGTTCACGTTCACGTTCAACGTCTTGTACCACATGAACGTTCGTGCACGTGTACACACTGGCGGATCCGATTTTGTCAACTCTTGCTGTAAGCAGAACTTGAGCAGCATGGAACCCTCATGCGTGTCAGGATCTACTATGCTACCATACTGGCTTCAAAAAAATTATTTTTAACTAAAAAAAATACTTTAAAATTGGAGATTCTTTCATCCAGATGCTGTTTTTTAACCTCGGCAAAGGTTACTGCATTTTAATTTTGTTGACTTCAGTTGGTTTCGGGGGGCCAAAAGACACTATGGCCCCCCTTTTAAGCGCTTCGGGAGGGGGGCATGGCCGGAATGGCCCCTCCCTGGATCCGCCAGTGATTGACGATTTGTTGTAATGCGACCTGAGGCTAAGTAATGAGATAGGGACGAATTCAAAGGCTACCGCTCCTCCTGACAATCTAGAAAAACGTCCCTGATGAAGCCGAGGCCACCTTCGGTGTAAAAGGCACCCCTCCGGGAAGGTCGAGTGCCCCTTCCTCGCTCAGCGAATTTTGCGGAAGATGTCCACCTAAAATCCCCCCCCCTTCCCCCTTAGCAGATTCTTAGATCCCTCGGTGTAATCAGGTCAGTTCAATGCCAATGACTGAATTATTCCCTTTGTTCAGAAGTTGCCACTAAGAAAAAAGCGCCACTAAGCGCCACTAAGAAGGGACTGTATCATAAACCTTAATGTCCGCCACACGTTAGTGTACAAAAATTCAGGTCAATCATGGATGTTGTTTTGTATATTTTTGGGGGGAAAGTGCCCCCGCAATGTTGGCTTCCCCCAAATAATTTCAACTTTTAGCATGGGAGTTTTTTAGCAAATTTTATTCTAGCATATGGAGTGCGCCCCCAATCCATTTGGGCCCATCCATTACCTCCATGTATTGTGCCCCACCCAAACAACTTTCAGAAATCAACGTCGCTGAGTTCAATGTAAGCCGCAACCTCAAGTCACCAAGATTGGTCCATTGAGTGTGCTGGAGAACGCACTCGGTACGACAAAGCTATTGAGAAAAAAACATTATTACTGAATGCATTTTTCTGACCCAAATGGCGCAAAAATAATGTTTTTAGATGGTCGGCTACCTTAGGTAAAACAGTTTTGACCTCTTCAATGTCATCTAAGTTTACTGGCACGAGATGGTAGCATATGACCTTGGTTGACTTCTTGACAGTAAAATTGAATCTCGAGAAGCTTGTGGATCCAAGGTTCGACTTCAGTGCCAAAATTTACACTGGAGTCCACAAAAAGTGATTGGGTATCACAAGAGACCACATGTCAGGATACATATATATATATATATATATATATATATATATATATATATATATATATATATATATATATATATATATATATATATATATATATATATATATATATATATATATATATATATATATATATATATATATATATATATATATATATATATATATATATATATATATAAATATATATATATAATGTGCAGGATTTATTGTCTCCAAATGTTCACCTACAAACTAAAGCAGATGAGGCGTAAAAGGCAAATAATGCGCGAGCGGCACCGACAATTCACACATTTGTGTGATTGGCACCGCCTGACCTTGCAAGTCCTGCCCAAAAGCTTGCAACTATCATGGGTGCAAGCTTGCATGCCTTGCACCCATGGTAGTTCTGCAAGGCGAACCAGCTAACATCCTTAGTCTAGCTCCTTTCGGAGCCGAGATCTCATGGAGGTCAACTGAATCCCCCCCCCCCCACACACACACCCGAGCACATTACGATTGGCGGGTGCAAAGCGCGTATTAAGGCGGCGGCCATGTTGGAACCAGAGTGCGAATGAGCGAATCAGTGGTAAGGCAGTTGAAGTTCTGCGCAACATACATTTATATAAAGCAACACAACTGAAATCGTGAACCGTTATTTTTATAATATACGCGTAACGCAGGAGAGCTCACCCACTTCCAGGGGCGGATCCAGGCTGAGGCCGGACGCATTTTGGCTCCCCTCACAGAAGGGCGAACCCCTTTTGGTTGGAAAAGGGGCCACTCTGGGGATGTTCGAGTATACTGTCCTTGGAATCATGCCAAACAATGCCACCCCCCGCCCCCCCTCTCCAGACGGGTGTCCCTCCGAAAAAAAATATTGGTTCCGCCCCTGCCCACCATTGGATAGCCAGCAGCATTGGAAACGAATGGCGAAGAAGGATCAGAAGGCAAGCCCTCACCACATTCTTCTCAGACCTTAACCGTTAACTCAACCGAGTTGAACTGCAATAATTGCCTTAACCCTCCCCGTCTTTCCGGTCATATCCTCATACCCCGTCTCGGGGGGGGGGTGATATAATCCCCCCTCTAATCTCCAAACTAAGCGTCGCACGAAAATGAAAGAGGTGTCATCGGAAAGCGCTCGACGAGCAGGACCAGACATCACCCCCAAATTGTATGCCCCCAAAGTGACGTCACTAGGTTGCCCAGGTTTTCACGACTTACGTCATGTTTTCGGCTCTGGGGAGTTTACTCATTTATTTCAAAATGAGTTTTCAATTTTATTTTATTTTATTTTCTAATGGGTCCGACCGAAACGTTTTTCGGACCGAAAAACGTTGTTCGAAGTCAACTTGCTCTCATAAAACAATGCTTACTTTAGTCAGAATCAGCTTCGTCTCTCTCGCCACACTTCTTAGACCGCCCAGCCCCGTGCGCCCAGCCCCGTGTGCCCAGCCCGTGGGCCCAGCCCGTGGGCCCAGCCCGTGGGCCCAGCCCGTGGGCCCAGCCCGTGGGCCCAGCCGTGGGCCCAGCCCGCGGCGCCGGGCGAACGCGGCGACTACGGCTCGACTACACAGGCTGACAGGCCACATATCACAGGCTGACAGGCGCACCGAACAGTCTGGGCGGCAGTCTGGGCGGGCAGCCAACAAAAAACAACACACACATCCCATACATTCAATTCATTTATTATTTTATTTCACCCAACTTCCCACGTCACCCCCATAAAACATCTACTTTACAACCTTCCCCCGCCACCTCTTCCCCCCCCCCCCCCCCCGCCCCCTCCCCCCGGGGCCCAGCCCGTGTGCCCAGCCCGTGGGCCCAGCCGTGGGCCCAGCCCGCGGCGCCGGGCGAACGCGGCGACTACGGCTCGACTACACAGGCTGACAGGCTCACATATCACAGGCTGACAGGCGTCACCGAACAGTCTGGGCGTGCAGTCTGGGCGTGGTCAGCGTCGACAACCAATCACCGCCGAGCACAGGTCTGTCGTGTCGTCGGACTGCCGAGCACGGGAGCGTCCAGCCCGGCCGGCAGCGGTATGACGTCATGATTGACCTGAATTTGTGTGCCCTGGTGTAGCGGTCATTGTGGTTTATCATGTGGTCATTTCTTAGCAGCGCAATTAAGCGGGAACTTTTGTGAACGAAGGGAATAATTAAATCGTTGACCTTGACCTGGCCTGATTACACTAACGGGTACAGGTTTTGCTAACGGGGGGGGGGGGTCATATCACAGGCGCGCGATGGCCGTCACCTGTCACCCGACAACCGGCAGGCCACACTGGACCATTGGACCGCCGGCAGGCCACACTGGACCATTGGACCGCCGACAGGCCACACTGGACCATTGGACCGCCGACAGGCCACACTGGACCATTGGACCGCCGGCAGGCCACACTGGACCATTGGACCGCCGGCAGGCCACACTGGACCATTGGACCGCCGGCAGGCCACACTGGACCATTGGACCGCCGACAGGCCACACTGGACCATTGGACCACCTGTAGCCCGTATTGGATCATTGGACCATATACAGCCCATATTGGACAATTTGATAAGTTATAGCCTGTATTGGACCATTGGACCACCTGCAGCCCATATCGGACCATTGAACCATATGCAGCATGCATTGGACAAGTGGGTCATCTGGGCTCACATTGAATCATTGGACTATCTGCGACCCGCATTGGGCCACTGGACCACCTACAGACCACATTGGATTATTGGACCACCTGCAGCCCGCACTGGACCACTGGACCACCTGCATCCCGATAGCTGGTGAACAGGCGCCAGCAGCGGGCAGCCGGAGCGTGCTGTGTGTCAAAGCAGCTCCTGTTGATATTCGGAGCCGGCGGGCCATCCCGACTCAGTTGAAAATAGTTTCGAGAGCTTCGAAAGGTGACGGGCAAGCTCCTGTCGGCCCACACGGCACGTCGGCTCATCCACGATCGATGATGCATCATCGATGATGTTCGATGATGAGCGATCGTGTTTGGCTCATGGATAAGCACCGATCGATAAGCATCGATAAGCATCGATAAGTTTTTTTTGGCGAGATCGTAACAGTGTTCCCTGTTGTCACATGCCTGTAGGAACCACGAAGGGACAGAGAGGACAGAAATTCCCCTCCCTCCCCACACACACACGCCACCACAGCTTCGGGCGAGTTCAGCATTGACCCCACGTGCATGGCAAAAATCGGCTTCAACGTCGCTCTTCCCTCCCTCAGCCGTGACAGTTCGTGTGTCACTGCCTGCTGACCGCTGACCTCGATGGCCCTTGCAGGTCACGAGTGTGGTGGTGACGTGACGTGCAAGATTCGCGGCTGCGTTCAGCGACTCGCTAGGTGTCACTGAACCCTTGTCTTTGAAGTCGTGATAGTTCGCCGAATCGGAAGAGGTATGAATACGAAGATCAGATGTTGCCGGATGTTGCCAGATGTTGCCGGATGGGCCTCCACGAAGCAATGCATAGCGAGCAGAGTCGCGGCCAAGTGGTGGCGGGGTCATGGGTGATGTACGCCTGGATTAGAAACTCCGCGCGTCGGCACCTTTGATCTGCTCGTATCAGCGGCACCAACCTGCCACCTAGCGGAGGGTAAGTAAAACACGGAAATGCGGCCAGTTCTGGGCCGGGTGCCTATAGGAGTTCGGGGTACGCATTTCGTATTGGCATTTTTTTCCAATTGATTCAGACACCCCAGGAGGATTGCATCTGCCTTTCATGATGTAGAATTGATCAAGGAACCCTACCGTTTTTCCTTATTGATTGATTACGCTCTGTTCCAAAGTTGTCGTGATGCGAAGCGAAGGCATCTGTGAGAGGGAGCTCATTTCGCCGAAAGGGTCGGGCCACTGATGTTGATTTCTTTAAATCAACATCGGTGGGGAATTGTACGTGAATCGGAGGGGAAAAATACATGAAGGCAATAGGCAGATCAAAATGAATAGGGGGGGGGGTCACATTCAATAGGCTCCCATGTTAGAAGCTGAAATTATTGCGGGGGAAGCAAGCATTCAGGGGGCAGTTTCACCCTCAAAGATAAGAATGGGCGCTTCTGCTTTCGCCCCACCCTCCTTGCTCTCTAGATATGCGGCTGATATTTTCCGGTGGAGTGGTTTACACAACTGAATGGGAGAGTACAGACTTCGGCGTACCCACCAATTCGCAAAGAGGATTGAGCGGAAGTTCAATGGAGGGTACAAGCCCCCACCCCTACACCATACCACTGACAGATTTATTATTTTGCCAAGGAGGCGTCATTTCTCAAGAAGGGCGGCTCTTGGTCCAGAACATTTGGACGGGGTACACTCCGATCTCCCAGAGGGGCACCATTTCTTTTTGTCTGAAGAGTCCTTTTCGCCGAAAAATTCGCGGCGTGCGTTCGGACTCCCAGAGGACTGCCGTTCCCAGGCCGAGGTGCGCGTTGCGCTGAGAAATTCGAGGGAGGGGTACACTGGAACCTCCAAGAGATGCGTCCTTCGGTCATAAGGGTCGCCACTTTCGCTTCCTCCCCCTTGGATCAACCCTTGCCTAGCTGGCAACGCCACTACCTCTCGCCGATTCGCTACCACTTGCCAGCCGTTCGACTCAGGGGTATTGTTTCATTTACCTTTGAGGGGGAACTGCCACTTCAATGTTTGCTTAACCCACCCCCGTAATTATTTCAACTTCTAACATGACAGCCAATGGAATGTGCCCCCCCCCCCCAATTCATTTTGGTCTGCCCATTGCCTTCATGTACTTTGCTCCCGTCCAATCATTTCAAGATCAAGATAAAGATAGAGAGATAAGAGAATAAAGATTAAAGATAAAGATCATCAAGATATCAACATCGGTGGGCCGACCTTTTGGGCGAGGTGGGCTCACTCTCACATATGTCTTCACTTCGCACCACGACAACTTGTGAAAGGAGCGTAATAAATAAATAAGGAAAGAACCGTAAGGTTCCTTGATCAATGCTGCATCATGAAAGGCTGATGCAATCCTACTGCGGATGGCTGAATCAATTGGAAAAAATACCAATACGAAATGCGTACCCTGAACTCCCATAGGCACACGGCCTAAAACGTTTCCGTGTTTTTACTTACCCTCCGCTAGGTGGGCTGATACGCAAACAGCTGTTGGTTTCCAATCCAGGCGTACATGATCCATTGCGGGGTCCCCACCCTCCCCCTGGCAACCAAACATACTCTAGATGAAAAAAGGAACAGATTTCCGCCAGGCAACGCCCAAAATTTTCCGCGCGGTTCGAGCGCCGAAAGCGGTCTCTGTCTCATCACATTTTGTTTGGGTCGCCCACCGCAAGACAATCCTGACTGCGCCCCTGATTGCGAGCATGATGCTCTCTTTGGTCCATGCAGTTCGTCCAGTGTACTGCAAGTGTTTATTTTCCTCCACTGCAACATAGCTCGCTGGGGAGTGGGGAACACGGATGAGCCTCCCTACGCCCTATTCATCGCAGTTATGGTGTGTGGGGTTGATTTCACCCCCACCAACTTTTGCTCTGAGCTAGATGAACAAAAACAAAACGAAACAATCAAACAAACAAAAAACCACACAAACGGAAAACTGCACGACGCGTCCGTAAACTTCCAGGTTGCTTGACGACGGTTGCTCGCCTCTTCTGATTGGCTTTCAGGACAGATGACGTAAGTTGATGTGATGGCAGCAGCCAGTCACCCTCCCCCCCCTTCCTCCGGCCGCCGCAGGTGTCAGATTCCGGCCGTGAACAAAATCTGATTTCGTATTTCAATAGCATTGATATAAAAACTGTAGACTTAGTTCGACACCTTGATGAAGACACCATCACCAAAGTCAATGTCGCCCGTGATGTCGAGGTCAAGGAGGCAGGTCATGCACCGTTCTACTTGACGATTTTCGATGCAGGTTATGCGTACGAACAGTAGCAGATCCAGAAGGTGGGACGGCACCATGCCCCCCCCCCCCCCCCAAGGTGGCTTGATTTGTAGCAACGTTTGTCTGTATTCACGATGTCCGTCATGGCAGTCCATGAATGACCCTCTTCTAGCTTCACATGTGACATAACGTTCCACATAAGTATATTGAATGGAAACCATAATATTTCAACATAAAATGCGACCAGAAGGCAAAACCATTGGTTAAATAAGTTCTTCCAAAGTACTCCTGACAACAAACGCAGGCACCTATAGATGAGAGAATTCCTCCCACAATATCATTCGAGGTAGCTAATGTCCCAACAGGCAGCAACATGAGGCTTTTATTCGTTTGCCAATTAACCACGACGATGATGACGACGACGACGACGACGACGACGACGACGACGACGACGACGACGACGACGACGACGACGACGACGACGACGACGACGACGACGACGACGACGACGACGACGACGACGACGACGACGACGACGACGACGACGCCGACGACGACGACGACGACGACGACGACGACGACGACGACGACGACGACGACGACGACGACGACGACGACGACGACGACGACGACGACGACGACGACGACGACGACGACGACGACGACGACGACGACGACGACGACGACGACGACGACGACGACGACGATTATTATTATTATTATTATTATTATGATGAGGATGATGATGATGATGATGATGATGATGATGATGATGATGATGATGATGATGATGATGATGATGATGATGATGATGATGATGATGATGATGTGTTATGCGTGTGTTCCTTCTCACCAAGCGTGTTCCCTGATTTATGGCACACACCTGTAGTTTACCACACCCATCGGACAACGCCGATTCAAGCGTTGAAGAATATACACAAACAAAAATATTTTGCATCAAAACCAAGGGATGAAGAAAAGCTGTCATGGTTATTCCTGACCTCACTCCTGTCCTTGTCTTACTCTGCTAAATTGTACTACACCATGAAAATGTATGGTTTTACATCCATGGGAGCAACTTCAGACCGCAGTACTAGGAGGAGGGGAGGTGGAGGTGGAGGTAGCAATGCTAGAATTGGTGCCGAAAAAAATAGAGACGACATCCCTTTCCGTAGTACCTAGGTTAAATCCTAACGTTAGGCGTCAGACGCAATGTTAATGCGGACATCGGGGGATCTCCAGTAAAGAAAGAAAACAGGTAGGTTCCTGATGCCATTCAAGAACTCTGAAACATGCGCCCGCGACAAGCGCGCCCGGATACTCACTAGTGTGTGCGCGAAGAATATAGTTACAATTTATGAGACTCCGTCTCCATAAAATATGATGCGAAGTGCATTAATGAAAGTTAGCTTGCCTTCAGACGACAAATGTATTGCCACTTACAGTGACATATTGCGCATATTGTTACTTTCCGTATTTCCTTCTGGAACTATTTTTGACCATAGGCGGCCGACCGCCGGCGGCCCCCGGTCCGTCCCCGACCGCCAACCATTCATAATATGGCGGGGCGTGGGATTCCTATTCCCTGAATGTTAATGGACCCCAACGCCAAAGTTACAGGCAGATTTTCATATTTGAAACGATAGGCGATGTGGCTGGCATGAGTTCCGCCACAATTAGAGTTGAGGCCGACATATTTTCACGAAATTGTTTAAGAACATTACGCGCATGGGCGTTGAAGGGAAAGAATGCATCTACATCTGTGAATTCCTCCTACACTATTTTGGCATAACAGAACCGATGTTGCTTAGTATTGTTGCAGGGTGGAACTTTACTTTTCGTCGCGCCACCGCTCGGCGGCCCTACGAATCCTCTAGGCAACAACCGTCGGCGCTTGACGTGCTTCGAGCCATGCCAGAACGTCAATAATGTCGCAAAGCTTCATGTCAAAAGGTAAAAAGTGACAGGGTTAGATATCTATAAAAGTAGTCGAGTATGGCATCAGAAGGCAGCTGATTTTATGCCGGTTTTTTCAGACCATTGGAGATTAATTCGCTTATGTAGAACATCTGATATACAATTCAAAGGAAAACAATGTGATAATTTGAGACACAAATCCTGGAATTGAGTGCAAAAATGACAGGGTTAGGTATCTATAAAAGTAGTTGAGTATGGCATCAGAAGGCAGCGGATTGTACGCCGATTTATTTAAGACCATTGGAAATTAATTCCGTAATGTAGAACATCTGATATACAATTGAAAGAAATACAATGCGATAATTCAAGACACAAATCCTGGAATTGAGTGCAAAAATGACAGGGTTAGATATCTGTAAAAGTAGTCGTGAATGGCATCAGAAGGCAGCGGATTTTATGCCGGTTTGCTTAAGCCCATTGGAAATTAATTCGGTATACAATATAAAATGATACAATGTGAGAACTTGGGACACACATTCTGGAATTGAGTGCAAAAGTAGCAGGGTTAAACCTCCATGGAAGTTATTCCAGATAATATAAAAATGTAGCACGTTCTATTTTCGTTTAGTTAAGAACATTTTAAATTGTCAGGACGTCACACAGAAGATGTATGATACGTTTGTATCACAAGATGTTGAGTGGCCAATTGCTCCCATTTCACTTTAAGGGCAAGTGACAGGGTGAAATGATTTCATAATAAAACGAACTACACATCATAAGGGAGCTTGTTTCAATGTTGTTCAAATTGGACCATTGGTAATTACTTGCACCTCGTCTAGAAACCAGAATATAGCATTAATCAAAGCAAGCCCACTCTGGTGGTGTTCCTTCACAAACTCACCACCAGAGAGGCGCCACCGGTATTGTGTCCGCTTATGACGCCTAATGAGATCCTAGATAATTGGAGCTGATTGGCGGACGACATTCCAAGAGACATTGAAACACCACACGAGGAACTCGCTATCTCCTGGCGGCTGGTGTTTTTCAATATCTCCCCAGTCCCAATAGTGATGTATTTTTACATGGTACTTCACGCCGCAAATATTTATGAAGCCACTAATTCAGTCACAATAATTTTGCGAAGGTCTGCTCTTTGTAGGTAAATCCACCTCCAGAGACATAGCCAAGAGGGGGGGCGCATCAGTTCACCACCGGTCTACACCACCTAAGTCCGCCCCTGCCAACCTTACCTGCACCCACCCCTATCCACTTCGCCCGAGCCCGCCTCTGCCAGCCTCACCTGGATCCGCCTCTGATCTGGCGAACATCACCTGAATGCAGCCTGCCGATCTCGCCCGAATGCACCCCCGTCCACCCGGCCTGAGTGCGCCCGTGCTGACCGGCCGGCACCCCTCCCCGCGCCATGGCGCCGCGCTGGCGCCGCTCATTCGTCGGGGCCGACGGAGCGGCGTTGTCGACAGGCGGGAGTCGATACCGACGAGGTGTCGGCGGCGGCCGGCGCTCCCGTTCTCTTCCGGTCCGGCGTCAGGTGAGTGGTCGTGTGGTCGCTCGACCTCTGTCTCGAGCACGCGCTGCGGTGGCAGCGCGTGCTCAGCGAGAACGGCGAGAGTGGAGCTGGTGCACAGCGCTCGCACTCGACCAGGAAGTAGCCCGACACAGGGAGCGACGTCGTGACCTGACGTCGGGACCGGGTCGTGACCTGACTGGGAACCGGGCGGTCATCTGACGGCGGACGCCGTGACCCCTGAATGAGGAGCACGATTACGACATGATCGAGGAGCATAGGACTGGTCTCGGGAGAACCATGCTCCTGGTCCTGGTCCATGGTCCTGAAATGGTCCATGGTCCACACACACAGTCCATTGTCCTGGTCCTGGTCCATGGTCCTGAAAAACATGGTCAAGGTCTCATGAGAGACATGGTCAAGGTCTCATGCGAGACATGATCAAGGTCTCATGCGAAGCATGGCCAAGGTTTCATGTGAAAAATGATCCGAGTTTCATGAGAGATATGGACAAGGTCTCATGAGAGACATTGTCCTGGTCTCATGAGGGATATGGGCAAGGTCTCATGAGAAACTTAGCCGTGGTCTCGTGAGAGACATGGTCCTGGTCTCCTGACAGACATGGCCCTGGTCTCATGAAAGAATCGGCCGCTCCTGACGGGCAGCACCAGCATCATCCAGGTCCAGCAGGCCGCCACTGCACCGTGAACAGTGTGAGAACATCATTTATTCCTCACTACTGTCATTGTTTCCTGTCATGGGTGATTCACGACGCACTTTAGGCCCGATCACGGCTAATGACGCCGCCCACACTGTTTCGACGGCGGGCGGCTGGATTGGGAAATGTCCCGAGCGGTGCGAGTGTTGAACCCGGGACCTTCGTATCCAGAGCTCTCTACGCCTAAGCCACTCGCCATCCCCCCCCCCCCCCCCTACTACTGTCCTAGTAAATCGTGATCCGGTGCGATGTCAGCTTATTTTGATTATTATTCAGGTGTTGACAATTGTCACGGAATATGTTACGAATTGTTGTAAATCTGTATGCAGTTGAGACAAAGAGTCTTGACTTGAGGCAGAGCGAGACATGCACCTAATTAAGTTTGTTTAGAGTAAAGGTCACAGGGTTATCGTGAAGTTTCCCCATTTAAGAAAGGGCACAGAGCAACGGTTCCGCTCTGATATTGACCCGTCGTTATAAGTTAAACATCCGACAAATGCATGATTAAGTGCTTCAAGGTAATGCTTCACGGGCCGCATAAGAACCAGCTTCGTGCCACCAATACGCAGTTCGATACCACCCACAGAAATAGCTTGGTACCACCTCAGACACAGTTCTGACGCCATCCCCGGCTCCTGCAACACGGCAAAGACCGTAAAAAGCCCCTGCACCACCGTAGACACCGTAAACACAGCTCTTGTACCACCGCAGACACAGCTCTTGTACCACCGCAGACACAGCTCCTGTACCACCCCAGACACAGCTCCTGCACCACCGTAGACACAGCTCCTGTACCACGGCAGAAACAGCTTCTGTACGACCCCAGACACAGCTCCTGTACCACCGCAAACGCAGCTCCTGAACCACCGTGGACACAGCTCCTGTACCACCGCAGACACAGCTCCTGTACCACCGCAGACACAGCTCCTGTACCACCCCAGACACAGCTCCTGTACCACCCCAGACACAGCTCTTGAACTACCCCAGACACAGCTCCTGAACTACCACAGATACAGCCCCTGTACCAAGGTAGACACCGTAAACACAGCTCCTGTACCACCACGTACACAGTTCCTGTACCACCGTAGACACAGCTCCTGTACCATCGCAAAAACAGCTCCTGTACCACCGTAGACACAGTTCCTGTACCACCGTATACACAGCTCCTGTACCATCGCAAAAACAGCTCCTGTACCACCGTAGACACAGCTCCTGTACCACCGTAGACACAGCTCCTGTACCACCGTGGACACAGCTCCTGTACCATCCCCATTCCGTGCCAGGCAGCTCTGACACGGTCCTGGCAAACACCGCCGGGCGCAAATATTTGCCAGGCAGCTCACACAATCTGGCAGCACGCGTCCCTGCACGCTGACCACGCCGTCCGAGGTCGGGGCAGCACGCGCGCCTGCAGACTGACCTCGCCGTCTGAGGTCGGGGCTCGGCGAGCTCTCCGTTGACACAGCCAGGTCACGGTGACGTCACGCGAGATCAGGTCAAGTCGTCACGACGACGAGGATGTGGTTAGCACGCCATTCGGTTGGTCCGGTTTAGTGAGGCAGAGACGATAAACACAGGACGTCTGACAGTCAGTTGACAGTCGACAGCAATGACATGACAGCTGAGTGACAGACAGCTTACAGTCGACAGCAGTGACATAACAGCTGGGTGACAGAAAGCTGACTATCCACAGCAATGACATAACAGCTGGGTGACAGAAAGCTGACTGTCCACAGCAATGACAGGACAGCTGGGTGACAGACAGTTGACAGTCGACAGCAGTGACATAACAGCTGGGTGACAGACAGCTGACAGTCGACAGCAGTGACATGACAGCTGAGTGACAGACAGCTTACAGTCGACAGCAGTGACATAACAGCTGGGTGACAGAAAGCTGACTATCCACAGCAATGACATAACAGATGGGTGACAGAAAGCTGACTGTCCACAGCAATGACAGGACAGCTGGGTGACAGACAGCTGACAGTCCACAGCAATGACATAACAGCTGGGTGACAGAAAGCTGACTGTCCACAGCAATGACAGGACAGCTGGGTGACAGACAGCTGACAGTCGACAGCAGTGACATAACAGCTGGGTGACAGACAGCTGACAGTCGACAGCAGTGACATGACAGCTGGGTGACAGACAGCTGACAGTCGACAGCAGTGACATGACAGCTGGGTGACAGACAGCTGACTGACGACAGTCATGGCATGACAGCTGGGTAACAGACAGCTGACTGTCGACAGCAGTGACATGACAGCTCGGTGACAGACAGCTGACTCTCGACAGCAGTGACACAACATCTGGGTGACAGACAGCTGACAGTCGACAGTCATGACATGACAACTGGGTGACAGGCAGCTGACTGTCGATAGTCATGGCATGATAGCTGGGTGACAGACAGCTGACTGTCGATAGCAATGACATGACAGCTGGGTGACAGACAGCTGACTGTCGACAGCAGTGACATGACATCTGGGTGACAGACAGCTGACTGACGACAGTCATGGCATGACAGCTGGGTGACAGACACCACTGACTCCATCCACGCATCTGTAGCTTCGTGATATCGATGGACTGAGACTCCATTTTCTCCATGCAGAGCGTGAGCACAAATTACAGCAAGGCATTTCACATGTTGAAACGGTACCGTAGGCGGCTTAAGTCCTGTAAAAGACAAGGTTGAACTTCCCTCCGCGGCATTATGCGGAGGGTCCAATTGACTTCCGTATTGGCATCGATTTCCGATCGTCCATCCGGCCCTCTTGGAGCTACCCAATCGATGTAACAGATCTGTTCTTCAGCCTGTTCTTCAGCCTGTTCTTCAGCCTGTTCTTCAGCCTGCCGGCCGGCCGTCGTCGCCGCCCTTTGGCTCGGCTCAGCCAGCGTGGCCTCAGGCGCAGGCGGGTGCCGGCCGTCGTCGCCGCCCTTTGGCTCGGCTCAGCCAGCGTAGCCTCAGGCGCAGGCGGGTGCCGGCCGACGTCGCCGCCCTTTGGCTCGACTCAGCCAGCGTAGCCTCAGGCGCAGGCGGGTGCCGGCCGCCGTCCGTCCGGACGGCTTGACCAACATCATGTGGCTCGTGTTGCAGAAGGAGCTGCTGCGCCGCCGGCCGGCGGGTTGTGCGCAGCAGCTCGTGGTCGGCAGTCAGACCGCTGACGATGTGGAAGCCGATGTGCCTTTTTCGGCAGCGTAGCGGCTGGCGTTGGCGACAATTTGCTGTCCCTCGGACGACCGGCTCAGTTATCTCGCGAGGGATTGTTAGCTGGGACGCCCGGTGGTACAGCGACGCCACGGGTTTCGGACGAGCTGGCGAGAGGGACTTTCGGGTCCAGCTCTTTCCGTGCAAGACAGTGGTGCTGCGAAATTTCGGAATGCGTACCGCTGGCCGCTTGAAAGGAAGCCACGTTATCGCTGCGAACAACGCTAGCTTGTAAGAGAGAATTTGTTGCCTGATTGTTGGTCAGCGACAAACCTCAGCTTGTAATGGCCTCTGTGTGGAAGGTCACGTCCAGCCTCCCGAAGACAGCCGTCGCAACGATGGCACTAGCAGTCTCTCTCTCCTTCTCTATCCTCCCCCTCCCCCTCTCTCGCTCTCTTTCTCTCTCTCTCTCTCTCTCTCTCTCTCTCTCTCTCTCTCTCTCTCTCTCTCTCTCTCTCTCTCTCTCTCTCTCTCTCTCTCTCTCTCTCTCTCTCTCTCTCTCTCTCTCTCTCTCTCTCTCTCTCTCTCTCTCTCTCTCTCTCTCTCTCTCTCTCTCTCTCTCTCTCTCTCTCTCTCTCTCTCTCTCTCTCTCTCTCTCTCTCTCTCTCTCTCTCTCTCTCTCTCTCTCTCTCTCTCTCTCTCTCTCTATATATATATATATATATATATATATATATATATATATATATATATATATATATATATATATATATATATATATATATATATATATATATATATATATATATATATATATATATATATATATATATATATATATATATATATATATATATATATATATATATATATATATATATATATATATATATATATATATATATATATATATATATATATATATATATATATATATATATATATATATATATATATATATATATATATATATATATATATATATATATATATATATATATATATATATATATATATATATATATATATATATATATATATATATATCTCTCTCTCTCTCTCTCTCTCTCTCTCTCTCTCTCTCTCTCTCTCTCTCTCTCTCTCTCTCTCTCTCTCTCTCTCTCTCTCTCTCTCTCTCTCTCTCTCTCTCTCTCTCTCTCTCTCTCTCTCTCTCTCTCTCTCTCTCTCTCTCTCTCTCTCTCTAAAACCCCCAAATCCTCCAAAAAGTTGCGGTCGGTGCACAGCTCTCCGGCCGCGGGACGATGCACGATCAAATGTCTCGAGTTCATTCATAGCCCCGTCCCCTCGTTCATCGAGTGCCCTATGGCAAGTGCCCTATCGAGTGCCCTAATGGTGCCTTATGGCGCTTGATGAAGGAGTGTACCGGTGAAAGGATTTACCGGTGGAACAGTCACCGGTGAAAGACGGTGAGACTACGATCGATGATAGTTCTGTTAATAACGGTAAAAAGACGCTTGATAGCGATGCAGCAGCTTCTCCTCTTTTTTTTTACTTATTAATATTTAATAAATTTACTCCGAGTTCTTGCTGGGATGGCTTTATGAACCAGGGTTCTATTGCTAAGCAGAGCTTGTTGCATGAACCCTGGCCCCACCACCGGATTCATGAATTCCGGTTCTACCGCATAATTTTGGCCGAAAGTTTTACGTGCCGTCAATGCACCGACACGGCCGCACGGTAGCTCGTCCCCGACCTTATCGCGCCAGCTGCCAACTGACCCTCCCAGCCGGGGCTTTACTGCGAGTGCGCGAAGCGACTCGAACCCTGTGTTGCCAGGACAGGGGAGACCAGTACAGGCCAGCGCTCTAGCCAACTGAGCTATCGGCTTTACTTTCTTTCAGACTTTGCTTTACTTTTAGACCGAGACAGGTTAGTTTTAAACTGCATTCGATGACTTGGTGGAATATCCTAAGTGATTTAGCATAACTTTGCCTGTTGATCCCTACTATGAAACCCTTCTACGGTGATAGCAATGCGAAATACGGCGCCGATTCTGGGTAGCAATTGCGAACAGGAAAAGCATACGAAGTCTTGATCGATTAGCAACACTTGCGGAAGTCCCTGCGACCTTTTAATAATGCAACGAAGTTTTGCTCCCCAGAGCTTATGAGACATCTTTCCTCCTCAGATGTCTAATAATCAAACTTCCTTGGCACGTAGATAGTCAGGACCTCGACGTTTGCGATATTTCAAACCCCGGGAGTATTAATTCAATACTCTGAGCCTCCATCTCAGAGCTCTGATCCAAACATCTTGACAGGCACCACAAGTCCAGCACTTATATTGGTGTATTTCATTAGCAATTAAATGGCGATAGTTATTCAAGTTTCAATAGTGCAGCATGATAGACGAATTATTACAATAGCCTCGTTTAGCACAGACAGCTTCGACCGCTTCACATACGAGTCTTCAGTAGGCCGCCACACATACCAGCACTCGCGTCTTCATACAACGCCTCAGTCACATTTTATCAGCCTCCCATCTCTCATTAACTCGTTCCAGCGTTCAAACATTCAAAGAGGCAGCAGTGACTACCGATACTTCAACTGACATACTGACCGGCCTTCATACCTGCTACAACTCTCATATCAAAGGACTACATGTCAGCAGTCATACAGCGATTTTCAGGCAGAATTCTCAGATATACCTCTGACGACTGGCCTGACAGCCAGTCGCCTTCGCTGGAGGGCCAAGCCCCCAACCGCTCGCGTCGACTGCTCGGTGACAAGTGAGAGAGAGAGAGACAGAGAGTTCTAGATCTTTTAACCAACGTAACTGACTGTCGCTTTCGACTATATATAATGGTCGGCCACTACCTGCTCCCGGTCTGGTGGCTCCGCCCACGACGACGCCATAGGGCCAGATGGGGGCGTAAACTGGAATGTCAGCCTTATCTACTCCGGATACAGGGGCGCCGTTTGGTCAGCGGCCGTCGGCTCAGGTACCAGCATAACCCATAACATTGATAAGCATTTCTTGCTTGCAGTTGGCAGTGGGATTCCTAACCTATCTAGTCCGGATGCAGAGTCAGCGCTGTACGGCTCCGATCGCCAACATAACCCATAACATTGATGTCAGCATTCGTCGCGTTCATCGTCGGTGGCTCAGGTATCGGCCGTAAATCATAACGTGCATTAAGACGCGTCCGGCCAGCCGTCAACAGTGGTGGCATGATTCACGCGACACGCGACGTAATATAACTGCGTATTCTCGAATGATGGTAGCCAAATGGCATTGTTATATCTAACAATGTTACAATAACAGCTTAGCAGCAATTGTGCCAGGCGCTGAGTAGATGAAGGTACGAACCCATGACTGCGATTTCATAACACCTGCCCACACTATTCCGCCGGTGGGCCGCGGGATTGGGAAATGTCCGAGTGGCGCGAGTGTTGAACCCGGGACCTTTGTATCCAGAGCGCAACACCTTAACCATTCGGCCATCCCCGTCCCTGAACGTGCGCCAGTCGGGGGCGGCTTGTTGAGGGAAGACCTCCGGACGCTCCCATGCCAAACTTGGAGAATATTGAGCGCCAATTAAGCATCTATCGAGGACGAAGTGGGAGGTGGGGGGGGAGAGGGAGGGAGGGAATGAACCAGGCCAGTACTGCGTCCACCCTTCGCATCAAACTCACCTCCACGCGACACATGTGCTGGGGCCAGGCGAACATCTCCCACGTCCTGTTCCCGGTGCTCAGATCTCCTGCGGTCCTGGTGTGGTGCGATACTGATCGTACACGTCTGCACACCTTTAACTTAATTTGGGGTCCGTATTTAACTGCACACCAGTGTGCTTAACTCCGCCCTAAATCACATAA
Source organism: Ashinkailepas kermadecensis (assembly GCA_034440615.1). Taxonomy (NCBI): domain Eukaryota; kingdom Metazoa; phylum Arthropoda; class Thecostraca; family Neolepadidae; genus Ashinkailepas; species Ashinkailepas kermadecensis. The sequence goes on along the minus strand of JAOTOM010004496.1, from coordinate 2,889 downwards.
ACCACACAAACCACGTCAACCACACCAACCACATAAACCACATAAACCACATAAACCATAATCCACGTACATCACATATATCCCATAACCACATAAACCAGATAAACGGCATAAACCACATAAATGACATAAGCCATGTAAACCTATAGACCTCATAAAACACATCAAGCATATCATTCATAAACCACATAACCCACTTGAACCACATAAACCACATAACTCCATAAACCTCATAGAACACATAAAATACATAAAACACATACAACGTATAAACCACATAACCCACTTAAACCACATAACCTACTTAAACAACATAACCCACTTAAACCACCTAACCCACTTAAACCACATAACACACTTAAACCACATAACCCACTTAAACCGCATAACCCACTTAAACCACATAACCCACTTAAACCACATAACCCACTTAAACCACATAACCCACTTAAACCACATAACCCACTTAAACAACATAACCCACATAACCCACTTAAACCACATATCCCACTTAAACCACATAACCCACTTAAACAACATAACCCACTTAAACAACATAACGCACTTAAACAACATAACCCACTTTAACCACTTAACCCACTAAAACCACATAACCCACTTAAACCACATAAACCACATAAACCGTGCGCTCTTCGCATCCAACTCACCTCCACCTATGCTGGCAGTTGGCCAACATCTGCGTCCTGCTATCTATGCTCGGATGTCCTGTGGTCCTGTGGTCCTGTGGTCCTGTGGTCCTGTGGTCCTGTGGTCCTGTGGTCCTGTGGTCCTGTGGTCCTGTGGTCCTGTGGTCCTGTGGTCCTGTGGTCATGTGGTCATGTGGTCATGTGGTCATGTGGTCATGTGGTCATGTGGTCATGTGGTCATGTGGTCATGTGGCCCTGTGGTCCTGTGGTCCTGTGGTCATGTGGTCCTGTGGTCCTGTGGTCCTGTGGTCCTGTGGTTATGTGGTCATGTGGTCATGTGGTCATGTGGTCATGTGGTCCTGTGGTCCTGTGGTCATGTGGTCATGTGGTCATGTGGTCATGTGGTCCTGTGGTCATGTGGTCCTGTGGTCCTGTGGTCATGTGGTCCTGTGGTACTGTGGTCCTGTGGTCCTGTGGTCCTGTGGTCCTGTGGTCCTGTGGTCCTGTGGTCCTGTGGTCCTGTGGTCCTGTGGTCCTGTGGTCCTGTGGTTCTGTGGTTCTGTGGTACTGTGGTCATGTGGTCCTGTGGTCCTGTGGTCCTGTGGTCCTGTGGTCCTGTGGTCCTGTGGTCCTGTGGTCCTGTGGTCCTGTGGTCCTGTGGTCCTGTGGTCCTGTGGTCCTGTGGTCCTGTGGTCCTGTGGTCCTGTGGTCCCGGTGTGGCGCGATCCTGATCGATCCGCCCGCAAAAGGCAAGGATCTCGGTCGAGCCAGGGCGGCCCTGGATTCTTTAATCCTCTCGGATCCCGGCGGGGTCTCTCAGCCATCGCCCGTTGTGGGGGACGGGTCGGGAGTGCCGCCAGATCTGACCTGTGACCCATCCCTTAAGCAGAGCTCGAGATATGCCATTGCACACGTACTGCACCAGCGGACACCCTGCTAATTACTACAGGTGTAGCTTTACTACAGGTGTAGCTGATGCATTTGCTGTGCGGGTGTATCTGTTGCAGTTTAGGAAGCGTTTGTTGTCAAATTGTGGAAAGTCTTCATTTTTTGCGAACATTCAACCTTCGACCCGATCTGAATGGTCACCTCTCACTTCCAGATACAACAATCTGGTGCTCATCGCGAGACGTAGTCCCACCCTTCACGTCCGGTTTGGTTCGTATTTCTAAAATGTTTCATTTGGAAACGCCAGGGTGGGGCCGCGGTCGTACCCCTCCTCCACTGGCGAAGGTGGCAAAATGCCACAAACGGGCGAGGTTAGAGCAGAACGGAACCCGTCTGCACACCATTGACTTAACTTGGGGTCTGTACTTAACTGCACTCCAATATACTTAACCGTGCCGTGCAGTCAAAACTACATAAACCACATTAGCCACTTAAATCACATATACCACGTCAACCAAATACACCACATACACCACATACACAACATGAATAACACATAAACCTTATGAAACACATACCATATAAAACACATAAACCACACAAACCACAAACGCACAAACCTCATAAAGCACATACCACATAACACATAAAACACGTACAACATATAAACCACATAAATCACATAAACCACATCAACCAACGATCCACATCTAACAAAACCTCAGCCAGATTCGGATCATCTTGCCACTCCCAAACCACATGCTTCGGATCTTCTGGGCTCCCTTGGCTCTTTCACCTTTCGTAAAGCCCCTTGAATATCCCTGGACGCATGTTGAAGCTGCAATATCTCCTACTCCTCATCAGACGCTGGCGTGCCTCCGAATCCACCATGGACTCGCCTTGATCCTCAATATCGCATTCGGATGCAGTCCTCTCTCGCCCGCCGTAAGCCGCCCTAAACCGATTCGTCTACCAACGTCGAACACCGCATGCGTCACCTTCGAAGCCGATTACTCCGCCCAGACCCCGGGCGGCCAGCATCGATTTCCTGCCCCTCCCCGTCCCAGCTCCCCACCCCCGTCGCAGCTGGTCGCGCCGGCAACTGTCAAAACTTGACGGCAGGGGGCCCACTTAAACCACTCAGCGCGCGGCGCGCTGGGCAGGCTTCCCGCAGTCGGCTGCGGCGTAGTACCGCGAGCCGCCGCCAGGTGCGTGGCTGGAGCGAGGTCGAGAGGCTGGCCTGACGCAGGGCCGGGGGGCGGGTCGCCGGTGTTAATCGGGGGGGTTCTGCCGTATGGCCGATACTGTTCGTTCGTGTCGGGATCTGCTACGCCCACCACGTGCTTGGCTTTGT